>CM054991.1:7306703-7906703 GCA_029030765.1 Salix suchowensis
AATTGATAGTTATATTATTTTTTAAATGTTATCATCATTAATGCATGACCATTAATTGATATATCTAGAGTCACCTCAAAAGTTGTATAATAAAGATTATTGGTAGAGGGGTTTGAGAGTTTTGTTAATTTTGCACTTTCAAATCTGAAAAATATTAGAAGAGGTGGAATTAGATATTCATATGTGAAGTGTAAACATAAAAAAAATCCCTTTAATTAAATTTTGTGATGATGCACTCCTAAATAAAGGATTTGTTTAGAGATATTTACGTTGATTTGTACATGAAGAACCCTATATTCCTTACAAGACCATGTTGGAAATAATTGTTAGCTATAATCTAGTTCTAACAATACACATGAAGTTGTGGATGATAATAATGACTATTATATAATTATGATGATGATGCAATGAGAATAAATCAAGATTATTCAGGTGAAGGTTCGTGACTAGATGAAGAACCAAATATAGATACAGTTAGAGTTTTTTTTAATCTTTTGAAAATATTATGTTGAACTATTATATGATGGGTGTACAAATTATGGTAAATTATATATCATTGCCTGAATGTTTATTGTAGTGTCATCTTATGATATGAGTGAAGTTGATTGCGATAACACAATCAAATGTGAAAAAAATATTTTATAAAAAAGAAATACATTGAAAGTGAACTTTTTGTTTGTAAAATCCATGATGAAACCTTTTGGTCTAAAGACACCAAAAAATTGATGCGTGTCTAAATTTTTGCATATCATACTATATTAAAAGTATAATGTTAATAGAGTGTAAAAGCATGTGGATATACTTGATATAAACCTAATATAAGTAGGGGAAGAACACTTATGATTTATAAAAAATTGAGATACTTTTTATTCACTAAGAGGTTACAAATATTATTTGTGTTTTGAAGACAATCAAATCATATGACATGACATCATTCTTATAATGCAAAAGATGGAAGGATGATGCATCATTCTGACAATGAAACTTGATTTTTTTTTTAATATGGTGCATTCTTAGTTTTTAACGGAACCACACAACATGCATCCTAGTTTATATACAAATAAATTCAAATTGTCTGAGCCCATTTGTTGCATCTTATTCAAGCTTTTTTCACAAAGTTTTGAGTCGCATTAATAGTTCACAACTTGTCTTTGAAGATATGTGTAAGGTTAAAACTCATATTCTTATCTTCAATAATACATGGTCCTTACAATTGAGGTAGAAATGTATGTTTATCTTTAATTGTTGATTGATGAGTTGAGACATGAAATGTAATATAGTTATTTCACATTAAAATGTTTAGAAACAATTCATGTAGGCTATAAAAAAAACATTGATGCTTGAAATGTAGTGTAGTTATCCTACATTGAAAAATCAAGAAAAATAAAGCTAAGTATTCATAAATTAATTATATATTTTTAGAGCTTATTAAAAAAATGAGAAAACATTTTAAAAAATTCAGGTTTCACATGGGTAACTCTTGATCACTTGAGTTTTAGGTTCATTTGGCAAGTTATGCAGATTTGACCAAGCCAATTATATTTTGAGATTTTTTTTATTTGAAATTCACCTCTAAGGTTTTGGATCACCTGAAATCCTAAATCAACTTATTGAGTTAAGTCAGGTTTTATAAGTATGAAAGTTGCCTTAGTAAGCTAGACAAACATTTGATGATAAATTATCTCTTATATGATTGAAGTTAAGCACTACCATGAAAAATCTATTAAATTTAAAGGATTGTTTGAGAGTATGGTAACAATTGTTTTTCAAAATATTTTTCATTTGAGAACGTATCAAAGTTATTATTTTTTTTAAAATATTTTTAATATCAATATATTAAAAACTCTAGAAACACTGGAAAAAAAACTATTTTGAAATACATAAAAAATTCAAATTTTGACAACAAAAAAAACTCGCGCTAAATACACTATAAAAATCCTTTTAATAGACAACATTTTAGCCCCTTGATAGTCAGCAACTATTAATCCATAATTTAAGCGTTTAGCACTTAATCAGTATCCTCGACGATCCCGGGCTCCACTATATATAATATTATATATAACACTCTCCCTCAGGGTTATGAATCCCGTTCTGTTCCGGCCGGAACGGCACGTTCCACTTCAAAATCCGGAACAAAACGACGACGTTTTTGTCCCGGTTTGAATTCCGGTCAGATCCGGAAAATCCGGCCCAATTCCGGCCGGAACGCCCTGATTCGTGCACGGGCGTTCTGCTCGGGTCCCAGCCAAAACTAAGAGGAGAAAGAGCAGAGTGACGGAGGCAAAAATAAGAGGAGAAGGGGAGAGGGAGCAGATGGATTCCTGCCTCAAAAGGTCGATTAGAGGTTCGGTTTCCTTCTCCAACCACCTTTTAGCGTTCTGGGCCCCTGAAAAAGAAACCCGAAATCAAAAAGAAAGAAGAGAAATTCATGGGAGAGGGACGACGGCGAGAGGTTGCTGAGAGGTGAGTCACGGAGGCGAGATCGAAGTGAAGAGAGGGACGGGGACGAGAGCTGGAGATTGAAAAAAAGTGAAGAGAGGGACGGGGACGAGAGTTAGATTTTGGGATTTGGATTTGGATTTTTCCCGATGGTTAACTTTGGGCCGTTGATTGTGGATACAATATGTGCTCTTTCACTCTTTGGTATGCAAGAGTGTAAAGGGATAAGGAGCTGCCGCAAAGTGTATTTTAGTCCTTTTAGTTTATCAAATTGAAAAATGTTAACCATTGATTGAATTGTTAATAATTAGTGATTAAAAAAAAATGTTTAAGATGGAATGTATAACCAAAAAAATAATTCAATTTAATATAAAATACTTAAAAATCTCACATATGAACTGATATATATTTTTTAATTATATCTACAAGTATAAATAAAACTTAAAGAAATTTATATTAGCACAATAATGTCAAGAGTTGTAATTATATTCAATTTTCAAATCATTTATTTCGGTTAGCAACATCATTTTGGAATTTTAAAGATGTTTCTAATTTTGAGATTATGTTTGTATTGTATAATTTAAAGTTCATTTATCTTGAATTTAAATTATGCTTGTTAAATTAATATTTTATTTTTTTCATATATATAATTAAATAAATATGAACAGTACAAAACCGGAACAGAATGCCGGAATGCACCGAAACCGGAACATTCCGTTCCAAACAAAAAACTCGGAACGATACCCGGAACGGATTTTACAACTATGCTCTCCCTTGAGCCTTCTCATCTATTTCATTTTTTTTTAAAAAAAAGAATAAAGAAAATATCAAATTTGTCCCGCCAAAATGAAAGAGTACCAAACACCATTAAAAGAACTCTCGCGATCATCGTCATCTTCAGCTCGCAAATTCAAAGAGTCTCAATTGAAGAAGCCGCAAAAGGTTAATTTATAGACTAATTGAACTCCAAAATCTAAGTTTACTCTCTGTATTTTCGAATCTCTTTTTGAAAATCTCTCACTTGTGTAGATCGTAAAGAAAAGCTTGAACGGTGTGTTCTCTTCGGCCGCAGAAGTTTCTGAGACGGGAATCAACAATGAATTGAATGATTTCTCTCCAGTTCCAGACATCTCTGATGCTAATCACTGTGGTCAAACAGCACAAGTAAATTTCGCTTCATTTCATTGAAATTCCTTATTTTTTATTTTATTTCGATTTTTCTCTTACGCAAATCTGATTTAGGTGTTTGTACTTCAATTTTTATCTTTTGAACTCGCTGCGATCGTATTCAGAGATTAATTCTTTTAATAATTTATTAAATAATCCTTAAATGTCTTCTAATAATTTGTTTTCATTTTGATTTTTTTTGTTAAGAAAAAATCACGGTTGAAATGGTTCAAAAATCCTTCAAAAATCACAGTTCAAAAATCCTTTAAGTTTCAGACATCTCTGATGCTAATCATTGTGGCCAAACAGCACAAGTAAATTTCGCTTCATTTCATTAAATTCCTTATTTTTTATTTATTTTGATTTTTCTCTTACGCAAAACTGATCTAGGTATTTTACTTCAATTTTTATCTTTTGAACTCGCTGCGATCGTAATCACAGATTAATTCTTTTAATAATTTTTTAAATAATCCTTAAATGTCTTCTAATAATTTGTTTTCATTTTGATTTTTTTTTTGTTAAGAAAAAATCTCAGTTGAAATGATTAAAAAATCCTTTAAATTTTTTCTCTTTTAGATATTTTATTTGTGCCTTGATTTCTGTTTGTTTGGATAAATTCTCTCCATCGGTTCAGATCTCCGTGTCACCTTTAAGTCCGGCTCTTTGGGCTTCGACAGACACATTCTCTGTTTCTGATCTTACTCCAACTTCAGAAATCAGCACCATCACTGATGGACCAGATTCCATCGAGAATTATGGACTCGGCAAACTATGCGGCTCAAAGATTGGTCCAGTGGAGGGGTTGGAGGCAGATGTTGGGGTGAAGCTTCTCAAAGAAGCGAGAATTGAGGTTTCGAATTCTGATGCTCGGTCAAAGAAGGTTCAAGATGCAATGACTAAGGCTGCAATGGATGAGTATTCTACACTGCCTGAAGAGAAAGACTGGATGATCGACCTTGTTTCCATGAAAGGGCGCATAGTGTGTTTGTGTTTCTTGATTTGGAGCTTTGTGGTGTCCATGATGTTCTTGTCTGGTTTGGGATCGGGTAGCTCTTCCGGTGGACCATTGCCCACTTGAATGATTGCATGGAAAGGGTATGATTCGTGTTTTGTTTCATTTTTCCAGTTTTAGTTTTGCTCATATATGACATGCCATCCCATTCTTTGGATTGGTTTTCTAGTTGCTCTAGAGTGGGATCAGCTAAGTTGGAAATCGGAACTCTTTACTATATATATGTAGTAGACAGTTTTGCTGTGAATGGCATTGTCTGTGCGAGTGTTTTTGGTTCCGATCTCTGGCACAAGTTCTTTCTTTGATGCCGAAAAAGGGTGTTATGAAATATGTGCTAATTGATACTCCGGTGACAGTGTATAACCAGTTAAGGTCACTCAACACCATCAACATGGTAACACTGCAACAGAGCACTATCCAGGTTGCAGCTTGAGAGAAGAACAGTTTGTAGAAAACTGAGCCAAAGCTGTGCGCGAAAAGAAATCGTTGCTACACATATTTGCCCCCTTTTCATTAATGATCTTCATCTCTACAATCATTCTGTAACTGTTACAAACTCAAAATGAAATCTTTACAATAGCTGTACACAAACCACGTAAACTAACAATTAGATTTGAAGTTGATTTTGATATATGCGTTTGCTTGAATTCACTTATGGTCCCACTGAAATGGAGTCCTTCAAGGAACAATCTGCTCAGTCGATTTTGCAATGTCTGCAAAACTACAAGCATATATCATGAAAGGGATTTGATGAGCCCGAAATTTTGGAAACTGGGGCATTTGAAAAAGCTCCCAAAGAGGAAACTTCCTGGTGTCTGCTGGGGAAATTTCGGAGACATACTTAGATTCCCTTTCACCTGTATCACGCTTTGTCCCATTTGCTGCCGGATCAAATAGATAGTTTTAGGTTCAACAGGGTTGCCAGACACATCTGTGACGATAAAATTGTGTTTTGCTTTCCCATTCTTTGTCGAAATTTCTGCCCTTTTGGCGCATAAAGCCGTTCTCACGAAGTGTCCTTGTAATATCCGAGAGAAGTCCGAAATGATCATCTGTGAACAGCTCAAGTTGGAGTCCCTGCAAGAGGGCGAGCAACATGTGAAAATACGTTAGATGTTAAAGAATAATATAAATTATATTTTGGGTTCATAATAGATTTTTTGACATGGTATCAAAACCTTGTTGACTCAACGATCACGAGTTTATAATTTCATCACCTTCATTCTATTTAATAAAAATAAAACACGAGATAGTGTGAACTTGTATACAAGTTTCAATACCTTTGATGCTCGCCTTTCAATGGCTGCCTGAATGCACTCCATGACACGTTGTCTCTCAGCTTCTGAGCTCATAGGGAATCCATCGACATGTCTGATATAGTATTCCTGCAATCATACACACTGTCCTCGGCATTTTGTACAAACGAAAAAACCCCGCTTTTCAGGTCATATTAGGAACTCCACTGAAACGGGATCATTTCCTTAAATACCTGATAAGCTTCGTCTCTGTCGGTAATGACTGCGCCATGGAACACCAGATATTGCATGTCTGTTAGAGTGCACACGGTGTCAAACAATAACTTTGGCCGGTCGATGGACCTCGCCGTAACAACGGTGTAGTCTCTGTCGGGACAGTCAGATACAGTGACGTATGGCCTCACGCTATCGTCATTCTGATCACTCACAGGCCTCTCAAAATCCCTGGCGGCAAACATCATCTGGTGCAGCCTTCTCCCTGTATGTATTTGCTCAGGTGAAGAAATGGACACTGTCGGCGTCCTATAATCGCCTAGATCTTTCAGGACATTATAAAGAAGTTCCTGTATCAGGGAAAGCTGATCTGGGTCTTCAATGGCAGTTCCAGTTGACTGGTCTGTAATGTGTATGACTGCTGCTGCTCTAGCATTGTGTGCCCAAATCTCCGCATTGACGACGTTGCAACTCCGGTCAGTCAGCACTGCACATACTTCCGACAGCAAACCAGGCCGGTCGGTGCCGGTCAGTTCAATTAAAGTATGCTCTTTTGAAAGCAGCTTCTTCCCCATTGGCTTCACCATATATGATGCATCAGTCTCAAGAGCCTGCAAAATCAAGAAAAACAGTTGTAGAAAAGAAAAGAAAAGAAAAGATTTTCATATAACAGAGAGAAACTAAATACCTTCTTTATGCAATTGTGGATGCCTTCATCTCTAATTTTGTTTCCGCCATCGTCAGTCACATGAAACACTGAAAATTGAACTCTGCAGTCAAATTGAAGGAAGAAAGAGGGTTTCGTTTATTTGAGTAGAGTTTTCAATTAACAGTACCGTTCATGAACCACCCTCCATCGGAAGACATGTAAGCTTTTGTTATTACAAGGTTTAGGTCTGTGAGAACTTGAACAACTTCAAGCAGAGTACCTTGCCTGTAGACAGTCTAAACATAGAACAATAAAAATTAAGCGCATGGATAAGAAACAAGTGGATAACAAAAAAGAAGAAACAAATTCTAGATGGATAACGTTTTTGAAAGTTCAATGTAACTTACCTGAATGACTGTGGCATGCTTGAAAGCATCATTTTCAATCACAACTCTGCAACCACATAGATAGTAAGCTGGGGTCATGTGATGAAAAAACACTACAAATGAACAGACGGGGAAAGATATGAAATACCTCGGAGAGTTCATTCTCCTTACAAGCTTTGCATATGCATCATCGTCATCGTCACGGTCAGCCATTTCTGGGTTTCTTTAATCTTTATCAGAAACTGAACAAGAAACCACAAAAACTCTCAGTGTCTAAATCCCCAGTGAGAAACAGAGTGGAATGCTGTAGCCATTTATAGACAGAAGCCCGAAAGAATACTAACGACAAACACAGTGGTTGGTTACGTGAAAAAAACAGTTGAGATTGCTATCTATAAAACGAGGGTGAGAAGAAATTTCTTAGATTCCTATGAGTGTCGTTTTCTCTGATTCAACTGCCCTACCATTGAAGAACTCTAGGGATATAGTAGGTGGCTTGACATTCTTGAAATGTTGTCTCGTGACAGCTTTAACTGTCCCTTGAAATAATAAGAAAGAAAGTTCTTATGATCCGTACACATTTGACAATTCCAGGTAAGAAAAAAAAAACAAAAAACACTATATTTCATCAATTTCCCATTTTCTTGCAATAAATTCTGACCCAGCACTCGGCAATGACCAATGGCAAAGGGCCTTTTGGAAATCTGAAACTCCATGACTATCCACCAATTTTTTTTCTTAAAAAAATGGTGAATCCTGAACAGCAGAGTGTTTGAAAAATGGATAAGGTGATTATGGATAGGATATATAAGGTATGAAGAAGACCAACCAGCACAAGCAAAGATTTAACAACGACATGTTGAGTTGACAGAGCAAATATCTTCGATTTGTATAAAGATAAAGCTGCGATGACAAGCAGAGTGACAGAGAAACAATGAACGTGGCAACACTCAGCTCAGGTACTTCGCATGATCAAATCCTGACAAACCCATCCCTGCTTTATGTGTTGTTTTATTAGAAATCGACAGCTATTTATGTTCTCGTAAAAATCAAAACCATAATCTATAATAATTAATTATATCAATATTACATTTTATTTTTAATAATCTAATTATAAAACTTTAATTTTATTTCATCCATATTAAAAATTATGATATATTGTTACTCAAAAAACAAGTAAAATATTTAAATTTTATTTTATGTTATAAAATTAAATTTATAACATAAGTAATTATTTAATTATTTACATCGATATATGAAAAGAAAAAGAAATAGTATTGTTTATGTGTTTCTTACATTAAAAAAAACAATTACAAAGAAGATCTAAAATATATTCGTAGAGCTCAATACAAATTCAGAAAACTGAGAAACTATGTTTTAAAATGGATAAATAACAAGAAATTTAATTAATTTATTATTTAAAAGTATTATTTTGCTTCTAAGAAGCAACCCTTTATATTATTCTCCCTAGTTTTGGGAACTTTCCAAGGAACAGTTGAGATTTGCTTTTATGATTTATCACGAAGTTTCGTTTGATGAAAGAGATGTCTCCTTCCTTGACAAGCGACCCACTTTCTTTCATGCATTCAAGGAAGTCGATCTTATAATATTTATGGTGGCATGTGAATCAGCCTCTCTCTTTTAAGAACAGCTCGTGAATCCACTTTATTAGTTCTCCCTTCATTTTTCAATCTAAATTCTTCACAAAAAATGAAAAAACAAGCTCCCAACAGCATTTTATAACCTAAAATCAAACATGATTTCTTAAAAGCAATGGAATTAATTGCAGATACAGAGATGACTGATTATCTTTGGTGAGACTTCAAGTTGCAGACCTCTACTTTGGACTGCAACATTTACAATGGAGTTAACCTATCTCCTGAAAAGAAAAACGTATGTGAAGTATTGTTGTTGCTGTTGCATTGAAAATTCATTTTCATAACAGGAATAAAAATGACTGGAAATATTTATAATCTAAATTTTCATTGTTATATAAATTTAGCATTATATTTTGTAAAGTATTTAACATAAAAGTACTAGCTTACAAGATTACTGATCTTATAATATAAACAATTGCTGGTGATAATGCTTGAGAAGAGTACTGCTTTAGAGATTAACTTAAAGCAAGAGAAACAACTTACAAACTCTTACTAGCTCCAAGAATGGAGATAGATCACACAATCTTGCATAGCAACACAGAGAAAGCAGTGATAATTATAATTATATATATAACAGTGATTCATAGAACTGGATTTTGTGTGGATAATTTCACCCTAGGCAAATGCAGAACTTCCCCTGAGACCCGGTGGCGCAGGTTGCACTGAGGTACTTTTCCGGCAAGGCTTTCTTGCATTCAGCAATGCACTGTGAAAGCGTGCACGGGTTGAGTTGGATGCTAAACGCACACTCCACAGATTTTGGACCCAAATCCAGGGACCCCATCAGCACAAGGACTACAAAAACCGAACCCATCTTCACCCTGCCTTCCATCTGAAAACTTGTCTTGTCTGAATCTTTTAGCAAGGTTACTGAGTTTCGTTGTCCTGAGAAGGAACAACTCACCCTGCCCATTTATAGAGAGAAACCCAGTCTATAATTAAGTTCCAAAAACAAAACCCAGTCTAGAATGATTCCCCATTAACATGAAAAGCATTTTATAAACCAATGAGGCCGCGACAATCCTTCAAAATTGAAGTGATCGAATGTCCTATTACAATCTAGTATTGTGTGCTGACGACTTGTGCATCCACCGATTTTCAGCACTAGGGCATCTTTCCTCCAAGATTAGTGGGTCTCAGCCAATTGGAGATGAGCACATCGTCGGAATATGTAATAGATTGTTCCACGTGTAGATGATCAATTTGAGCTTCATTCACCAATCACTGCCCCAGCATTCTGTATTGGTTTTAAACAATTAATTATACTCGATGCCTGCCATTCGTTGCAGGCAGGATTTTTTTCCCCATAAAAAATGATATTTAGTTGATGCAAATATATAGTTAAATATCCAATTAGACCTAACTTAGATAAAATAAACTAGCTTTAATTTAATTAGAAGAAAAAATAGAAAAAAAAATTAATCAATTTTTTTATATTTCTCAAAGGAATATATAAAACGCACTCAAACACCCCTTTAATTAAATAAAGCTTAAGGTTTCAAATTCTCATTTTATATGATGATAATAAACCTTCACGTGAGCCCTTTTTTAAATTCTGTTTTTATTTAATTATATGATAGCTAAAATTGAATAGCTATAAGATGATAATGATTTAAATTATAGAGAAAAAAAATATGTTTTTTAGTCAAAAAATATTTTTTATTCACTCACGTGATTTTCTATTTTGACAAAAAAATATCTTTCTTTATTAGTAGCATGTTTTATTGAATTAAAAATCAAATATAATTAAAATAAATATTTACAATAATTTCATTGATTTAAATTAAAAAGAAAATTTATTTATTTTAATCAAAAGTTCATTTTCTTATTCATGTACTTTCTTGCATACGAATTTGATATATAATTACCCATAAATATTCAACAATAGTGATATGGCCTTAGTTTGGTTTTGAGGGTGATTTAGATACCATTTGTTATTGTTAATTTTTGTTTTTTAGTCTCAAAGACTGATTATTATTGTGTGAATTTTTATTTTTTTTATATAATAATTGAGAAAATATCATCTAATTAGTTTAATCATTTTTATTTTTTATACTAAACTTCACATATAATTTCATTTTAATAAATTGTTTTTTTTTATATAAAAAGACTTGCTTTCATTTATTTATTTTGCATGCAAATTGGTTTTTTAACTCAATATATATAAATATATATAAAGAAAGAGGAAAAGGAGAGAGAGCAAGTTGAAGACTTTCAAGTATGTAACTTGAAATAACTTGAAAGTCTTCAACTTGCTCTCTCTCTCTCTCTCTATCCATCTCAATTAAGCTCTTAATTACCTAAAGCTCATGTGGTATTTTATTTTTAATAAAAAACCAGGGAATTCGCTTAGCCTATAGTTTTAAATAACGTGAAACTCATGTGATAAATTAAACTATATATATATAAAGTACGATTCTCTTACATTTATTTATAGTCTTGCACATGATAGTTTTGTTTTGTTAGATAATGGGCTGGAATGTATCCCTTCCTCGTTATCATCCAAATTAATTTGTTAATTTTATTTTGGTTGGTGTTTTATTTTTTTAATTAAAATATAATATTTTGATTTTAAAGTGTTTTGGCGTGTTGTTTCAGAGTTGTACTGTTTATGTATATATAAAATTAAATATATTAATTCAATTTTTTTTTTCAAATTCAAATCCAAATTAAATTATTTAGAATTCTGCAATTTAATCTAAAAAAGACACAATAAAATGATTTTTCTGAACAAAATTATGAACATGTATAATATTATGAGAATGTCCTCATCAATCTTGTAAGGCTATTATTACATTCTCTGATTGCTATAAAATTTTAACATAATATATATAAATATGTCAAGAGGCTCCTCATAAAATTTCATCTCAAATTTAACAGTTGAATTGAGAGATATGATTGATATTGTAAAATTAATTATTATTTAAAAAAAATACTATTTGGCCGAAACGGAACAATCAGAATGAAACCAGAACGTTCCAGCTGAAATTTAGGCGGAATTTCTAGAACGGACTGAAATTTTAAGCGAGGTAAAACTACACCGTTTTATCTCATTTTTTTAACTAGTATAAAATATTTTGGCCATTTCAGCGGAAATGAAAAGAAATTAACAACACTGACCCTAACAGTTACATCCGAAGTTCCACAATTAATATCAAAATGAGTCTCGTTAATTTCCCCTTCCAATTGAGCTAATTACTATCTTTAAAGCATGCAACATTCCCCAGCTGTTTCATTTTTATTTTTTCGAGTGCATGTAGCTCTCAAGGAAGGAGGCCTTAATTTCCTATGCAGCCTTCCTGGAATTCCTTGGTGTAGAGAAGAACAGCCAGTGGAGACACCATTCCAGGACTTCAGGAAACAGAACCTTGACCAGAAAAAGTATCCATACCCATGATGGCTCTACCAGGTACCTGTCTCCACGGCAAGCGCTGTCCACAATTGCCTTAGCACAATCTTCAGTTGATTCAATCGGGATGCTTTGAAGTTTAGCCTGACAAAATGAAATTATAAATCAAATGATGTTTTAGCAGACAAGATATACTTATTCTAGTAAATTAGCTAGCTTAGCTATGCCTACCTTTGATCGTCGCTTTCCTGTGGTCATTTCTGACTTCACAAGCCCAGGAATCACAATTGTTATTCCAATGTCTGAACCAAATTCAATCCTCAGCGATTCATACAGACTTATTAAGGCTGCTTTGCTTGCCTGATCAAGCCATATTAGACAGACAAACCGATCAGTCTCTCAGAGAGAATGGAAGACTCGATCGAGGTTCAAATCATGTGCACTAAGAATGTTTCTTACACCGTATATGCTTGCTCCTGGACTATGGAAACGTCCAGCAGCTGAAGAGATGACAATAATTTTCCCATGACTTTTTCTCAGGTATGGAGCTGCAAAGTAAGTGCCATACACCGAACCCCAGAAATTTATGTCCTGCAAAAGACATCAAATGTGAATATTTCTCTCTTCATCTATCAGGATTTTTTTTCAAATTATTAAAAAAGTTCTTGGAACAAATGGAGCATTATAAATACGATGTAAATAATAAATAAAACGAGAGATGGGTGAAGATCATCTTCAATATTCATGCATGTACCACTACAGAAGTCAAATCAGAGATGTTGGTAGTTTCTTCTAGCAAGCCAACGCCAGGAATCCCAGCATTATTCACCAGATGATCCACTGCAGCATTTGTAGCCAATGCATCAACACAAGATATGGACTAGTTAAATCGATTTCAAGTTTATCTTCTCAACTATATTAAAAATTCAAAGGAAACTCTACTGACACTGTCCGAAATGTTCAATTGTCTCATCAACAAATCTCTTGCAATCTTCAACCTTGGAAACATCTGCACGTATCAGTAAAACATCTGGCGAGCCCATCTTCCTGGCTTCACTTGCAACTTCTCGAAGACGATCTTCTCTTCTAGCAACAAGGGCTAAACGAGCTCCTCTCCTTGCATATTGGTATGCAATATGCTTAAAAAACAATAAAAAAAAACTCAATATGTATGTTAATATTGTACAACGCACGTAGGTCGTGTGTATATATATATATATATAAGAATAAAAACCTTGATCGATTATGCTATGGACCAACCTCACCGATGCCGGAAGATGCTCCAGTTATAAGTACTACCTTTCCGGCCACGTCTTCGCTGTATGTGAATCCTCTTACGAGACCAAGATACTTGAGAACAAGATATGGTGGCAAGATTAAGAGAAGCATAATGAGTGCTACAGGAGGAATTAAAATATTCAACAACATTTTAGTCATGTCCATAGCTTTGCAGCAGCACGGAGAAGCAGAATGGCTAATGTTTTCCTGCTTGAAGGAAATAAGAGAGCATGTTTATGTTGAGGAATTGGGGTAAGGTTTTAATATTAGTCCTGAGCTGTCAAGTTGTTATAACAACTTGATGTCATTACCTCACCATAGTACTAGGAAAGTTACTTTTTTCTGTTTCAACTGCTTTTGTTTTCTTTCTCTGTGTAAAAGGCTTATGTACAAAGACAGTGCTCAATGAATGAATTATCCAGTTTTCTTGATTATTAAGTCAACGTTCGTACAAGCATGGTCAATTTTGTAATAAAAATTTTCATACGGATCACTAGACTGAGCAGCATGCCAATGCCTCGGTATCTTCTTTATAAGGTGGCAGCCGGCCTAGCCTGTTGTCCCATCTCGCCAAAACTAGCTCGATATGTGGCTGATCAGATAGACGATTTTGACTTTGCAGCGCCTTTAATTGATGCCATCCCCGGTGGTGCCTCGCCGGTATGGCGTCATAACTTCCTACGCCTATGAATCCATGAGTTATTCGTTCGCCACCTAGTTTTCTTGTTAATGGCTATCACATGCCTACTTGTCTGGATATATCGAAGAGACTTTGTAATAATAATTTAGTTGAAATTACCAAGTCACTGCTGTTACTAAAAGTAAGAAAACTACCAAGTCAAGTCATCGACACTATGTTGAAGGTTTTTCAACCCCGTTATTAAAAACAAAATCCATTGTTAGGCTGTATGTATGAAACTACAATAATTATTATCAAACCAAAATTAATGAGTTCAGCCACACATTCAGCTAAGTTTATTCATGGGTTTTTCCGATGGAAGATAATCTGCACAGCATCTTTGAGATTTCTGGTAGTACACATAGAATCGAGGAAGGTAGGATATCTTGTCTAGTCCATTGAAATATTTCAGGGATGATTATAAATGGGATACTGAAAAATCTAGTTTCTGAGTCCAAAATTTGTAGCATCAAGTGATCCAATCTGTTTCCCAATGGATGAGTTATTAGGACTCATTTCAAAAGTAATGTCAAGCAAGCTCATGTAATGGTGAAAAGAAAGCATAGACTATATTCACGGTGTCCGAAACCATGATTATCAATTCCTATTTATGTACTATGATTATTACATGGAGGAAATATTCCCTTCAAGCTAAGATTCCTGCTCAATTAAAGGGCCTGTAATTTTGAGGACTATCTTTAAGTTTAAACTCAGCCAGAATCAATCCGCAAGTACCAAACCACTAATTGATGCCACCACTAATTAGCCAGGTTTTATTAACTTTAACAAACTAATAGCATAGCTTCAACCATCCTTTGTCTGTTAACCCTTGCAATGAAGTCATCAGCCCTTTTGTTCAATTCCTCTGTAGGCAAGCTGAAGTCTTCAATGGAGTCATCAGCCCTTTTGTTCAATTCCTCTGTAAGCAAGCTGAAGTCTTCTTCTTCTTCTAAATACTTTCTTTCCTCAGCCAATCCTTTCCCTTCATTCTTTTCTCCGTTTTCGCAAGTTCTGCTACATTTTTCTGTGGAAGATTTCTCCATATTTGTCTCTGTCTCCTGTTCAACACCGGAAGCTGTTTGAGGGCTCCTTTTGTGGTCAATGTACTCATCATAGTAAGCACCAGTATCTGGTGGAGAATTTGAAGTGAAGAACTTGGACTCTCCAACAAGAACAATGATTATAAGATTGCCAACTATGAAAATGAACTTGGGGCTGAGGAAAACAGAACCTAGTTTTGGAGGAGAGACGAGGAGAAAGAGCTTCAAGGATTCAAATAGGGAGGGAAACCAGAAAGGGCTAGAACAGAAAAGAGTACAGGTCAAGACAGTCAAAGAATACAGGAAAAAATTGTCAAGAAGCTGATGCTTCTTAGACTTGTTCATCGCATGAATCTCTCTCAGCTTAATGAGATCCATTCTTGATTTTGTATAGAAGAGGATTTAGGTGGGGTTTTAAGATCCGTAAGAATTCACTCTATCCTTCAGGAAAGGAATAGAGACAATACACAGAAAGAGTTCAGATGCGAATTTTAAAAGAACACGAAAGAGAACTGCCATCTGACTGAACACGAGGCATTGTAATCCTGGAATTATATAGAAGGGGAAAGGAGGTTTATGTTAAGGAACCGTCTCACCTAACAACTTAAATTTTTAGTTAAGATGGTTTTCTTAATATGGTATCAGAGCCTTGTTGACTCAGCGGTCACGTGTTCGAATCTCACTATCCTCATTATATTTGATAAAAATAAAGTACAAAGAAATATGAGTCTGTGAAAGTTTCAAGCTCAAAAGACTTTTACCTGAGGGGTTGTGATAAAAAATAATATAAATCATATTCTAAAGCTTTACCTAACAGCTTAAATTTTTAGGTGAAAATAGTTCCTTAACAATTGACGTGGTAAAATTCAAGCTCAGGCTACTTTTACTTAACTTTGGTGTTTGAAATGACTTTTTGAAAAGCTGTGGGAGATTGATTACACAGCTTATTGGTTACTTTTTTTCTTCTGGCCTCCCGCTTTCCTGTTGTTTATGTTATGTTGATATAAAACGAACTCTTGGAATAATTTTTATGGTAATCTGAAAACATTCTCTTTTCCTTTCTACTTGCATGAAAGAGTGAAAATGTTTTCTTACTTGATTTTTGTTGCCTGGCATCGACTGATAAACTATAGCTCAGTGGCTTTAACTTGGAGGGATAGGAAAGTGTTTAATGTTGCATGAATATCAGAAATAGAAACCCTAGAATGGCTGCTTATTATTAACAAAGTGAACGATGAAAAATCTATACCTGTTAGACGAGCCTCATGTTGTCTTTGGCGATTTTCATTAATAATTACATTAATACATCATTTCTGTACTATTTGGTGAAGCCATAGTGAGGCTTGATAGTGTTGGGAACCATTTTTATTTTTTTATTTTTTTCAGAAAGTTGAGAGAGGGTAACACCTGGCACGTTAATGCAGGAAGCCCACTTAAGAAAAGTGTCAAATCTTTTTCTTTCCTGAGTGCTCAGTGGAGGCGAAGTGGGAGGTTTGCTTAAAGTATTTGCTAAGCTTTTCCTTGCATAATTCTACTAGTAGAAGAAGGCACATTGATGAGTGGAACAAAAAAGGCAAGCTGGTATGGGACCTGGGAAGTGGGGCATTTTTAAAATTAAGGGGCTTGTTCGGATATATCATCTCAACGCCCATATATCCACACAATATATGAAGTTCAGTTATTATTAAGTAATTATCTCACCTAAAATCTTAAATTATTAGATAAAGTCTCATAATATGATTTATATTATCCTCTAACACATTCTCTCAAATGAAAGTTTTTTGGACTTGAAACTTACACAAACTCATATTACCTTGTGCTTGATTTTTATTAAATAGAATGGAGGTGGTGAGATTCGAGGCTTTGATATCATGTTGAAGAACCATCTTATCTAAAAATTTAAGCTATTAGATAAGGTGTCGGAATATAATTTATATAATTCTCTAACAATTATGATATTAAAGGCTTGGTTGGGATTATGAAAACCTTTAATAAAAATAGAGAGAGACCCTTTTTGAATAACGACAACACGATATTAATAAATGTGTTATTTGTTTGAATGTCTTCATTTTTATGTAAGCTAAACTCGAAAACAGATGAGCAAGATCGTGGCTGTTGGCTAGCACAAATAGTTTGTCTGTGTTCTGATAAGCAAATTGCAATATTTAGCATCCTCTCGCACACACTTCTCTAGCTTCTTGTCCACTGAACGGGGTAAAAAATTGCATGCTCCCTGTAAAACCCATATCATTGGTAATCTAAACTTAGTTAAATGATAAATGTTGAGTGTAGAAAAAGTTGCTGCTTTGATTTCCTGGCAAAAAAACTGGACCAATTACTTCAGCCGAAAATTCTAACATTTTTATCTCCTTGTGTCTAGTGTGATTTTTCTTTTTGCTTAGCAGCAACAGGATTGAGGTATTGCGGATCGCTGTCAACATGAAGAATTTCATGGTGTATCAGCAAGTGATTAGACGATTCTTATGTTGGATGAATACGTTTGGTTCATCAAGTGAACATTTTGTAACAATCTCACCTCAAAGTCTAGTCATGTTAAAGAATCATCTTATCTAAAAGCTTAAGTTTATAGGTGAGATGGTTCCTTAACATGGTATCAGAGTCTTGTTGATCCAGTGATCACGAGTTCGAATCTCACCACTCCTATTCTATTTGATAAAAATCAAACACAAGGTGACATGGGTTTTTTTAGATGAGATGATTCTTTAACAAGCCATTCAAGTAACTTTATTAGGTAGTGAAAGCTCCAAGGCCCCTTTAGATGCATCTAGAGGAGCCATCTTTGCGATTTCTTTCGATGAGGTAACCAGGCATTATTGATTTTCTCTAGACAGATGTTCCATTCTTTGAAATTCTGAAGTAAATAAGTGAATATTTCCCGTTTTTATTCTTAAACTTTTAGTGTCTCATCACGGGAACAACTCATGGAGTTTCCCTTGTTGATCTTTTTTTTTTTTTGGTGAGTGCGTGTAAAGATTGAAAGGACAGGAATGCTTTTGCTAAAGCTAACATTTCCAGATTTCACCACAGGATCCAAATCATTTAAAATTTTTAGCTTCTGGCTTGTTTAAGTGAGGGAGGAAAAGCAGAGAATGGCCCATATGTGGATTAGAATTTAATATCATTGGTTTCATCTACCTGTTTTTGACACATAAGAGATTGAGAATATATTTTTTTTATTAGATTCGTGAAAATCTCATCCTTGAAAAACACTAGATCCAGGTAAACAAGTGAAACTTCAATTGTTCCAAGCTCATAAAAAATACATAACTTAACTCAAACTCGAGATTTTTTATACATATTTTAATTTTTTTTATCTATCACGCCTCACCTAACACAAACTCGAAATTTTTTATATAGATTTTAATTTTTTTATCTGTCACGCCTCGTGGGTAAATATGCCTAAAAAACTCTGTCAAGTACAAGTGGGCACCAGGTACAGATAGAGTGTGTAAAAGTGGCTTTAATTCAATTATACTAATAGAGCACACGAAGATTTATGCATATATTATATAGTTTTGTGGCAGAGATGAAACTTCAGGGAAATGGCCCAAAAAGAAATGTTCGGTAAAGCATGATTGTTTGTCACCTATTGTACTCTTAACTTGTTACTTAATCCTTAAACAAAGAAATATATCTGAAGTGTCAGAGCACATGGTCTTGGTAATCATAAAGAGAAGAAGAACAACTGGAGATCAAACTTTCTTAGCTTTCAAAAAACATAAAATAAAATCAGAGACCATCTTTAAGAACAATTTTTGTTGGTTTGCAAAGGTGCCCACCGTTTCATTTAAAAAATTTTCCCCCTTGGCCAAAAAAACAAAAAAAAAAAGTAATTACAGAGATCAAAGGGTAGAATCCAAGATGAAATTACTGTCATTTCTCTAATTGTATTTATAGAAGAAATCAAAGCATTATAAGAAGAACCATAATCAACACAAACTCCTACATTAAACTTATCATAGATAAGATTTAAACTAGAAGTAGAAAAAAAACAATCAAAACACACCACTAAATGCTAAAATTAGCTGACTAACATTAATAAAAAATTTCAAATAATAATATATAGATATAGACATGGATGTGTGGCTAACCGAGTGGACTTGTATGTACTCCACAGTACAAGCACTGTTATACCTTCGTTTGAGGGAAATCTAATTAAACAAACACAAGCTAAAGCATCGAGACAAAGAATGGGCGATCGATTCTGGGGAAGTTTGCGACAGGCTCGAAGACATTATTGGGTGTATAAAGCTAAAAGAAGCGGACCCTGTGCACGTTTTTCCGCATGTAGAAGAATCATTTGTGCCCTTTGGCATGCAAGGAGCCAACAGAAATGCGAACTCGCATATCTGCCTGCAGGCTTTCACAGTTTGATTACTGGATTTGCTTATTGGTCTTCACTTTTTTTAGTGACAAATGGCTCTTGAATGATTCTTGTTCTTCATTTTTATATAACAAGTTGCTCGTCGAGATAGAGTTATGATTCCCTTCAAACGTGCAGCACAGTAATGAAATGTCAGCCGCATGGAGCTGCCCTGGCAGAAAGGACCTGGTAAATAGTGTCATTTTATGTAAATGAAAGCCCAAAGAATTTTTATTTGGATGTGTTAGACGTTCCTAATTAAAGGGTGTTATATGATAACAAAAAACTTGAGATTTCTCGCGATAAGTAGGTCCTCGAAAGCGTTTCGAGATCAAAAATGCTGCAGCCCTCTCAGTAAGCAGCTCTAAGACACTGTAGAGTTTTACTCGCTTACCTAAACTAACAAAATACATTTTCCAGGGGTGGGGTTTTCTTGGAAAACAAAAAAGGATGTGTTAGACAATAATATAAATTATATTCTAAAATCTTATCTAATAACTTAAGTTTTTTGGTGAGATAATTTCTTAACGTATATTTCTAGATTAAGGGGTTGGGATTTTAATTTATATATGCATAATGGCAGATTTGTAATTAACATTAATTTTGATGGATTCAGTGAAATTAACATAAAAAAAAGATAGAACACAAAGAGTGCTAAAAACATGAGAGCATAGGCTGTCTTTGGTCCAAATCCATAAAGCCTAACCCATGACCTTGTTTTTTCATCTGGAGACTCAGAGCTCTGAAGGGGAGATTTTCTGGGAGCCCATTTAGTGTAAATCGTGTCTCGGCAGAGAGCCCAATAGCCTAGATGGATCTAGAAAAAAAACCTCATGATATACCAATTTGAAAATAGAATTAAAATTACTTACCATATACTCTCTCCATTGAATCCTTAACAAGTAAGAACCAAAATTTAATTCATAACCCCTAATAAATTAATTAAATTATTCAAAATTTAATTCATAACCCCTAATAAATTAATTAATTTTTTTTTAAATCATCCTTTCTCAGTTCGGGAATGATCAGGTGGATGAATAGAAAGGAGCATCGTGAGTGCGATTTAAAATATCTTCAATATGAAGTGCATGAATAGAAAAGAGCATAGTGAGTGAGATATAAAATATCTTCATTTGTTCCACACATTCTCTTCTTTATTTTTATTTTTTTTATTAACACAAATATTCAAACCTTTTTAAACACAACTCGCATAAAATATAACCATCATATTAACAATCATAAAACTCAAAATTAATTCAAATTTAAAAAGAAAATAAATCCTTTAATCTCATCACCTATTATATGATTTCTCTTTTTCCTCCCTTAATCATGTGTGAACGTCATTTGATGCCAATTACTTGGACAGTCGAGGACTAATTAACTTTATTACTCGGAGCTAATTTATTTATACATTTCAAAAAGGTATTTTTTAAAATAAAAATCAAGAGTATTTTATATTTTATAATTTATACTTTTCTATGTTTTTATATTGTTTCAATATATTGATTTAAAAAATAAATTTTAAATAATAATAAAAGATATTATTTCAATCCAGAGATTTAATTCCAACCACATAATTAGGGGACAAATATTACCATCAAGCACCATACATTTTATCATATCGAATTAAAGCAAGTATATGAAAGCGAAGTCACGACATTCAAACTTGTAAAGGGATTTCAAGATTTACAGGCACCCAAAAGATCCCTAAAAAGCGAGCTGCCGACTATGTCTTAACTCTTACTAGCTAATGTTTCTTCCCTCCTCAGCAAGGCTCATGTTCTTCCTGTCCACGCACAATTCATTGTAAATCATCAAAATCCCATCAAATTCCACGCACAAGGGCCTCCCGATTTGTAGCTTATGGAAATATTTTATGATATAAGTAGATTGATTTGCTTACTTAATTGGAGGTATGGAATTGAATAAACGTCTACTTGCCCACTCCACCCCTACGGCTGCCACTGGGAGAATCGGGCTGGGAAGGATGGTAATCTTTCATCCCTGTAAATTTCCTGATATGCTCCCTCACAAACCTTTCATAAATGAAAGCTGCCCCCTTGAACTGTGGTAGAACCAACCATGCTGCCAGCACCAGTTTCAAAGAGTACCATATAGGAATCCTGCAAGAACACAATCGGAACCCCATCAACTAGATTCAAGAGGAGAAGAAATGGAAATAAAAGTTTCTCAAATTACCACTCTAAAAGGGGTTGGAGCAGCATCTCTGCGAGTGCTAGAAATGAATATAAGATCCAGTAAGCAAGCCACTGCTTATCATCCTCTCTATTTGGGCTCTCTATAGCAATTACTGATGCATACCTATTTACCAAAACAACAATCAAACAGATTGAAAATTTGGTGCGCAGAGAGCACAAACAAAAACAAAAAAGTTACAAGCTTTTGGAAATGGTTCAGATTCTTACAAGGGGTATAGCAGCATCAGCACTGGCCTGCACTTTATTAAACAGACATCAATTAGAAAAACCAAAAAACAAATAAAACCAGAGAAAGGAAGGAACATCTTGGGATCACTCCAAAACTTACCCAGATATTGTATGAACTTGAGTGAGAAAAGTCAATAAACGACTCATATTTGCTGATCTCGCTCTCCCTGTTGGTTTTCTTAGCGACAAGAAACTACAAAGAAACTGTGAGAAGGCTTTGAAGGTTAGAACTGAAAGGAGAGTGAAGTCGAAAGCAATAAATGACAATTTAATTTAAGCTCTTCAGTCGGAAGCCTGCTGGTGGAGGACACTTGGCGTCTGCGAGAGGGAGTCTTTGTCCGATTCTGCTTTAACTTGTCACTCTTGTCAGTAGTTTATATTTTTATAAGGAATATTTTTAATTTTAATAGTATTAAATTAATATAATAATATTTAAAATTTAAAAAAATAGTTTTAATATTTTTCAAACATAAAAATAGTTTAAAAAACATTTTATATCATAATTTCAAACACTATCCAGATTAGGATTTATTATATTTACAGCATGTTGACCAGGATGCATTTCAATCTTAAAATTCACAAACTTCATTAATTTAATCACATATATTATTATACAAATTATTCTTAGAGAACCCTCGAAAAAATCTCATGCTTTTTCAATGTTTAGCTGAGCTGTGTTTTAAAAGTAATTTAAAATAAAAATAAAAATATTTTTTACTTTTTTAAAAGTTAATTTTTTTTAATGTTTTTATATCAATTTTAATGTGGTGACAGTAAAAATATTTAAATAAACATATTAATTCAATTTATTTATAAATAAAAAACACTATAAAAAAGAATATTTCAATCACACTCCAAAATAAACCTTTGTGTTTTTTATAATGTGATGAACATGTTTTCTAAAGTATTTTTTAAATTCTGTTTTGCCTAAAAATTATTAAATTAATATTTTTAAGTTTTTTCAATAATAGTTATGTGTTGATGTTAAGAATAAAAATAAATAAACATAATATTGATCAATTTCAAATTTAAAACATTCATACAAAAACACCTTTTAATTATACTATAAAACACACATGATCTTTAAACAGTGACTTAAAATATTCCGAGATTCCCAAATAAGCTTTTCTTTTCCAGCAAGATGCTTCCCATTATGCTTAATGAAAACGTTGTATTTCATACAAAATGATGTATTTTTCTAGGGGGGAAAGGTACAATTTATATTTAATTGGGAAGCTCGAAAGCCTCAGGGGCTCAATTGATATAAAAACTTATTTGGAAACTCAATCTAAGACAACCTGGAAAGCTGGGGGGGACTTTACCGAGGTTTCCCAAGTTTTCAATGGGTCTTGTATCCTCCCCAGGCAGGGCCACTTGTCAAGTTTACGAGGAATTATGTCGGTGAAACGAACCATCACGGACAGAGTCCATAATACACACACTAGCTATTTCTCTGCGTTTTTCAGTGTCTGGAATCATATTTTTATCGATGTAAGACAGTTATTATAAATTTAAGTAAAATAATACATTTATGTAAAATTCTTATAAAATATGAACTTCTAATGAAATACATAAATTTTAAATTGATATAAATTTATTTGTTTAACAGGTTTCAACAAAATCATTAGCAAAATTTTATCATTGTCATTAAAAAACAAGAAGATTCGGATACCTAAATTATTGAATTCATTGTGTTAGTATTAGTTCATTTTATAATCTAATTGAAATGAAACACAATAATAAATATAAATTTTGAAAACACCTATAATAACTAAACAACGAATATAAGTCATTCATTTTCTACATGTAAAACAAAAAACATCATTGAAAATGCATTGCTAAGTCATCATTATTATTATGACTATAACATTTAAAATTATCATCATTACTGCCAACACAATGAAAATTATTAAATTGACCTTAAGAATAATAATAAAAAAAAATGAAACACTTTTATAAAAAAAAATTAAATAAGAAAAGAAAAAAAATATTAGAATTATCATTATTATTGTGTGAACAATGAAAACCATAAAATTATCATTATTATTGCATGAACAATGAAAACCATAAAATTATCTTGAAGAATAAAGAAAAAAATTTAACAAAAAAGCAAACAAAATAAATATTACGAGCAAAAAAAAAAATCTAACCCGAAGAACAGATAAAAATAACAGAAAACACTAAAAAAAAACAAAGGTAAAAAGGAAAAAATATCAATTTTAAATTATCACCAATTTAAATTAAAATTTCAGGATTAAACCAAATAAAAATAAAACCCTAACAAAAAATAAAATGACAAAAATAAAAAACTAAAAACTAAAAGCATAGATGCATAAATACAGATAAAAAAATAAACATTGTCCAATAAGGATAAAAAAAAAGTAAAGAAATTAATATCAAATAAAATATTAAAAAAATAAAGGCCGAAATGAAAAACAAATCATATAATTAATTCCAATCAAGGGATAAAATTGCAACAAATCAAAACCTTGAGAGCAAAAAATATTAAATGGATTTAAAATAATCAAAAGAATAAGAACCTAAATAAATAATAAATAATATATATGACCAATTTCAATTATATGATAAAATGGAAACAAATTAAAACATGCCAACCAAAAAAACTAAAATAATAAAAAACAAACCAAAAACCAAAGAATAAGGGTTGAAATAAAAAAACAATATAAATAATCAATTTCAATTAAAAAGTACAATTGAAAACAAAATCAAAACTTCTATATAAGGAATCAGGAAGAAAAATTAAAAGATCAGTGACTAAAATAAAAAAGTCATAAACATAATGGACCTCCATGAAATTGTCATAAACATAATGGACCTCCATGAAATTTGCCATTGCATGAGAGAGAAAACAAGAAAAAGAAAACCCGACTAAACGGTGATCCTACAAGTGCCTAAACACTACACGCGCATTATCACGAGAAAGAAGAAATTGCGGCGCATCCACAGACACGGGGACCAGACACTTTTCACCGCCGGTCGACACCGGAAAATAAACTCCTTAACACTAATTTCTACCTCACTACTCGGTGGTTTCTTTTTTCCTCCCTTCATCATGTGTGAACGTAATTTGATGCCAATTACATGGACAGGCGAGGACTAATCAACTTTATTACTCAGAGCTAATTTATTTACGCATTTCAAAAGGTATTTTTAAAATACAAATGAAGAGTATTTTACATTTTTTTTCTTTGTTATGTTTTTATATTGATTTAAAAAATAAATTTTAAATAATAATTATATAAATAATAATATTTTTAAATTATTTTCAATGGATGATATTAAAAATAATTTTTTTAAAAATAAAATAATATTATTTTAATACATTTCTACAAATAAAACTTTTAAAAATAACCTTATCTTATCTTGGAATTATTTGGAATGATATTAAAAATAATTTTTTTAAAAATAAAATAATATTATTTTAATATATTTCTAATAAAAAATAATTAAAAGTAACCTTACCCTATCAGCATTCCACCAACATAATTCGGGGACAAATGTTACCATCAATCACCATACATTTTCATCATATCAAATTAATAAGTATATGAAAGCAAAGTCACGGCATTCAAACTTGTAAAGGGGTTAAAGATTACAGGCACCAAAATGAGAGCAGAGAAGTGAAGATCACTACATGGGTTAAAGATCCTTAAGAAGCCAGCTGCCGATTATGTCTTAATTCTTATCTCCTGTCTCCTCTTCTAGTTTTTTCTTCTCTTCGGCAAGGCTCATGTTCTTCCTGTCCAGGCACAAGTCATTGTAAATCATTAGATCCCCAAAAAACTTGCACCCATATATTCTTTTCATACAAGGATATGGAACTGCAGAAGGGTCTCCCGATTTGTAGCCTATGGAAATATTATAAGATATAAGTAGATTGATTTACTTACTTAATTGGAGGTTTCGAAGTGAAAAAACTTCTTCTTGCCCTTTCCACCCGGAGACCCGGGCTGGGAAGGATGATAATCTTTTATTCCTATAAATTTCCTGATATGCTGCCTCACCAACCTTTCATAAATGAAAGCTGCCC
Organism: Salix suchowensis; assembly: GCA_029030765.1. Classification (NCBI taxonomy): domain Eukaryota; kingdom Viridiplantae; phylum Streptophyta; class Magnoliopsida; order Malpighiales; family Salicaceae; genus Salix; species Salix suchowensis. The sequence goes on from CM054991.1 coordinate 7,332,712, forward strand.
CCTTGAACTGTGGTAGAACCAACCATGCTGCCAGCACCAGTTTCAAAGAGTACCATATAGTAATCCTGCAAGAACACAATCGGAACCCCATCAACTAGATTCAAGAGGACAAAAAATGGAAATAAAAGTGTCTCAAATTACCACTCTAAAAGGGGTTGGAGCAGCATCTCTGTTAGTGTTAGAAATGAATATAAGATCCAGTAAGCAAGCCACTGCTTATCGTCCTCTCTATTTGGGCTCTCTATCGCAATTACTGATGCATACCTATTTACCAAAAGAAAAATTAGACAGATTTATAATTTGGTGTGCCCACAGAACACAGAAAAAACAAAAAAGTTTCAAGCTTTTGGAAATGGTTCAGATTCTTACAAGGGGTAAAGCAACATCAGCACTGGCCTGCACTTTATTAAACAGACATTATTAGAAAAACCAATAAAACCAGAGAAAGGAAGGAACATCTTGGGATCACTCGAAACTTACCCAGATATTGTATGAACTTGAGTGAGAAAACTCAATAAACGACTCATTTTTGCTGATCTCGCTCTTCCTGCTGGTTTTCTTAGCGACAAGAAACTACAAAAAAAAAAACAGTGAGAAGGCTTGAAGGTCAGAACCGAAAGGAGAGTGAAGTGGAAAGCAATAAATGACAATGAGAAAAGCCTGCATATATTGTGTGGTTGAGGACACTTGGAGTCTGTGAGAAGGGAGTCATTGTCAGATTATGCTTTAACTTGTTAATACTTTATATTTTTTAAAGAATATTTTGAATTTTAATAATATTAAACTAATATAATAATATCTAAAATAAAAAATTAGTTTTAGCGGTTGTTTGATCAAAAGTACTTTTGAAAAATATTTTAAGAAAATTATTTTTATTTTTTTACTTTAAATTAAAAAAAAATAGTGTTTTTAAATTATATAAAACAATTTTTTAAAAAATAAAAAAATATTATTTTAATTTATTTATAAATAAAAAATACTTTAAAAAAAAACCACAACTACACTAGATAAACAATCACTTAATATTTTTCAAACAAAAAAATTGTTTTAAAAAACATTTTATATCATAATTTCAAGCACATTATCCAATTTAGTATTGATTCTTATTTACAGCATGTTGACCATGATGCATTTCAATCTTAAAAATCACAATCTTCATTCATTTAATCACACATATATCATTATACAAATTATTCTAGCAGAACCCTAGAGAAAATCTTATGCTTTTTCAAGATTTAGCGCTATTTAAATTTAATGTTGTGTTTTAAAAATATTTTTATTTTTTAAAATTAGTATTTTTAATGTTTTCAGATCAATTTTCATGTTTTGATATAAAATATTTTAAAAATAAATAAATAAATAAATAAATAATATTATTTTAAAGCATATATGAACAAAAAACACACTATTAAAACAACATCAATTATACTTTGAAATAGACCCTTGGTGTTTTTTTATAATGTGATGAACATGTTTTCTAAAGTATTTTTTAAATTGTGTTTTGCTTAAAAAAATTATTAAATAAATATTTTTAAGTTTTTTCAATAATTGTACATGTTGATGTTAAGAATAAGAATAAGAATAAGAATAAATAAATAAATAAACATAATATTGATCAATTTAAAATTTAAAAATTCATACAAAAGAACAATATTATCAAACACACACCTGATATTTAAACAATTACTTAAAATATTCCAAGATTCCCAAAAAAGCTTTCTTTTCCAGCAAAATGCTTCACATTATGCTTAATGAAAACGTTGTATTTCATACAAAATGATGTATTTTTCTAGGGGGGGAAAGTTAGAGTATATATTTAATTGACTATCGAGTTTGAATTGGGAGGTTCGAAAGCCTCAGGGGCTAAATTGATATAAAAACTTATTTGGAAACTCAATCTAAGACAGCCTAGATAGCTGGGGGGGACCTTTACTGAGGTTTCCCAAGTTTTCAACGGGTCTTGTCTCCTCCCCAGACACAGACACTTGTCATGTTTACGAGGAACTATGTCGGCACACACACACTAGCCATTTCCACACGCGCGCGCACTAGTCATTTCTGTGTGCTTATTATAAATTTGGATAAAAATAATAAATTTGGATAAAATTCTTGTAAAACGCGAGCGTCTAATGAAAATACATGAATTTAAAATTAATATAAATTTATTTGTTTAACAGGTTTTTACAAAATCATTAACATAAAATTATCATCGTTATTAAAAAACAAAAAAGATTCAGATACCTGAATCATTGATTTCATTATGTTAGGATTAATTTATTTTATAATCTAATTTAAATTAAATACAATAATAAATATAAATTATAGGAATACCTACAATAACTAAACAACAAATATAAGTCATTGATTTTCTAACTGTAAAAAGAAAAAACTTCATTGAAATTACATTGTTATGTTATCATCATTTTTTATAACTATAACAGTTAAAATTATCATATCATTAATGCCCAAATAATGAAAATAATTAAATTGCCTTCAAGAATAGTAATCAAAAAAGCAAAATAATTTTACAAAAAAACAAACAATAAAACACAAAATTCATTAAAACTATCATTATTATTGCATAAACAATGAAAACAAAAAAAAAAATAGAATAAAAATTATGAGCAAAAAAAAATCTAACCCAAAGAATAGATAAAAAAAAGAGGAAAAATGAAGAAATATCAATTTTAAAATGATCACCAGTATAAATTAAAATTTTAAGATGAAACCGAATAAAAATAAAATCCTAACAAAAAATAAAATGACAAAAAATAAAAAACCAAAAACTAAAAACATATATGCATAAATACGGATAAAAAATAAACATTGTGGATGGAAAAAAACCTAAATGAATTAATATCAAATAAAAAATTAAAAAAATAAGGGGTAGAAATGAAAAACAAAACACATAATTAATTCCACTCGAGGGATAAAATTGCAAAAAATCAAAACCTTGAGATCAAAAAGATTAAAGGGATTTAAAAAAATCAAAAGAATAAGGACCTAAATGAAAATTAACATATATGAACAATTTCAATTGAAGAATAAAATTGAAATAAATTAAAACCTCGAGGCCAAAAAAAACAAAAAAAAATTAAAAGAATAAGAGTTGAAATGAAAAATAACATATATAAGAGTATTTAAGCTGTTTCAATGTACACAAAACATAAAAAACATAAACTATCCTCACCTTGAGCGCCATGCTTATGTCTCATTCGAGAAAAAAATGGATATTTTACTATTGAAAATCAGACAAAAAAACAAAAATACCCCTCAACCAGCTTTTCATCTTCTAGCCAACAACCAAGGATAAATAGGTACTTTTGTTGTTCAAATAAAAACAAAAAAAAAAGACTTGAACACTCCGAAACAATCTTCAAATGCTATCTAGGTTTTATGAAAATGTACAAAATACTTTGTACTACAGGTTAAAATTTTACATATCGAAAGGTAAAAAATTAATATTACTATTAAAATTTATAGTGATTTATATCTAGAACATAGTGAAATACATTTTTTTTGTTTGTTTGTTTTTGGTTAAGTATTAGGACATGATCCTACCTTTGTAATATTCTCATAGGTGGAGGGATCAAGAGAAATGATGGTGGAAGAATTGTAGGTGTAGGCTAAGAATAATTCTTAAGGTAGTAAACTAGGCCTGTTAAATTGTGTTGCTGATCTAGGACAAAAATAAAGCGATTCAAACTCCAATACAATTATCATGGGCCGATAGAGAAGGCCCATTTCATGTTCATCCAAATTACAGCAAACCCTACATGAAATCATTTTGTCAAATAATGTCATCGTCATCTACACTGGTTTTTAGATTATGTGGTTGAACAAATGAATCAGTCGACTGAATGTATGAAAGTCAACAGACCTTTTCTGGGCAAGAGGCAATTCAACCACCCCACCAATCTTCAAGGAATAATAATATCTGCACGTTAATTATGAGTTTTCACACGTTAGTCAACATGGATTATAGAATAAATATAAAAATTGAGCTAATTAAAAACTGGCAGAACCACTAAAACTAAGCTGACACCACCATTCAAATCCCTATACATTTGCGTGTGAGCTAGCATTTGAGAACATTTCGATTATTAAAGTAGTTGAGCTGCTAATTTCCTGTTTCGCTAATGCTTGTCCGCTATGGTGGAGGGAAATTTCCTCCCATCTTTCGTTCTCGCTTCATGTTTGAATCTTTGTACATAAATACGTAGTTAGACCAACAAATACTTTGATAATTTTCCCTTCTAGGAAGTAACCAACCTACACCAGAAGCTTCACCCACTTGCCCTTTTCGAACATAAAGTTTTTTCGGGGCTCTAATGTGCTTGTGTTCAATGAATGATCACTTCGCAGCAATGGCATCGATGGCAACAAACGGGGCAGCTGGATTATATTTTCCAGGGAATTTGCAGGAGGTAGAGAAAAAGAATAATGTGACAATATTGGCCATGGCGAAGGCAGGATCTCCTTGTTCTTGGCACATGATCGCACCGAAAAAACGAAGCTTTTACGCCATAGCAAGTGCCGGTAATCCTCCGAGCCTGGGCATTACAAATGGGAAAAAGGTGAATGGGATTCATGTGAGGGAGACTCCGTCTCCTTACACAAGCAATACGATTGCCGGTGAGCTGGGAATCCATTGCAATGTTGCCGAACCTCACACATATTTGCTCGGGAGGTTTGTGGAGGATAGGCTTGTTTATAGGCAGACGTTCAGTATCAGATCGTATGAGATTGGACCTGACAAAACTGCCACAATGGAAACATTAATGAATCTCCTTCAGGTTAGTTCGTTAAACTTTTTTGTCATATTAAGGTCGTAGATAATCTGTGCAACATTTCTTTTCATTTCCAGAATTTGTTGTCTGTGCACTTGGAATTTACATCTTCCAAGCAAGGATATGCTAAATTAACACCAAGGATAATCTACCCCCCCCACCATCATTCTGCAGCCTAAGTTCGATAAAATGGTCCCAACTAATTGTCAGTCGAAAAAAGCATGATCTTGAAATGTTTTTCATCAATGACATTAGATTTAAGTGCTAATTATTGAGGCTTGAATGATTAATTAACGCATCAGAACTAATGATTGGATTCCATATACGTGCATGGCTGTAGGAAACTGCTCTAAACCATGTGACAAGCTCAGGACTAGCTGGGAATGGCTTCGGTGCTACCCGAGAGATGAGCCTCAGGAAACTTATTTGGGTAGTCACTCGTATTCACGTTCAAGTACAGCGATACAGCTGCTGGTATGTTTTCTCCTTGTAGTCCCAAACGCATTTTAAATCATGTTTCAAGGAAAGATCAGACTAGAGAATTTCGTAAATACACGAACTTGAACAAGTTCTGAATTGTTTCAACCTGTTCAATAGTCTACAACAGACTTTCTAAATTAATTCTTCACGTTTCTATCATTTGAACATACTTTTTTGGACAATTCATTGCGACAGGGGTGACGTTGTCGAGATCGATACATGGGTAGATGCTACCGGGAAGAATGGTATGCGCAGGGACTGGATCATTCGAGACTACAACACCCAAGAGATCATAACAAGAGCAACAAGGTTTGGCATATCTATGTTAAAAGTTTTTTTTCTCTCCACCCCCCATAAACACAATTTGTGGGCTCAGACAAACGAGTAAAATCCCAGCTGTCCCAAGCTCTTATAAGGGGTGTACGCCTTGACTCGAATTCGAGATCTACTGTACAGATCGCAAATTTTCTATCATCACGCCACGCTTCTCGGGATTGTCTATGTTAAAGTGCTAGTGAACGATTGCTATCTACTCTTGGTATCACTTGACTCCTATTATTAACTATTTCAATGCAGCACATGGGTGATCATGAATAGAGAAACAAGAAAGCTATCCAAAATCCCAGATGAAGTCAAGGAAGAATTGGTACCATTCTACATAAACAGGCTTTCGATTTCTGCTGAGCACAATGATGTTGAAAAAATTGACAGGCTTAATGATGAAACAGCAGGGAGAATTCGATCCGGCTTAGCTGTAAGTAGAAATAATTCTGATTCCTTTATTGCTAATCTAATTTATGGTCCAAATAATTTTATTTCTCTTGAGTAATCCCTGGAATCATTTATTATGCAGCCAAGATGGAGTGATATGGATGCCAACCAACATGTAAATAATGTCAAATACATTGGATGGATTTTGGAGGTAAGGCATGAAAGTCCTGATCACGCCACACACAAATTCAATAGTTTGGATGGAATTGCAATCAAATGAGCAGCAAAAAGAATTACTATTTTTTTGATTTTTTGATTTTTCTTGTGAACACAGAGTGTGCCAATGCATGTCCTGGAACATTACAATATGACAAGCATGACCCTTGAGTATCGACGAGAGTGTCGACAATCAAATCTGCTCGAATCCTTAACAAGCTCGAGCGAAGATCCAAACAGCGGTTCCAGCAATCGCAAAGCAGACATGGAATACACACATCTGCTGCGCATGCAAGCAGACAAGGCAGAGATAGTTCGTGCAAGAACGGAATGGAAATCCAAATTAAAGCACAAGTGATGATGTTATTTCGTATATGTTCAAACACTGCTATAGGCAGCTCATGCTTTCTCTTTTTTATTTATTTAATTTTTTATTTATTTTACTTCCTTCTTGTACCGATTTGTTGCTTGATATGGTGTTACGAGTTCATGTTTATTGATTGTGAATAAACTGCAAGTTTTGTGCTTCCAACCATTTGTTGCTTTATAGCAGTGCATGAACTAGAATTTCAAGTCTCAGCTTTAATATTAAAACAATTAAAAAAACTGGTTTGATCAAGTTTAGTCAAAGTAATTTTCCCTGTTTGATTCGGTTCAAACCTGATCAAAGTAATACTTTTTGTTTTCTTAAACACTTTCTACTGATAAATTGATCAATGTATCCTAACATCAGAAAACATTGTCTTTGCTTGATTGAGAGGGCATGTTTGGCACAAAACTTGTTCTTTATTCTTTAATCAATACGCATCGTTTTATTTTAATGTGAAAAAAAATGTTCTTTTTAACTCTGAGTAAAGTTAGGATTGATTCTAATTCAATCAGGTTAAGCTTCAGTATAGTCCCTTTATTTCAGTGTCTTTTTCTCCTTGATCTTTTAATTTCTTGTTTTCAGCCAATTTTAATCTTATATCCTTAATTTCATTTAATTTCATCTCAGATCGAGTTACCTTAGGCTCTGTGATTTATTTAAGGCTTCAATTCCAGTCACTGACTCTTTAATTCTTCAATTTTAAGTTCAATGGACTTTCAATTTTATTTTTTTCAATTAAGACCTTAATTGATTTTTCTAACTTGGATATTTGTTCCAAACTCATCCTTCCACTTTAATTTCTTTCAAATTTGCCAAATTAAACCAATTTAAGCCTATTTCTTTTCCTTTCAAACCTCAATTATGACTTACAGATTTCCAAACTTTATTTTTGTTTGTGATAATCAAATATTGGTCCAATTGCAACCTCAATTATATTTGTTTTTTATATTTATTTCTTATGTTTTTCATGATCTCTTGACACACAAAAATTATATGAAGAAAATAATAAAATTACTGAAAAGATATATGTTTCAGTTTTTCTAAATTTTTTTTCAAAATATATGTAAAAAAAGAGGGGAAAAAATGGGTTATAACAACACAAATATGTTTTAAAGAAGTAAGAAGACAACAACATCAACATGAGTCAGGGCATAGACTCTACCGAGCGAAAAACAAAAAGCTAGTGTAATCTAGTTATATAATAAAGAGAAAAGATAATTATAGTTGATGGACCTATTTAAGAAAAATCAATGAGACCCTGTAAAAAAATGGTCACCAAAATGAAGACAGACAAAGTTAAGATTCTAGTCAATCAAATGAAAAAGATGAAGAAAAGAAACAGCCAATGTCCAATCTCAAACAAATCAAACATAGAGGGATGAAACTACAAAATAAAATTTATATTTAAAATTGGCAAACCAGTAAGCCAACCAAATTTTACAACTTTTGAAGGGGCATAATTCAAATAATCAATTTTCAAGCATTAAAATAAAATTCACATAAGTAGAAAATAACATATTCAATTATAAGTTATAAATCCAGGCTGATGATTAACATAACATATAATAATATTTTATTAAAATTAAACGAACATATAATATGTAATTATAATTGTCTTAGCTCGTAAAAGGGCCTATAGCACCGTGGACGAGACGAGAGCACGTATGAACTAGGTTTGTGCCCCAGAATTGCCCGATAAGTCAACCTCACGACTTTTTTAAATAATGCATCTCCACTACTGGAGGTTCTCGTTACGATAAAAACTGTTGGATAGATTTTCATGGAAGTAGACCACCATCAAAGAAGAAGAAGAAGAAGAAGAAGAAGTAGCTCCATGGAAGGAGAACATGCTTCAATCACTGTTTTTTGCAGCCTTGTCCTTCTTTTTGCTCCCAAGATCCGCATAAAAGATTTTGATGTATCTGTTTCCATTGACAGTCCACCAACCAAGTTCTCATGATTTAATATATGAGTGGTAAATAAAAATTGAAAGGAAATTAAAATACATTAAAGTGTGATAAATGAGAAGATTGAAAATTACGAGAATATGGTGGTAGGTTAGGGTTTCTGTTTTAAATAAAGTTGTAAATCTCTGACTGAATTATTGAATAAAATTTTGAATTTTTTTTAGAGTTCCTCTCATCCCAGAATTATTTATAGAATATCGACGTTGGTCGTATTTTTTAGTGTTTTCTGCTGCATCAAAAGATTACAATATGAGAATATATTATTTTTATTTGTAAATATCAGTTTGATATTGACATAAATATATTAAAAAAACATTTTCTCTCTCTCTATAATTTCTCTCAACAAACTCTATATTTATTATTATAAAAAACAAAACAGAAATTCTTAAAATATAAAAATCCTTACATCTCAAAGCGTGTGAATTATACCCGACCTCACAATGAACAAATAATACATTATATACTTTTTTAAATAAGAATCATAAAGTACCAATGTGTAAATATACTTTCGGTTCATTCTTTTTAATAGTAGTTTGGTCTTGTTCCCACACAATTTCAACCTAAAGTGGCATCGATCATATTAAATTACGAAATTTGCCATGCCCATAGGTTTGCAATTAAGGGTATGTTTGAGAGCGTAGATTGTTTTTCAAGGTGCTTTTCATTCAGAAAAATATAATAATAATATTTTTTATTTTTTTTAAAAAAATTATTCTTGATATTAACACATTAAAATAATTTACAAACACACAAAAAATTTAAAATTATTTTTTTTTAAAAATAATTTTGAAACACAATATCAAATCCAAGACTATACTCAAAAGAATATTACATTTATAAAGTGGTTTTCATTAACTTTGGAAAGCAAGTAAGATGCATGTGTGTTGTAAATCTAAGACCAAGGAGATGAAAAGATTAGACAAAGTTAAAACCATAATCTCACATATTCTTATCCACTCTTCCAACTTCTTATCAATTTTAATGGTTTATTAACCTTCTCTACATATATCACCTAATTATTAAATCTTAAAGTAAAACGAACACAAATTAGTTTGGTAATGTTTTTATTTTAAAAAATTAAATTGAAATTTTTAACTTTAAATTATTTTTAATATATTAAAAAAATATTTTAAAATATAACTTCAATCAACATAAGTGACTGTTTGACAATGTGATTTGTATTATTTTTTAAAGTATTTTTTATTTTCTTAAATCATTAAAATAATTTAAAAACATAAAAAAAAATTAATTTAAAATAAAAATAAAAATAATCAATTTTCCTTAAAATAATTATAAGAATAATAACAAATACGTGGATAAAAACAAACCTCAACTGGGTGCGCATACGGTCACTCACTGTCGTTTTTACTTTTTTCACACCCAAGATGATGCTCTGCCGCCATGCATCCCCCCTCCATTTATACTCCATGTTCGTGCCCACCTCCGTCGACTTGTTTTGTTTGCACTTTCCGTACAATTAATCACCGGAAGTGAAGTGGAAACGACCACAACATCAGTTCAGGACCACTAACGGGAATAAAATTAGGGACATGAGATTTTAATTTTTTAATTTTACACAAAATTCCGTAATGTCTGAGCAAAACAGCAAAAAAGAAGGTGAAACAGCCTTCTCTATGATGCAAATTTGGTTTAGTGGATTTTTTAAATAATTATTTAGAAAGAAATATTAATTTAATATTTTAAATGTGTTTTTGATAATTTTAATAGATTGATATTAAAATTTTAAACAAATAAATATTAAAAAAGCAGAAGTATTTAGAGTCCTATTAGTATTGTGATATCGTTGTTTTTTAAAATAATTTTTGCTTGAATATATATTGAAATAATATATTATTTAAAAAAATATTTTTAACATTAATATATCATAAAATTACTAATTTTTTTTAAAAAAATAGAAGCTAGAAGCGTAACTATAAAACTGAAAGTTTATAGTCACTTTAGTGGTGTTTGTCACTACGATTTAAAAGTATTTTTGAAAATAAATTTAAAAAATTATTTTAAATTAAATTGTTTTAGTATTTTTATATTATTTTCATGTTTTAATATCAAAAATATATTTGAAAATATAAAAATATTATTTCAATATATTTATAAATAAAAAATAAATTCAAATACAACCTCAAAGTTACTGTAATTTGGCAAATATTTTTCTTTCTTTTTAGTGGGTTCCAGATGTACAGACAAGCACTGAATTGAACAGAATACGATGCAAGGGGGGAGGAGGAAAATAAATAGTCAAGTAGATGGTCCGTGGTGGCAGTCGCGTGGGCTCAGCCGTAAATACAAAGTGGGCCCATCATGGGGGACTGATGCAGCACCGAACCATCACCATCCATCATCATCATGGGCAGGTATCTGCCGTCCATTTCACACACAAACAGAAAAGAAAAGGTGATTGCGTACCTCTCTGACTTTAGCCTGGGTTTGGATTGGTGCACGGAAAGGATAAGGTAAGGATAAAATACCTTCTTTTTTTTTTTTGGTTTTTACCAGGTAATTCGACCACAGCCGACTAATTCAGATTCGAGCCGGGAAGAGACCAGTAAGGGCAACAAAGCTCTTCCACAAAGTACCACTGCATACCCAAGAACAAACACAGTCTCGAACTCATGACCTTGGTTAAGACAGGACTGCCCTCTAGCCAGCTGACCTGAACGCTCGGTGGTGGATAAAATACCTTAGATTCGTTACATAGAAGATAAAAATATTTTTTATTGGTTAAAATAGGTGATAATTTTTTTTAAAAAAATAAAACTAAAAAAATAATCTCAACTGGGAGAGAAAAAAATGCAAAAAAATAACTAATAAAAAAGCAACAAAATGAAGATTTTAGGTACTCAAATATGGAAGGGAAAAAAATGATTTGGGTCGGGCTCATCAAACATGTCAAATATGTAAACAATACCATAAAATAAGGATAAACAAATTAAAATGATAAATTTAAATTTGAAAAGAATTTCAATTTAAAAATCAAAAAAAGAAAAGAAAATCAAACTTTGCATTTAGAATTAGACAACCTTATAGAAGACAAATGAACAAACATAATGCAACTCAATTCCAAAATCAACTTCATGCTGAATAACAGAGCACAAAAATATTAAATTCAAAAAGAGCAAAGCTATAAAAAAAATCAAATCAACCCGTAACATCTATTTTATTATAGATAGGATCAAGATAGATGAATAGGAAGTAGATATTGTTAAGAAATCATCTCACCTAAAAACATAAGTTGTTAGGTGAGGTCACAGAATATGATTTATATTATTCTCTAACACACTCCATCAAGTAAAAGTCATTTGGGCTTGAAACTTACACATGCTCATACTACCTTGTGCTTGAATTTTTTTTTTATCAAATAAAATGGGGTAATGAGATTCGAACTCGTTACCACTGGGTCAATAAAACTTTGATACCATGTTAAGAAACTATCTCACTTAAAAACTTAAGCTGTTAGGTGAGGTCCCAAAATATAATTTATATTATTCTCTAACATATTTGAGAAAATCACAAGCCTAAAATGAAAACACATTAACCTTGAAAAATGGAACCAAAAAGATAAAAAAAACAAATCTCGAGAAATTTAATGAATGAACAAAACAAATGAACACATAAAAACCGATATGCTTAAGCTGTATTTTTTTTTTTTTTGTCATTGAAGTATTTAAATAATTTACTTTTTTATAAGAAAAAAAATAGAAAAACAAGTCTACCTTCGAGAAATTTAATGAATCATGATAAAAAGATCCTCTGACCCCAAACCCTAGCTCAATGTTTTTTTGAGCGATAAGCAAATTTGTAAGAACACTATTTCAATTAATAGAGTTCCAATTTATGTTCTGAGTGTGGGCCCCACTGAAATTCAATCCGTACGTGTAATTTCCTGTTATGCACAAATCGAAGAGGACGGAGAATGACTGTGACGTACATGTGATAAGTATGAATAAAGACAGCGCTGTTCATTCTTCACGCCCTGATGCGCGGTTCCACAAGAAGTCTGCCAAGTACTGAAAATCGGTTGTGGGATGGGGTAAAAATTCATGAAATATAGATATTATTTTCTTATATAATTTTTAATAATAATAGTATTTATATAATAAAAACCAAAAATCAATCAATCATTGTCAATATTTTTCTACTTTGAATGATTAATTGAGAACAAACATATATCATAATTTTAAATTTGAATATAAATAGTAAAAAAACTCTTATTTAGGTTGAATAATCAACCTATTTTGACAAGAAAAAAAACAAAATATATCTCGATCTTCTTTTATGGGATATTCGAAGAGAAAAAAAAAATTAAATTTTTTTCTAAATAAAAAACTTATGCCACATAATGGCTGCAGGTCTCTTAAGAAAAGACGTGTAAGAAGAAACATTGAGAAAATTTAAAGAGAAATAAATAATTCAATGATTTGATAAAAAAAAACATGTATATTATTATGGTTAGAGAGAAAGTAAGAATATCTACTCGGACAGTACAGTTGAAGTGTGTTAAATCAAGAGTTGATAAGTGAATGTCTTTATTATGGACGATTTATTCTGTCTCCACTTATGAAAGGTCAAGTCAAGACAATAGGCATTGTGATGCGAAGAGCTTTGCTTGGAGAAATAGAAGGAACATGTATCACACACACAAATAAATATAAGAAAATACTCCACAAATTTTCTACTATAATGGGTATTCAAAAATCAAAACATGAAATTTGAAAGAAATTGTACGAGAAACAATTTATATAAAACCCAGAATGCATCTATTTGTGTCAAGAATCTTAAATGTGTAACTGCTTAAGACATCATCTTACTGCTATTTATGAAAATTATTGATAACATACAGTATATAGCCATCTTTTATTGTAAGACAAGATTTATTGTATTGTGGATTGATATAGTGAAATGACATATCGTCTGCCATCAATGGAGTAAGATGGTCCTTTTATAGGAGATTTATTTGGTATTATGCAATTGATCAAGGACATAATTGTCTATTGAATTTTTAGCATGTAATATTACAAAAATACCCTTAAAATGTTAAAATAAAATAAAGGATGAATGGTCTTTTTGTGTCATTTCTTTTTTTTTAAAAGAAAATTACAATTACAGCATTGTTCTTCAAGTTAAAAAGATTTAAATTAGGGGTCAAAGGGTATTTTTATAGTTTCCTAATGTTTTTTCTGTTATAGTTTATTCAAGCTAGAGGAAAATAAATATTTTAATATATAACAATAATTGTTATAACCCTTTCATAATTTGACATTCAGTCTTTTAATTGTTAATTTTTTTCTTGTTTTGTTTATTTTTTTCAATTTTGATTCTCAATATTTTTTTGCTTTATTACACGGATATCTCAATTTTATAGCCCATATATTTTTTTAAAGTTAATCACGATATCACCCGCGTAGGGACAAAGAAAAGTAAAAAAAAAAAAAACAGTAGTGGTGTACAAAAATGAAGAAAAGACACGCATGATACTTAGGCCTGTTCGATAATGTTTTTGAATTTTTTTTTGATGTTTTTAATTTTTTAATATATTAAATATTAAAAATAAAAAAAATATTATTATAATATTTTTTAAATAAAAAATACTTTAAAAAATAATCAGAGTTACGTTCACGAACCTTCTTTCCTTCATTAAATATGCAAGCTCAAGCTGACTAGTATTGCCGTCACTAAAACTTGGCTCACTCATGAAGGCCTGACAGCAAATCAGTCCGGGACCGTAGTGTGCTCCCAAACCTTCATTAAATATGCAAGCTTGAGCTGACTAGTATTGTACCATCACTAACCGACTTGGCTCACTCATGAAGGTCTGACCGTAATGAGCCCGGGACCGCAGTGTGCTGTCAGCCGACTCTAGGAGAGGCTCAGCTGTATCCGATAATGAATACGGCTTCTAAGACCGCGACAGAAACTGGAATGTTGTTGAATGCAGAGGGTGGTCGGTGTTGGCTTTGCCTTCTTCGTCGGCCCAATCATGTTTTTTTTCTTTGATGGAAAAAATACACATATTTTTTATTGTATAAAAAATAATAATTATAATTAAGAGTAAAAAAGAGTTATTGATATTACACTACGAATAGGAATTAACAATAAACTAAAACGTGTGGGGAATTAACTGTAGTTCCCCACACAAAGCACTGTGGATTTGCACAGTGCTTTCTTTCTTTTTTTTTTTGCTTTTTTTTTTCTCATTACGTTTCATTTTTTTTTTTCGTTTCTTGCTTTTTTTTTTCTTTTTTTCTTTTTTTTTGTTTGTTTTTGTTTCTAATTATTTTTTTTCATTAAATATTTCTTTTACTGGTTATATATTTTTTTCTACTTATATATAATTTTATTTGTTTTTTTTTATAATCGGGGTGTTTGAGCTAACTTAAGCACATCACAATTAATTCTCGAATCTAATTTTTTTCATAGTTTTTTTTCATTTTTTTACTGTTTTTTTTTTCATTTTTTTTCTGATTATATTTTTTTTTTCATTTTTGTTCCATGAAATATATTTTTTTGCTGGTTATAATTTTTATATATTTTCTTTTTCTTTTTCCACTTATATATATATATTTTTGTTTTTTATGACTGGGGGTGTCCGGACTAGCTTAAGCGCATCATGATTAATTACCGGATCCAATTTTTTTTTATAACCAGGGTGTCCAGACTAGCTTATGCGTACCACAACTAATCTTCGAACCTATTTTTTTTGCTGAAGTGCTTTCTCGCTGATATATTTTTTTCCTTTTTTTTTCTTATACTTTTGTTTTGTTCACTTATATATTTTTTTTACAACCGGGGTCTATGGGCCAGCTTAAGTACACCACGACTAATTCCCGGAAATTTGTTTTTAAAACAATATGGATTGCTACAGTGCTTTCACGCTTATATTTTTTTTCTTTAACTTATATATTTTTTTATAACCATGGTCTCTGAGTCAACTTAAGCTTTATATATATATATATATATATAACCAGGATCTATGGGCCACCTTAAGCGCACCACGACTAATCCCCGGATCAAATTGTATTTTGATAGCCAGGGTGTCCAGGCCAGCTTGCGCGCATCACGACTAATCCCTGAACCAATTTATTATTATTTTAATTTTTTTTCCTTATACTTTTTTTTTCTCACTTATATATTTTTTTCCTTATGCCCAGACCAAAAAAAATTTATAATTGGGGTCTCCGGGTCAGCTTAAACACACCACGCCTAATTCCTAGACCGATATTCTTAAAAAATAATATGGATTGTAAATGGTGTGGGGAAAGCACTGTAGCTCCCCACACATAGCATTGTTGATTGCAACAATGCTTTTCCCGCTACAATGTTTTTTTCCCTGATTTTGCTTCTTCTTTTTTTGCTTTTTTTTTTGTGTGTGTTTTCCTTATTATGTTTTATTTTTATTTTTTTCTTATTATATTTTTTTTTTAGTTTTTTTCCCCAAAACATTTTTTTTGCCTGTTATACTTTTTTATATTTTTTTTCTTTTTCCACTTATATTTATTTTTTTGTTTTTTGTTTTTTTTATAATTAGGGTGTTCGAGCTAGCTTAAAAGCATCACGATTAATCCCAGATCTAATTTTTTTTGATAACCAAGGTTTCCATGCCAACTTATACGTACCACGACAATCCCTAGACCCACTTTTTTTTTCTAAAGTGCTTTCTCGCTGGTAAATTTTTTTTCTTTTTTTTTTCTTACACTTTTGTTTTGTTCACTTATATATTTTTTTATAACCGGGGTCTTCGGGTCAGCTTAAGCACACCACGACTAATTCCTGAAGTGATTTAAAAAAAAAAAACAATATAGATTGCTACAATTCTTTCACGCTTATATTTTTTTTTTGTTTTCTTTCACTTATATATTTTTTTTATAACCAGGATCTCCGGGTAAGCTTAAGCGCACCACCACCACTCCTCGGACCAAGTTTGTTTTTTGATAATCAGGGTACCCAGGCCAACTTGGACGCACCACGACTAATCCCCAAACCAATTACTATTTTTTTCCTTATACTTTTTTATGTTCATTTTTTTTACCGGGATCTCCGATCCGCTTAAGAGCACCACGACTAATCCCCTGATTGATTTAAAAAAAAAAACAATATGGATTGCTACAGCTCTTTCATGCTTATATTTTTTTTTATTTTTTTTCACTTATATATATTTTTTATAACCGGTATCTCTGGGTCAACTTAAACTTTTGTTTTTTTGTTTTTTTGTTTTTTTTTTCACTTATATATTTTTTTATAACCAGGATCTCTGGGTGAGCTTACGCTCACCATGACTAATCCTCGGACCTTTTTTTTATAATCAGGGTGTCCGGGTCAGCTGCTGCGCACCACGAGTTGTATAAGTACGTATATACCCCCTATAAGACAAAATACAAAAGTTGGTTATAGGGGTGTATTGGTAATTTATCAATTTTTAATTATATTTTATGTCGGGTGTTGTGGGTACGACGTCAATTTCAGAGCTCATGCACATTTCGGATGACGCGTGCTGCATCGTAGAATATATATTAGTTTTTTATATATTTATTTTATTATGTAAAATGTGTTTAAAATAATGTAATTGTATCAAAGGTATTTTTAATTTTTTTCATTTTTGTGCATAGTACAATAATCATTATACCTTCAAATAAGACAAAAACCAAGAATTGTTAGTGGGGTGTCTCGGTAATTTTATTTTTTTAGAAACTAAACTAAAAAATAAAAAAATAAATACCAAAATACAAAATAAAAAATTATATGTATTAAAACTATATAAAAAAATTTAATCCCTGCGGCGGAGCGCAGATTTATGGCTCGTTCAAACTAAATTTTAACATAGGAAAAGAATATGTTACCATTGAATATGTGTTTTATTATATCATGATTTTTTTAAATTGAGAAATATAAAAATATTGTTTATGTTTAATGAAGTAAATTTTAAAATACATGAGTCAGAAATAGTTGTTAATACTAATTAAATACTAAAATGAAAATGTAATCTTTTCCATAATAAAATTTTAATTATAATTTTTAAATTAAAAGAATCAAAATAAAAATTGAGAAAAATCCCAAGCCATTTCCCCCAAAAGACGTTAAATGAATAGTCTTATGTTATTTATTTTTTTCCCCTTTACTTTCAGTTCCGATTCTTTTATTTTTAATTTTATATAAACAAACTTTTTTTTGTTTAGCAAAATCAAGCTTCAATTCAATGTTCTTTTTTTTTCAAAGATGATAACTTAATAAAAACAAAATTGAAATAAATTATCATGTTTGATGTTCAATCATTGCAATATAAAATGATAAAATAAAATAAAATAAAAAAATTAAATAATAAAAAAATCACAATCCATTCTCCACAATTTTTTTTTATTTAAGATGATTTAATAGCAAAAATTGCTAGCAATCAAAAATACGAATGTGACTTGTTAGATACGACAAAGAATTATCTATATCTTCCTTTTGGCTTTGTTAGGCCATCAAGACTTCTAGAGCCTAAATCATTGTACCAGGAACACCAGGTCACGTGATATGCCCTGACTTTGAATAAATGCTAGCTAAATTTGAACCTTCGATGTCGAGGTGAGCGTCCTTGAGACTGTATTTTTAGCCCCTCTCCATTATTGTTTTTTAAAAATATTTTTGAAAAAAAATAAAAATAAAAATAATTTTTAAATTATTTTAATGTGTTGATATCAGAAATAATTTTAAAAATAAAAAAAATATTATTTTGAATATTTTTGAATAAAATATTACTTTCAAAAACAGTCTCAACTATATTCTTAAACAAACATTTACACTTAACGAGTATCGGGGCATCAACCATCTGATCGGGCATGTATTGTTTGTTTGGATGCATGATTGAAGTTATTTTTTAAGATATTTTTTGTTTATAAATGTATTAAAATAATATTTTTTTTCTTATTTTTTTAAATATTTTTGATATTAACATATAAAAATGATTTAAAAACACTAAAAAAATTTAATTTAAAAAAATATAAAGACATTAAAAAAAATACTTTTGAAATAGACGAATAAGACCGTAAACTCCATGTCTATCAGCATAAAAGGGTTGAACTTGGCACCAATTATTCGCTAACAGCTCAATTACATGCTAAGTGATCTCAAAGAACACTCGTGATTTGTAAGTTGAATCACGTAAATTAGGGTTAAGCTTGCGTTTTTTCTGCTGTTATCAAAGAGGGGATGCTCTATTAAAAAGGGATTTTTTTTTCTTACAATAGGTTTTGATTCATTTTAACAGGGAGAAAAAAAAAACAATTTTAAATGAACACAGTTTCATAATTAGGTTAAATCCATGAACTTTGTCCCAAAGTTAATCTAACTGAGGGCATGTGAATAGGGTGGATGGATTGCTTGTATTCAAAAAAGGAGGTGATGATATGAAAATTCTCGATTATAAATATAAAGAAAAGCAATATTACAAAACTTTGAAGACAGTTTTCAACGTTTTCGAGATCCCACCTAAGCTTTCTGTACGTAATTAACTATTTTAGATTTTATTAATGGAGAACCTTACTCTTTGGGAACTGAAATTTAATTGTCCTAGAACATCGAGTTGTGACCCCGCCCAGTGGTTTCTTACTTCAAATAATTGACCTGGAATATATATTGCAAGCCCTGCTAAATATTCATCCATATCAGAATGACGGTCCTCCAACGACGACTGCAATGTGCAACGAAAGTGAAAATGAAAGTGTAGAAGAAGAAGAAGAAAAAGAAGAAGATTTAGGGTTTTAATTCCTTAGAACATTCTACTTTTTTAAGATATAGCGGTTATTTGCCCATTGGGAAATTGCGAGACTAAGAAAATGAAAGTGTAGAAGAAGAAGAAGAAGAAGATTTAGGGTTTGAATTCCTTAGAACATTCTACTTTTTTAAGATATAGCGGTTATTTGCCCATTGGGAAATTGCGAGACTAAGAAAATGAAAGTGTAGAAGAAGAAGAAGAAGAAGAAGAAGAAGATTTAGGGTTTTGAATTCCTTAGAACATTCTACTTTTTTAAGGGGAAAAATATATCTTAAGATTGTAGCAACAATTTGAAGCCACATGACAATTTTATTGGAACTTGTTGTAGACTTAATTAATTCCGAGGAGGAAAAGGAGGAAATCTCTGCACGGGAGGAGTTCTTTTGAAATCAAAGAAAAAGGACATGGAAAACGACGAAGAGTTAATATCAAGCTCTTCTAAGTGAAAGAAAAAGAGATCCAGTCCTTTCTGCTGTTAAATTTTTCTAGTTTTCGAAGGCTACCACATGATCTTATTTGATACTGCATGTATTTTTAAATAATTTTTTTTTATTTTAAATTTAATTTTTTTAGTGTTTTTAATCATTTTCATATGATAATATCAAAAATAATTTTTAAAAAATTAAAAATTATCATTTTGATATATTTATAAAGAAAAATCACTTTAAAAACAACCACAACTACATTATTAAATAGTCAGATATACTCGATCCTCTAATTATTGTTGCCATCAAGTTGTCAATTAATATGTTTATAACTTTAGTTATACGCGATCAGTAAATTTACAAATTCAAGATTCTAGATGGAGCTAATAAATAATTATTTAACATATATTTTGAAGTGATTTCTTAAGAAAAAAAACAATTTTTTTAACAAATAGACTATTAAATTTTAGCTGAATTAGAAGGTTAGTAAGATTTGACCACATAATTGTTTGATTATTAAAGCTCTCATAACATTTTAAACTGAACTAAAAGATAGCATGGAGCATGAAATCATCCCTATTTTATATTTTTGTTTTCATAAAAAATCTTTGTTGTGTTAACATTGTTTGCGTCTTCTTCTTCTTCTTCTTCTTTTTACTGTCGTCTTATCCATATTCACAAGATCAAAAAAATGGCTATACAAATAGAAAAATACGTGGGATTCAACAATCTTGCTCATTAATCGAGATGAAACTCTCCGTTTAAATGATTTGAAATGACGCCCCATTGATTATCTCATCTTAATGCAATCAAGATAATATCACCGTAGTTAAATAATTTTGATTTTCAATAACTAGGAATATATTTTCTGTATATTAGGAATAGAGACAATTAACAAGCACCTAAAACCCGTGGAAATATAGTATTTTAATAAATAAATAAAATGCTTGATGCTTTTATTCCACTAGCCAATAAGCAAGCTTTCCGGCCATGTTTAAACTGTACGTGCGATGACTTACAGAGGCCAAAAACAACATTATCTGGCGTCCAGTAAATGATTTTTTTAAAAATAATTTATTTAATCATTGATTTTTAATAAAAAAAAATAGCACAAAAAACTTGAAGTTTTGAAAGAATAACACAGTTTGAAAAAAGGCTTGGTGAAATAATATGCTTTGATATTTAGTAAACATCAGAGAGTGTGTTTTGGGTTCATAATCAATTGTTCCCTTTGTTGTCGGTGGATCAACCACCTCCCTACCCTTTTTTTCGTAGATTAGAATTGATTTGATATACTTGACGATGATACTAAGTTAAGTTAATTATAAATTGATTATTTTAATTACTTATGATGTTAATGATGAAACATACCTCTCATTCTTGAATTTAGAAATACTTTTGGGTCTAGTTTTGTTGTTTATAATTATTAGGCACTTGATATGCTAGGAGGGTTTTGGAGGATGGACAAACATTGAGTAATAAAAATGAATTAGTCAATGCAGTCAAACAATGACATACTATATATTCAATTGAATACCAAGTTCAACAGTTAAACTCTACATTGATCAATTAAAATATGTGTAGACAACTAAATGCAAGTGGTATTTGAGTGAGATATCATAAAATATTGAATTCATTTGAGATAGAAAAGTTTGTAAAAAAATCACTTATATATGTTTTGATCTTTGGTTAAAAAGACTATAATCAGTTTGATGCAAATTTTATTGCTAATACTATATAAACCCTTGTAATGAAAAAGCTTTCGATGACAATTGTGCGCAGATAAAATAATATAAAATTATATTACAAATATAAAATTTCATATGACAAAGCATGCGTTGTAATAATAAATGATGATTATGTATCGTTAAGCCGTCATAGATATTATGTATCATAATAGAGATATGATGAGCTTGGATCATCCCGTAGATGTAAATAAAAAAAAAGAGATCTAAACTGCAACAAATTTATAATTCATTCCACGGTTCTCAATCGTGATATTTAATCATACATCGAGTTTCTTAATTGCAACATCATTGACATATCACAATTTTAAACCTTGGCATCCTTAAATTGTGCTATTTTGTAAATGTTTTTGCTCCTATATTAATTTGAAATTTATTTTTAATTTGTATACTAATTGCCCAATTTATCTTTAATTAGCTCACACATTTGAATAGAAATTAGCATCGAACTAAGAAAATTTGTATAATCTCTTAGCAATACTGAATTGTCCCATGTCACTACAAATAGCTGCGAAAAATTGAACATCGAGCCCCATCATGCCCGCCATACTTGTATTCTTGTTTTACCATTGATATAAAAAAAATATTACAAAACTATCACCCAAAGATACCATGTATTTCAAAAAGTAACACAAAAAGTGTAATTACAACAAGACCCCTCTCTTTACAGGCCACTTTAATTTAAAAATTGATCCTTAAAAGGAGATGGTAATCTTCTTCTTCTCCCCCTTCCATTAATTTCTTCCTTGTTTTAATGGTTTTAGGTGGATGCTGTGAAAATGCACCAGCCAGCATAAGGAAACGAAATCTGTTCCACATCCCAATCATTTCCCACACCTCACTGTACACCCACTTGTTCAACACAGTAGGGAAGAAGACCTACCTTCGAGTCATAATTTAATAATGCTCACCAAGAAAAATGGGCTTCTCCTCTCATGATTCTGATTTCTGACCTTGTTTTTTCATGACACCTCTGGGTTTGATAGGTTTACTTTATAATTACTATTTTATAACTTATTTGATTTTAAGAAAATAGATTTGATGATTTTATTTATTTATTTTACTTGAATCGGTCTTAACTTAACCCGATGGTTTGATGGAATTAAAATAAATTTATTGTTTTTATACGACGATGGAAAAAAAAACAAAAACCCTACACGCCTCGCAAAAATTCTGCAGCTTGTCTGTGGATTCTACGTTTTGGAAGGAGCACAAAGAGAGGGTGCATATGGAAGCAGGATATATATTTATTTATAGGCTGCATTATTTATCATCCACAGTTTTTTCTCCTCGTCTCATCTGCCCCCTCATTTTCAGAATTATTTTTACATAACAGTACATGCATTGGGGTTCTCATCACTGAAGATCTGAGGAGCCGGTGAATAGTGTTCATATCTTTCTGGTGGATAATAATTATAAAACTCCATTTTCCTGAGCTCAACCACTGTGGTTTCTACTGTAGTTTCCTCTTCTGCTGCTATTGCTGCTGCTTCTTCTTTGGCCTCACCGCCACCACCTTCTTTCTTGTCTTTGTTCTCTCCTTGCTCGCCGCCACCACCACCGCCACCACCACCACCACCACCACCACTTTTGTTCTGTTTGTCACCATCTTCACCTTTTTTCTCTTCTTTGGGTTCTTTTCCTTTCTCTTCCTCTTTCTTCTCTGGCTCTTGTTTTACTATCACTGCGTGCTTCCCAGTTCTTTTATGCACGTATTCAACTAGTTTCTCAGGTTCAAACACTCCCTTCACTGTCACCTGTGAGCTTTTAAGATCTGGTTCAGCTGATTCCACACCTATTAATAATAATATACCAAATTTAATTTCAAAAATTCGTGTTAGCCCCACATAAAAATGTAAAAATCAAGAATTCTAATATGGAGTCTAGTGGGCCATGGATCATTTGATATAGGGGAATTGAAATATTGACTTCAATTGGACCGAATTCAATGGAATCTAGTAGGCTCAACAGCTTAATAACTTAAAAGAAGTTGTTGATTTTAAAGCACTGGTTAAAGGAATGAACTCTTTCTTTAAAGGATTCAAAAGGTACGGAAATATTACGACTTGTTACTAATTTTTCTACATCTGCTTGAGAAATTTTCTGATAACAAAAATTAAAAGACAAAACTGTGAGTAACCAATAAATCTAAACAGCAAAAACATGGAGTGAAAATCATGAAACCACAGTTGCATGAACCAGAACGTTTTGGAAAGGGACCCGAAAGAAAGAAAAATATGCATTTTTTTAATAAATTAAAAGAAAAAAAACATAAAAAATGGCCATGCCTTGCATTCTTTGTATCCGTTTCTTGATTTCCATTGCACAAGCTTCGCAATGCATGTATACCCTTAGCATCGCTGTGATCACGGGAGGCTGCGCTCAATCAAGAAAAATAATTATTTTTCATAAAAATGTTATAAAAAAATAATAAAAAAAGCTAGAGCAGGGGCCGTAAATACCTCTTCTTTCTTCTCTTCAACTTTAGGCTTCTCCTTCTCCTCAGCCTTCTTCTCCGATGGAGGTGTTTGGGATCGGTGAGATAAGCACCACCTCCCTATGGCTCTTCCTCCGAATTCTTTCAAGAACTTTTAGTGGATCCGCTTTCTCGCCTCTCACCACCACCTTGCTAGCCCTGCAATCCGTAGTTACATCTTCAACTCCTGAAATTAATTACCAGCCCACAAAACAAATAACGATGAATCAACCAAGAACAAAGATCACATTAATTAAATGGGGTTCTTGGTTAAAGAGCATTAACAAATAATTAAAGACACACTGACCTTCAAAGCCCTTGAGCCACCTACGGACCTTGCGAGCACAGCCCTCACAATGCATGTAAACTTGCAGTACGATTTCTTGAGGAGGTGGAGGTGTTTCATTTTTTGTTTCCTCTGGTTTTTTCTCTTCCGTCGCTGGTTTTTCAGCTGGATTCTCTTCCTTCTTCTCTTCATCTACTTTCTTTGGTTTTTTCTCTTCTTCTGCCGCAGGCTTCTTCGCTTCCTAAGAAAACCAAAAGAAGCAAAACCCAAATTAAAAAAAAATCAAAAAACAAACCAAAACGTTAAAAAAGATTCATTTTGTAAGAATTCAAGACCTCCCCCATTACGAGCTTTGGTTTTTAGACTGGAAGAACACCGGTGAACTAGACTTGTCAGAGATCGATGGACAGACAGGTTTGAGTTTGGTTTCTTTTCGCAGAAAGAAAAAACTTAGGGCTGCTTAGTTGAGTTTTTTCTAGAGTGGGGAGAGAGCTTTGAGGACCATCTATTTAGATACGAGTATGATAGCCGGTAGTTATTTAGTTGGGTTGGTATTTGAAGGGAAAGGTATTCTTTTAAAAATATATTTATTTTATTTTCAGCATTTACATATTAAAAAAATATATTAATTGAATAAGTTTTTAAAGTAAATATATTTGCGAAACATATCAAGAAATAATTCCACACCGAAAAACAAATGGTGCTCGGAAAGGAAGGCAATCTAAATTGTAATCATCAGCAAGGGGACACGTGCAGTGGGGATAAATGGTTACATCTATTATGCTTTTTTGGTCACTTTTATTTTTTGCAAAGTAAATCTTTGCTGGTATAATTTCTTTTTATTATCGTGGTCCAAGTACGGCTTTTTTATTTTTATTATTATTCAATGGCTATAATTTAGTGTTTAATATTGTACACCAGCTATATTGTTAAATATTTTTCTTAAGAAAAAATTTTTGAGAAAAACTATAGAGATGCAAAAATAAAAAATAATATATTTATTTTGAGCGGCAAAATCAGAGGGAAAAAACTAAAAAAATAGTTTTTCTCTTAGCTCTTCTACGTCTACCAAATTAAAAATGCCCGAAAGATATCAACAAACGAGAACCAATGCTTCTGTTTTATGAATTATTATCTGATTATTTACTTGAATTTAAAGTTTTCATCTTATTCTATAGTTTTATGATTTATCAACTGAAAACATAATTTGTTTTCTAACCTAATATTGTATTTTAGTATATGCCTAAAATTTAAATTACATAAGGATTTTTTATTTTTATTTTTCTTGAGATCATAACAAGCCTAGCCAGATGGAAACTATCCAAATTTCCTCATCTAACAGGAGAATCCAAACAATTATTCGTACCTAAATTGAACAAAAAAAAATCAAGACTTGGAATTATTACGTGCTTCAATATACAAGAATACAAAAACTTTCATTATCTAATTATAATTCCCTTTTGTTCGAAAGAATGATTCACTTTTAATCACTCCATTTTTATATTCCCTCAACTCAAGCGCTGCCCCATGGTTGGCTGGGTTCTTTAGCTGCATGTGGCCCATGCTATATACAGCCAACGGGTAAACCTTTTTGCAGTTCCCAACATGAAATCAATTCAATATGGATCGGCAAGATGATCCTTTTCTGATGACTATTAGAGGATGACTATACACGGTCAATTAATAATTTTATTTAAAAATTTAAATTATGAGATAAGATTTCGTTATATCATTTATATTATTCTTTAACATACTCTTTTCAAATTAAAAAAAAATTAGGGTTTGAAACTTGCATACAGATTCACAATACTTTGTGTTTGATTTTTATTAAATAGAACGAAGGGTGATGAAATTCAAACTCGTCACCGCTGAGTCAACAAAAGTTATGATAAGATCAATGAACCATTTAATCTAAAACTCAAATTATTAAGCAAGTTCTCAAAATATCATTTATATTATTTTCTATTATACACAGCAGCAATGCTTGTGTCGTGATCAGTTGTATCTGCGGCAAACTTGCCATGGCTGCTGTCGCCAAACCTTTCTTTTTCATTCGGTATCAATACACTGTTTAGTCTAGGAGAAAAGAAAAGAAAAGTAAAGAAAAGAATCAAAGAAACTACATTGAGGGATATATTTTGGGGACTGCTAATTTTCTCCGGAGTCTGAAACCTATCAGGTTTTTTTCTATTATCAAATGACTTGTTGACTCAGAGTCTGCTGCTGCGTATTAATTTATTTTCAAATACCAATTATATTTCTTTTCCTGTCATTCAAGTGTGTCCATGTCAAATCTTATTCTAAAATATGGGGGTTCGGGAAAACCTGAGAGTAAAACATAAAATTATATAAAAGTAGAATAACATCAAGCAAATAACCAGACATTTTGAGGTATCATTAATCACATCGGTTGTCTTTAGCATAGCTGTGTTTTTTTTGGGATAAGTAGTGTATGCATAGCATGTGAGTTTCCATCACCAAACTAGTGAGGTGTCATGTGCTTGATCAGTATTTTATCAAACACATAAATTATGGAGGAGCCCATATCACATGCTATTTATTTTACTTTTTTATTAAGATGATCTTCAAACCAGCTTTGAGTGTACCTTGACTAATCACACGAACTCTAAAATTAATGATCATGTAAGTTTCTAGTGGTTATCATATAAGCAACTGCAGCTGAGATCACAAAGCAGCAAACTTTTTAATTTTTCAAATTCTTATCCCCTACTAAATGATTTATCACATGCTATTTATTAGTAGTACATGTGATGTTGAGAGTTGGCTCATTTCATATTTATGACCACTAATGACACTACCTCCCTTGTTCTGTAAATAATAAATACAATGATGATGAAGACGGGTGCCATCCATATGAAAAGTATACGAGTGACTACTAAATTCTTCATATATTAATTAAGAAGAGGGTGTTTGATAATTTTTCATTATGAAAGGAAAACCGTTTTTGTTTATAGTTTTTTCTTTTTGTAGGTTTATTTTAGCAAATGTATATTAAACAAAACTTTATTTAATTTAATAACATAAAAACTATATTATTTAAATTAAAAAATTAATAATATGTCACCTTTAGTTATGGTCGTACAATAATGGTTATTGTAATGCAAAGTTAATAATGATTATTATTTTGTTTTAAACTTCTATAAATTAATATCAATGGAAACATGAAAACCTATAGTTTTATTGAGATATTAATTAATAATTTATAAATTTTTCAAGATATTTTTTCTCTAAATCATTGAACATGTATTGTGTATTGTGACTGTTTGAATATTACCTCATCATCGAATTATAAGTTCATGAATATTATCATAACTCTATTTTGACCTGTCATTTTGATCATTTATATATATATATATATTCTTTTCAAAAATGTATTTTCGATTTAATTTGGCCATTCAACACCCATTTCATAATTTTTAACTATTTTTCACATTTAGACATTTGTTTTTCAAAAAATTTCAGTATATAATTCTTAAGAGAAAAAAAAGGAAGAAATTACAGAAAACAAAAAGAGAGAAAAATGTAGATAAAATATTTTGACTAGAAATAATAATAAAAAAATGAGTGAAAGAAAAAAAATTAGAGAGAGAGAGAGAGCGTGCAAAAAAAAGAGAAGAAAAAATAAAAATCTTGTCAATGCATTTCTCTTCAAAAAAAAACAAACCCACCACCACCTTCCTCTTTCTTCGTTGGATTGCAATCTTTTTCTCTACGTAAACCAACCACAATAATAGATCATAACCACCTGAAATCCAGTTTGCAAATCATCGTAAGCATGAATATGTCCACAATCTTTGACCCTCCATGAAAATACCCACAGCTATGATGAAATCGATGTCTACTCCGTGACAACTAAACTGTAGTAATAACATAGATTACAGTAGGTAGCAAAACAAAAAGGAAAAAGATGAGCGAAAGAGAAAGACAATCAATCGGGAGAAGAAGACCAGAACTTGAGGTGAGCCAATCTCTCACCTCGTGCAATGGTGAGTTGCACCATTGGTTTATGAACAAAAAAGAGTGTATGGTTTTGAATTATAAATTAATCTTCAAAACATTTCACTCTTGCACCGCCACTGCCCCAACCATTTTTACCTTTTTTTTACTGGATACGGTAGCTCTTTAACGTTGGTTTTGAATTATAAATTATTTTTTAATATTTTGTTGAATTTTTTTACTTGTTAATTAATTTCCATTAGTTGTTATAAAACTCAAGATGATATGTGTTTGATGTTGGGCCTTAACCTTCACTTGTTGTTTACCAGGTTATAGAACCAATTAATACATTACTCTTCTAAGATGTATTTTTTTTTTTATGAGAAAAGTTTATTTTATTTGTTAATTGTTTCTATTACTTGTGTCGGTAGCCTATAATGGTATGTGTTCGATGTCGGGCCTTGTCCTGTGGGTTTGTAAGTAATGGAAATGATCAATACATGATTCATTTTGATGTGATTTCTGTCTCTTTACTTTAAAATAAATAATATAGGTTTTTTCTTATATGAATCTAGATCGATGGGTTCAACGGTGCTAAAGGAAAAACCTTATTAAACCCGGGACTATAACACAATTTATATATGGTCAAATTCAAACTTTGATGTAAAATTTTATATTGTTTAACTATATGTTATTAAATATATCTTTATATCTAACTGTTGAATTCCGTCGGAACTTAATCAAAAAATCTAGAACTATGCCTCTATATAAAAGTGAAATTTCATATCAATCGGAGTTTGAGAAGACCTTGTGATATAGGTATTGATAGGCCGTGTAGATTTTGTTATTCAATTTCTTTTGGGCAAGAAAATCTATTTGTAGTGTGTGTTGGATCTTATTTGATTCATTTTAATGAATATGAGTTTGAGCCACATAAGAGTTAAAATTGACTAAAATTAATTAAGATATGTTAAGAAACCATCTCACCTAAAAAGCTCAAGCTTGTAAGTGAGGTCCCCATAATATGATTTATATTATTCTCTAACACACCTCCTCAAGTGAAAGCCTTTTGGGCTTGAAACTTGCACAGACCCACATCACCCTTGTGCTTTGGTTTTTTATCAAATAAAATGGGGGTGGTGAGATTCGAACTCGTGACCGCTTGGTCAACAAGGCTCTGATACCATGTTAAGGAACTATCTCACCTAAAAGCTTAAGCTTTTAAGTGAGGCCCTATAATATGATTTATATTATTCTCTAACAACCATGTTAATGAACCATCTTACCTAAAAGCTTAAGCTTATAAGTGAAGCCCCATAATATGATTTATATTATTCTCTAACAAAGATATTGGGATCAAATAAGATTTTCTAGTCTATTTGGGTTTTTTTAAGAATGACAAATCTCTTACTAGTATATCTAGAATATTAATTTTGGATTTTTTTTTACTTTTTTATTAGATTTTGAATTATTATTACATTTTTTGAGGCAATTTTGTAAGTGAGTTCAAATCAACTCATATATAGGGGTCCATTAAGGTTATTTAAGATATTGTACAAGTGAATTATATCTTGCAAAGCTAATAACCATGAATTAAAGAAATAAAATTGTGTTTTGTATAATGCATCATATTTTTTTTGTTGGGACAAAAATCAAATCTGACTTGTCAAAACCTGCAACACCCAACACACAATCAGGACAGGAAGAATCCCCTCAAAACACACTAATGGCTCAACCATCTCATCCCATTTAACACCACTTTTGTAAGATGAGCTTGACATTGTTATCCCAACTATAAGAAACTTAGGTTTCTTGGAGCAGTGGAGACCCCTCGATCTTTCAGCCTCACCATCTTATTAGTCCAAGATGGTTTTGATTATGAGCTTTATAATAGGAATGATGTGAATCGGGTTATGGGTAAATTCAGCTCACACAGGTATAAGTTTTTTCTTAATGTTATATCAAATAATTATTTCAATTCAAAACCGTGACTCATTTGTGTTGGGATTATAATAACTTGCAAAAGTTTGTCACCTTAACTTATGGTATATTTTAATTTAATTAAAAAATAGAAAAGGTACGCTTCAATTTCCTAGATTTTATATTATATAAAGGAAAACTATCCCAACTTAAGTTCTTATGAGAAAAACTTTGACCTGACATGTGAAATCCTCCCAATTATCCGAGGAAGGTCGTAATACTGCTCTTGCGATCGAGGAAAAAGGACTGCGAATCATGACCTGACACGTGTAATCCTCCCACTTAGACTCACCATGCAGTGGCATTGCTGTGTTCTCCATGCACGTGAATATGTATAATTACATACAAGAAGACATCGACAATCAGGCTTTCACTTTACCACCTTGGATTGAAGTTTCAAGATCACTAATTACTCTCTTTAATGGTCATTCATGAAGCCACGTGGCAATAACATATTATATCACCCCTTAGTTTCTGGACGCGTGGCAGAATGCAACGTGGCCCACTTGACACGATTACACTTAATTATGCTTGCCTAGATAACGCACCCTTTCGGCATATGAGAGTTGACCAAACATGGTAGGGATGCTATTCGGTAGTAATTTTAGTTGTTTTTGAAAATGTATTTTATTTATAAATATA
Organism: Salix suchowensis; assembly: GCA_029030765.1. Taxonomy (NCBI): domain Eukaryota; kingdom Viridiplantae; phylum Streptophyta; class Magnoliopsida; order Malpighiales; family Salicaceae; genus Salix; species Salix suchowensis. The sequence continues at coordinate 7,363,525 of CM054991.1, forward strand.
TTTAAAAAATATATATATTTTTTTATTTTTAAAAATTATTTTTTAATGATTTAAAAATATATATTTTTTGTTAATTTTCATTTAAAATAAAAAATAAAAATATATATTTTTTAAAAATACTTTTAAAACGTGGTGATAAACATACAATTAGCAATTAGCTATGGATGCTGCAGCCAGGACTAATGATTAAATGATAAAAATGTTTCCTCCTTCACATAATGTGTTAAATCATGAGTTCTGTAACCTTTTGTTGTAGTCATATAGTTTTATATACGTGAATCAACAGAAATTGTAGTGTTGATTTTATATACGTGAAGCCCCCGCAAAACACTTTCATGCTCTTACAAAATTTGAGATATAGATTTATAAACTTTCATGCCCTTACACAAAAACTACATTAGTTTTATATGATCTCTCTAGTGGTTAAAACACACCGAAAGAGAGAATCGATGAAATCATGGGAGAGGCCAACTGGAAGGCTAGAGACCATTCAAATTGAACAATGTTCCCCATTTAAGTAGGGCATGCCCTAAAGCATGTAGGGCTAGCTAGGTTATGATGGCAATCGTCAATGATTAATTCGGCTAGGATTAGTTTAGAGATGGTCTGTGGTGGTCGTTTGTCTTCATTGTTCAATCGCTGTTGTCTCTAATTGCCGTGAACTGAAGTAATGATAGTTCTTCTTTTTTTTCTTAATTTACTTTTGGGTTAAATAATGAATGAGTGGGTAAACTTCGTGAGTAAATTAAGACTAATCCAACAATGATTTGGGGATATAATCTTCCATATATCAATCACATTCACCTGAACTATATAATATGCTCTCTGTGTGTGTGCCGAGAGATTAATAATTAAGTATACACTATCATCCAAAAATAAGATTTTTTTTATTGGAAAATGTTTCTCATTAAAATCCATAAACTAGTAAGATAGAAGGTTATACTTGTTAATATTGAATAAATAAAGGGATAAACTAATTAAATAAGGAAAAATATCACAGAGGCTACATTAAAAAATATCTAGATTGTGGGGGATAAAATATGGCAATATAGATATCAATTAATTTTTTTACAAGCTAATTAGTATAATTATTATATATTTTAACTAACCAATTAATCTCATGAGTAATAATATATAAAGTACATTACCCATCCAATTTTTATCATATCGCACTGCCAAAAAAAAAAAAAAAAACTGTAAAGAAGATATCATGAGCCAGTCATGTCCAGCAAAAGCTTAGCATATAATGGTAAAATTATTTGGTAGGCAATGCATGTGATGATGTCTTGTGGATCCATTTTTGGGTCCACTTTTTTATATATAGCATCTTAGCGGGCACCAGCCCTCTCGTCGCCTCATATAGTCTCAAAAAACCTTTTATGACAATAGAAAGAGTCCACAAGATGTGACACTTGCATGTTGGCCACCATCTGTGACTAGAAGGTAAGTAATTATATGCACAGGAAGGTTTTTATAGTGCATTTATTGACTAGGATGTTATTTATATGAATAATTAATTATACAGATTTTAGTTAAAACTGGACTCTATTTCATATTTAGATAAACTTGTGTGCTGGGATTCTTCATAGCAAAGTATTAATCCGTGAAAACTATTTAATGCTTGTCTCATGTCTTTGCAACTAGCTAATTTTGCAGTAAGCCCAGTTGAGGATGATGTCCATTGATGAGGTACTAAGATTGAGCTTCGTCTTTCCTAGGCTGTTAGGCACATAAAATTGAGCTTGGGGTGGAACACTCGCAAATTAAGTTTTTTTCTATGGGTTTAGGGGTCAAGATGTGCTCGAGAGGCGTGATGTAATGATAGAGAGTTTGCGATCGATACAGCAAGTCTCGAGTTTGAGTTAGAGTGTGCACCCCTTGAAAGAGCATGAGATAGTCAGGGTTTTACTTGCTCATTCGAACCTACAAAATATATTTTTAAAAAAATAAAGTTTCCTCACATAAGAAAAAAAAAAGGTCAAAGAACCATCTCATACTTAAATTAACACTAATAGTGAAAGAAAGAAGTTTTAAGGAGACCATGTTATGTGTGCTTGCAAAACAACACTTAGAAAGGAAGAAGATGAAGCTTTAAGAAGATCATTACTTACTTTATAGTTCAGGGATGTTCATGTAATGATATGATGTTCAATACTTGTCATTTATAATTACGGACTACGTGAAACATAATCCTACATTGACTATTACTGGTATTTAGAAGAATCTCTCTTGTTAAATCATCTAGGAGGTGTCCATGATAAGAAGTCGTGACTAAAAAGATTTGTTTTTTTTTGATTTCAGATTTGAACATGATTTTTTAATTTAGGACTTGTAAAATCAGTTAAAATGAACACAAACTAACTCGGATATGCATGCTAATAATAACAAAAAAAAAAATCTCTCTTGTTATAATTTATGTGTTGTGTATTATTAATTCCAATAATATAACCAATTACTAGAAGACATGTCGTCAAATGACATGCCCTCATTTAATATATTTTCTCGTTTTGGGGTTTGTTGATCTTGTTCCCAGAGAACACCAGGTCCCGAGATACATCTGGACCCGAATGAATGCAAACTCTATTCAGGTAAGCTCCATGATTCATTATAGATTTGAGCCCATGTATCCTACATGCCTTACCATCATCCATGCAGCAAGCCCTAAAATTTGTTGGGTTTAAAGTAAGGTTTAGAAAATAAAATTGCGGTGAGTTCTAGGCAAGGATGAGACACCAGGAATGGGTATGTACAGTTGTAGGCTTTCAGCTCAAAATAATAATGGGAGTGCACAAAAATCTGAAAATGTGACCCTTACCACCACATCCCGAACCTCTAAACATTCTCGTTTCCACTTGCAATGGTTCAAAGCTCACATAAGGAGCTCTGTGTTACGACAATAGACACTTTCTATTTCTCCTATTAGAAAATAATATAAATTATATTTTAGTATTTTATTTAAAAAGTTTAAGTTTTTAGATGAAATGTTTCTTTAATATAATATCGAGTCTTATTAATCCAACAATTACAAAGTTCAAATCTCATGACCTTCATTCTATTTTCATAAAAAAAAATTAAGCACAAGGTAACGTGAGTTTATGTAAATTTCAAGTTCAAAGTGCTTTCACTTGAGAGGTGTATTAGACTATAATATAAATTATATTTTAAAACTTCACTTAATAACTTGAAACTTTCAAGTGAGATGGTTTCTTGATACTATTGATACCTGCATATGCTTTTGGCTGTACCTGTCCAATTAGAGACATAGTTAACCCTGGATAATTAACAAGGGGACCATAGAATTGTCATTTACCATACCAAGAGGATAGTGATCATGAACTAAATTCCCTCCATCTAACTGAATGTAGACATGGATTATTAGAAGGATACCTGAAGCATGAAATGGTCAGCCAAATTTGGATGAAAATGGATGGATTGATTGATTTGCCTTTACTCCCAGCAAGTGAATTGAATCCCATGAATTTGGCAGATGCTCTCCACAATACATAACAATCCCTGCTAGTGATTTTCAGCCCTCATTTTTTTCTGTTGCCAGGCTTGGATTTCCATGCTTGAAAATGGAAATTAATACTAACTCATCGAACTCTTGCTATCTTAATCTTTTTATTTTTCATGGATATACATTGTTTTCTTCTTAACCTTTAAATGGGCATAAATTGGAGCCCTAAAGTAAGGCTTTTTTGACTATGTTTCTGTTAGCTGCCAAGAAAAGCTTTAAACTTCTCCCAAGGAACAAAACAAAACACATACACACACTCTCAAAAGATAAAAGATTGATAAGACCTCTCGTTTTATGCAAACAATGCATCAATCCAACCCCTATAGGTCCCATTCCTATATTCCCTCCCTTGGGACTCGGGAAAATTAAACAAAAAAGTCCTCGTCCTTGACATAAAATTAGAAATTTTTCCTTTCCACCAGAGAGACGAAGAAAAGAAGAAGAGTGGGTCTTTATGGTGAGCCAAGAAAATGAAGGTTAAGAAAAAAGGCAAAGTGTACCCACCTCCACCACCACCACCATCATCCAAATCTTCAGATAAGGATCCCGACTCCGTGTTAAAGCTACTGCCTGTGACTATTCTAGCTTTAGCCCTCTCTCTTCCTAACCAAGATCGTGAAGTTTTGGCTTACTTGATAGCAAGGTCCATTTTTATCACCACCGCAACAAACCCATCTTCGCTTGTCACTGAGCATCCTAAAAACAAAAGCAAAACCAAGATCGCCTCTACCACTGCCAACAAGAATGAAAAATATCGTGGCCAAGAGGCTCCTCTTTTTCAATGTGGGTGTTTTGATTGCTACACTGGGTTTTGGCATAGATGGGACTCGTCTCCAAACAGAGATTTTATTCACCAAGTTATTGAAGCATTTGACGAGCATTTGGTGCAAAATATTGAGTGCTCAAAGAAGCACAAGAGAGGCAAGAAGAAAGGTAAGGTCTTGATGATGGGCCATTATGAACCTGAAATATCAGTGCCTGAAGCTGAAAGTGGAGAGATGGCAGTGCAAGAAAATCTTGAAAGTGGAGAGATTGAGGAAAATGATGAAGAGGACATAGTGGAGTGTGGGAAGCTGACTGGGAACTTGGAAATGGAGGTGACGACAGTACATGCTTCAGGGTACAATAATAGCCACAAGGGTTTGGCTAGAAAAGTTTTACCGGATATAATGGGTTTACTGAACTCTCGTTTATGGAGTAATCTTTGGAGTCCGGGCATGTAAGAAGCTTTCGTTTTACTTTTAGTTTAGGGTTCAGGGAAAAGTATGTTACTTTTGCATGCTGGCAACCTTTAATTTCTTCTTGCACCGACAGGGGTTAATATTTTGGGGAAAGGCGTATAGACATGGTGATTGAAGTGAAGAACAATGGATGAATGTTGTGGCTTCGATTGTTCTAATTATTTTGCAATATTAGTGGTGGCGATGATTTTGAGTACTGTATTGATTGTTTGCTACTCATTCAATATGCAAATCTTTAGACTTTTGTTTGATTGGTACTTTCAAATAAGTTACACTATGTTTGTATTGGGTTTTCTAAATATAATACATGCAATGTAAATTATAAAATAAAACTATTTAAGATTTTATTAAGAGTGTGTTTGATCTTGCTTTTTGCTTTTGTGGTTGATGTTTTAAAAAAGTAATTTCATGAAAAACAATTTTAGCTGCGATTCATAATAATTTTTATTTTATTTGGTTAAAACTCTGGTTGAGTTTGAGATTAATGAAAAACAGTTTCATGTGTTTGGTTACCAAAATTTTCATATTGCTTTCAATTTGTGAAATTACTTTAAAGGGTATAAACACACACACACACACATATAAATATTGTATTAATAATCATAATATAATATAATGAATAATTTAAGTAAATTAGACACTTTCTTTTTATTCTCCTATCAAACTACTTGTAATTCCATCACGAACTAAATTCATACGTGAAGATCTCCTCGATCCCTGACTATTTGATCGAAGAACAACATCTGGTAAAATATTATCTGAAACAAAATTAGGATTGTGAGGTAAGAGTTATATTGTGATATCTTTTAATATATTCACTTATATTTTTATATATTTTTATATTTTAATTAACTTTTAGATATTTACATTATTTTAATATTAAATAATATAATAAGTAATAAACCTCTCTCTCCAGATCCCCCCTCCCTCCCCTCTCTTTTGGAATTTCATCCACAGAACCAAGAGCTGATGGAATTGAAAGAAAAGTGGAATGAATGATCCCCTCTCCCCGCCCCTCCCCTCAATTTTGGAATTTAATCCACAAAACAAAGAACTGATGGAATTGTAGATGCCACTGCACCGAGAGAGAAGAGTGGAATGAAAAGCAAGTCGATACAAAGCTGAGAGTGTGTTAAGAGTTTTTAAGATATTATCAGATAAATGTAGAGTTGTTTACGAATTTATTATTTGAAGATCTATTTTTTTAATGATTTTTTTAAAGTTGACTTATTGTAAACAATAAGTTGTCCAATTTTCTGGTCTCAAATAAAAACTTACATGAGAAATTTTCTAAATTTTTATTTGTAAAAGATAAATTGTTTATGATTAGAGTGTTAGCTCTCTATTATGATATTTATGTAGTTTTTTATGTTTAATAGACAACCTTTCTTTTTTAAAAAAAAATTGAGATATCTTATGATTTATAGAGAGATAATTGTTAAAAAAAATTAAAAATCATATAAGCTTCTAGTAGCTATCATATTATTAACCATAGAGAGCTCAAAACTAAAACCACGGAAAGAAATAAACCCCTTAATACCAGTACCAAGTTATTACCACTGGTAAACTGGTTACCTGCAAAGTACTTTGGTCTCATAGGTTACGGTTAACCCATTGGGAGATATGATGATATGTGAACTGACTGGTGTGCCAAGGGAGTATCTTGATCGCTTTTCATTTGTTTTGCTACCAATTATAGTATTTAACGGTGAAAAAATATCCTGGTTGACTAAGTTTTGTTAATGATTTATAGAATGCATGAGATATGAGTAGACTACTTTGATTGCCATGAAATGCAATTGATTTAAGTCCTTATAAGTAATTAAATTCATTAATTGAATCCAAATTAAATTATTAATTTGGTCATAATTAAATAAAATTGACATATTAAGAATCTAATTATGTTATTGTAATTAATATTTATCCAGATTTGTCCAATAATAATTTATTTTGACCTTGAATCTTTATTTTATTTTCAGTTTTTGGCACAACAAGGTACGATGGAGCTCTCAACTTTGTCCAAAAATTTAGCTTGTTTATTCCACCATGAAATTTATTTTATTTTATTTGAGTGAATTTTAGGAACAACCTAAAAATGGGTTATGATAGGGAAAATGAGCCTATCCTTTATGGTTTCCAAGTTTAGAATGTTATCTTTCAAGGTTTGCTAGAAGAAATTCCAATGGATTTCCAAGTAATAAGTAAATAAAATCCATTAAACAAAGTGTTTGTTCACAACAAATCCATCAAGTTAAGAAGAAACACATTATATTCACTCCACGTTCATTGCATAATAAATAAAATATATATTTTTAAAAAAAAACCCACAAGAAATCAAAAAATTCTCCTCTCAATAGAAAGAGGTTGTCTAAAAACGCCTTTTCATTTCCCTTACCTCACTCCTTCCTCGTTTTCCTCAAACCTCACACTCCATGTTCATTCCTTTCCTCCCCTGTAAAAACAGACCCCAACACCCACAACGCCCAACACACACTCAAGACATGAAAAATCCCCTCAAAACACACCATTGGCTGAACCATCAAATCATGTAACGCCACTTTTGTAAGATGAGCTTGATATTGTCATCCCAACTGTAAAAAACTTAGGTTTCTTGGAGCAGTGGAGACCTCTCGATCTTTCAGCCTTACCATCTTATTATTGTCTAAGTTGGCTTTCATTAATTATGAGCTTTATAATAGGAGTGATGTGAATTGGGTTATGGATCAATTTAGCTCACACAACTATGTGGATGCTGTTTTGACACTCCCAAAAGGCACCCTGCTCCTAATGTGTGGAATGAACCTTGTTGACAGGGAATTTATTGGCCCAACAAAGTAATTTTTTTTTTTTATTAATATGGATATTCGAGTAGTTTATGAGCTTTGACTATCACAAACCTTGATATTAATGATGTTGCAAGTCTCCAGTATCATATTGACAACCACAAGGCTCTATTAATCCAACAACTAAGTGGTTACCTGCAAAGTACTTTGGTCTCATGTGTCGCGACGGCGATTTTTTTTCTACGCGCTTCGCGCCCCGTCATCACCCCAATGGTTTGGGGAGGACAACGGCGCGCGGTGAAATGTGGGGTGGTTTATAGCCGTAAAATTTACGACTATAATTCTAAGGAGTCGCCACCTAGTATTAAGGTCACTAGGAACCTATTGGTCTGCGAGAGTCTTGGGTAAGGAGACTTGTTGTGCAAGGGGAAGACGCATCACCCCCAGTGCACCCTACCTAAGGTAAGCTGCATTGTTGTTTGATTGTTTTTCTAAGTTAAAATTTTTACACTGCATTTTCAAAAATACATTTTTTCTTGTCTGCGGGTGTACTTTACAATGTAATTTTACATCGCAGTTACAATTTTTTTTTATCTACGGGTGTACTTTACAGTGTAATTTTACACCGTAGTAAAAATCTTTTTTTTTTATCTACGGGTGTACTTTACAATGTAATTTTACACCGTAGTATAAATCTTTTTTTTTTATCTACGGGTGTACTTTATAATGTAAATTTACACCGTAGTAAAATTTATTTTTTTTTATCCGCGGGTGTACTTTACAATGTAAATTTACACCCTAGTAGATGAAACAAAAATATTTATAATTATTTTTGACATTTTGGCCAAATTCCAACGGATAATCATAAACCGGTTACGATATCCAAATTTTCATTTTAAAAAAATATGGAAAAATATGCAACATATTTTTTATGAGAAATACAATGAGAAAAGTTTTGGAATCCGGCCGTATGCACAAAACACAAATACATTTTTTTTATATTTTTGAATTTTTTTTTGTAATAACAATAGTAGTAAAATAAAAATATTTTTTTTTGTCAATTTGTATTTTTTATTTTTTATTTTTTATTATTTTTTTTGAGTGGGTCAGTCAGCCACTATAGGTGACATACTCACTTTGAATGACTGGGCTTCCAGCCTCATGCGCTGGAAGCCCCGCCTTTATTTGGGTTGGGCCGCCCGCCACAATAGATCGGGCAACCCGCTCTGACTGAGGTCGGGCTTCGGCCTCGTGAGTCGGAAGCCCGAAAGCTTTGAGTCTGGGAATTCAAAGGATTTCTTTGAAAGGTGATCTCATACCACCAAAACCCACATAATAAAGCTAATCTCTTAGCCAAACAAATAATCCAAAAAAATCAAAAAACTTGTTTCGCATGGAAAAGCAAGGCTTATTGATTCAGATTGCATGTTTTTGAAATGAGGAAAGGCCATCTTTGATATGCCTTCACAAAGTCTCAAATATCCTTTGCAGTCCCTATTTGAGCCTAATAATTTTATTTTCTTGATAATTAACCCTGACAAGGATCACACCCTACACTGGGGGCAAGTGCAAAAAAAAATTACAAAACAGTCCTCAATGACAAGTGATGCCCGAACAAAGCTGGGGGGTATAAACATAAAAAGGGTTTTAGTACACTATAGCAAATTAATTCAACATTTTGGTAGTACTAAAAACCCAACATAGAAAGCCCAAACAACATACTTTGGGGGCATGTCAAGTCGACATAACGTTAGTGCCAAAAACCAATGAAAAAACCCAAACAAAATACTTGGGGGGCATGTCAAGTCAGCATAATGTTATTGCCAAAAAACCAATGAAAAAGCCCAAACAAAATACTTGGGGGGCATGTCAAGTCAGCACAACGTTAGTGCCAAATACCAATGAAAAAGCCCAAACAAATACCGGGGGGCATGTCAAGGTCAAAGCCCAAACAAACACTGGGGGGCATGCTAGGTCACTATGAAAATCAATCATGAGGGCTAAATGAAGTTCTAAGAGTAAGCACTAAGTGATCCTTAGTCTAAAAAACCCTTAAACACTTTTTGAGCCTACAAATATGTTTTTTTCATAGCCAGTAACCTAAGCCTACGTTACAAGCCTAATAATGCCCTTTCTGATCAAATATGACTTATCTGGATCGATAAACAATGCTTTTCCATTTGAAACAATCCTTACAAATGCTTCACATGACCTGATCAAAGCCTTCCTGACATACGAGACTTGCAAAAATCATTTCGCATTCTTGTCAAAGTCAACATAAAACCTGACAATGAGATCACTTGAATTCTTTCGAGAACAAGTTTGTTAAACAAACATCAAAATGGTTTTTGTGCTTGGAGTGACTTTGAAATTCCAAAAGTTTTACATGGAAAACAATTTTTTGCAAATAGCCATCCCTTTCCCTGCAAACACTCGTAGCCTAAAACACTGGGTGTGACATGACCCGACTTGGGCAATCAAAGTGGTTTTTGTGCTTGGAATGACTTTGAAATTCCAAAAATCCCACATGAAAACACCATCTTTTCAAATAACCAACCCCTTCCCCGCAAACACCTAAAGCCCAAAACACTTTTGGGGGCATGACCAAACAGGGGGGCAATCTAAAATGCAATTGAAGTTGGCTCCATCATTTCTTTTCAAAGAATCTGATCAAACTCGTGGGGGCATATCATCTCCAAAGCGGTCAAAATCAACAAGTTGTGGCTTGAGTATGCAGAAGCGAGAAGCCGTCAAATCATGAAGTTGACTCCATCATTCCTTTTCAAAGAATCTGGATCAAACTCGTGGGGCATGTTGATATGTAAAATCTATCATTTGCAGTGGTCAAAATCAACAAGTTGCGGCTTGAGTATGCAGAAGCGAGAAGCCATCAAATCAGGAAATTGACTCCACAATTCCTTTTCAAAGAATCTGGGTCAAACTCGGGGGCATTTTGATATGGAAAATCTATCATCTCCAAAGTGGTCAAAATCACAAGTTGCGGCTCGAGTAAGCGAAATGCGAGAAGCCATCAAATCCGGAGGTCCAAATCCCTAGAAAGGAAGGCCGGGGAGGAAGAAAGGGGGACCTATATCTCTCAGTAAGTATACATGCATCATCATGCATTGCATCCCCATTGAAAATCTAAAAAATATTTTGGAGGGATTGTAATTTACAAACCTTCATTCATTTTGTATGCACGCTTTCAAGCTCTTACCTCTCTCTGAGCATGCTTTTCAGCTTTATCTTTTTTCTAATTTTGGGTGACATCATGCATTGCATCCCCATTGAAAATCTAAAAAATGTTTTGGAGGGATCGTAATTTACGAACCTTCATTCATCATTTTGTGTGCACGCTTTCAAGCTTTCACCTCTCTCATTTCCTTGAGCATGCTTTTCAACTTTATTTCTTGATTTTGGGTGTCATTATGCATCGCATCTCCCTAGGGATCCAGGAAATGTTTTGGAGGAATTGTAATTCACAAACCTCTACTCATCATTTTGTGTGTGCCTTCGAGCCCTCACCACTTTTTGCGAGCCTTTCATCAGAACAAATAGAGTGTTTTTCAATCCTATCCCTTTCCTTATTTGAGTGAGCTTTCTAGCCATCAACCAACTCAGATAGCATGCTTTTTAGCCCTATCTCTTTCTAGAATTTGGGTGAGCCCTCAACCATCAATTAGGATCATGCGCTTTTTAGCTATTCCTTTCCTCTCATTTGAGTGAGTTTTCCAACCCTCAACCATCTATTAGGATCATGCGCTTTTTAGCCATTCCTTTTCTCTTATTTGAGTGTGTTTTCCAACCCTCAACCATCAATTAGGATCGTGCACTTCTTAGCCACTCCTTTCCTGTCATTTGAGTGAGTTTTTCAACCCTCAGCCCCCAATTAGGATCGTGCGCTTCTTAGCCATTCCTCTCCTCTCATTTGATTGCGTTTTCCAACCACCAATTAAGATAATGCATTTTTCATCCCTATCCTCCTTGTCGAGTGTGTTTTCCAACCACCAATCAAGATAGTGCGTTTTCCATCCCAATCCTCCTTGTCGAGTGTGTTTTCCAGCCTTCGACCATCAATTAAGATAGTGTTTTTCCAACACTATTTTTCTTCCTCTTTTGAGTGAGTTTTCTAACTCTCAACCATAGATCCTAGATAGCCTGCTTTCTAGCCCTATCTTCCATTCCATCATCTTCACCATTCTCATTTCTGGATGGATCAACCATTTCTTGGTCTGATAAATCCACTTTTCTTTTTCTTTACAACGCTTACTATCTAAAGTCTTTCACAAAACTTTAATCGTAAGCATTGTAAAGAGGGGGGCAACTGTCATAACCCAATTTTTGGGTTACTCTCCAAAATAAAATAAAAATAACAAAAATAAAATAAAAGGAGTCGGCGTGGGTAGAAAAATCAATGTGGAAATTTTGGTTGTTTTCGCGAGTCCAATCGTATCTCTTTGATTCCAAAAATAGAGAAAAATACAGATTTAAGGCAAAAATAGTTTATCGTTGGATGAATCTGTATAAAAACTAAGTTAAATGACATAATTATATTTTTTTATGGGTTGATTTGATTTAATCGTCGACAAATTTAAAGTTTAATTATGATCAGGAATTAATTTAAGGTCCAATTGAAGGATTTAATTAAGTGCAAGGACTTAATTATACTTTAAATTGGTTAAATTAATTTTATTAAGGGCTTAGTCAATGAGAAATCAATTTCTTGAATTTAATTCGGGCTCAATTGATGAGAATAGAATTTTCGGAGACCGATTTGAATTTTTTAAGTCAATTATGCGAAATCAGGGACCGAATTGAACGAATTGAGAATCTAATGGTCAATTGAGAGTTAAATCGCGCAAATCGGAAACCAAAGACCAAAATAAAAAAGGCGCGCACATTTAAGGTTGCTGTTGAAATTTTGACGGGGATACAATTGCATAAAATTAAAAGTTTAAAACTAATCGGGGGTGCAATTGAACCAATTAAATATTGAGGGACCAAATTGTATTTTTCTCAAAATCAATTTTGCATGTCCCTGCACTGTGCAGGAACACGACCCTGCAACATTCCCTCCCTCTGCAAAGATGCAGAGGCCACAGTGCAGGAAACAGTCCCTCACCTCTCTGCAAAAACGCAGAGGCACAATGCAGGAACGCCCTGCAACATTCCCTCAACCCTCAGCCTTCTGCAAAATGCAGAGGCCACAACAGCACACACACGAAATGCATGCCTGTATTTCTCTATAAATACATGGTTCTCAGCATGCAGAAAGGGGAGGGGGAACGGAAGAGAAAAAAAGAGTTTGAGCAGAAAAAAAAAAAAAAGAAAACGGAAAGAAAAAAAGAGCAGGGAGTTTTACGCAGAGAGGGGTGAAACGGGGAGAAAACCGCTGTGAAACACTCCCACTGTGATCGCCAACCATGGTCATCTTCTTCCGTTGACAGAGTCACCATCGAGAGAGCAGAATCACGTTACAGTGAGGATCAAAATTGACAGAAAATGGGGTAAAAAACACCCTTCCCTCTCTCTCGGTCTACAAGCCCCACTCTCTCTCTAAAAAAACCAGTCAAGCTCTCTCTCTCTCCCTCTCGGTCAGCAGCTCCAGCCACCGTCTCCGACACCGTGCATCACCGTTTCATCGACAGAAACTTTCCCCTCCACGCCAGACTCCCAGCCGTGTTCTCAGGCGAAACCAGCAGCAACGGCGAGCTCGAACCAGTAGCAGACCGGCGACTTCCAACTCTCCCTCCGGCCACCACAGGCCACCGTTGACGACGCCACCACGACAGGAATCATCACCTCGTCCTCCTCTACCCAACGGTACTAGCAGGTACGCCTTTCGTCACAGTCGAAAAATCGACTGTTCATCATCGTCTTCCTCGTGCATGCAGCGGGACGCAATTTGCGTCCCCTGTTCACGCGGGTCAGCCGGTAATCGGGCCGGGCTTCATACCCGGCCCACATATTAAAAAACACTTGGGCTTCCAGCCCGTGAGGACTGGAAGCCCAGCCCAAAAACACTTGGGCTTCCAGCCCGCGAGGACTGGAAGCCCAGCCCACTCAGGGTGGGCTGTCAGCCCACTGTGGCTGACAGCCCAGCCCAGAAAAAAAATAAAAAAATAAAAAAATAAAAAATACAAATTGACAAAAAAAATATTTTTATTTTACTACTATTATTATTACAAAAAATTCAAAAATATAAAAAAATGTATTTGTTTTTTTGTGCATACGGCCGGATTCCAAAGCTTTTCTCATTGTATTTTTCGTAAAAAAATATGTTGCATCTTTTTCCATATTTTTAAAAATGAAAAATTTGGATATTGTAACCAGTTTATGATTATCCGTTGGAAGTCGGCCAAAATGTCAAAAATAATTTAACAATTATTTTGTTTTAGCTTTCGCGGTGTAAATTTACATTGTAAAGTACACTCGCAGATAAAAAATATTTTCACTACGGTGTAAAATTACATTGTATAATACATCCGTAGATTAAAAAAGATTTTAACTATGGTGTAAAATTACATTGTAAAGTACACCCGTAGATAAAAAAAAAAGATTTTTACTACGGTGTAAATTTACATTGTAAAGTACACCCGTAGATAAAAAAACTTGTAAACTGCGGTGTAAAATTACATTGTAAAGTACACTCGCAAAAAAAAATGTATTTTTTGAAAATGCAAGTGTAAAAAATTTTTAACTTAGAAAAACAATCAAACAACAATGCAGACTTACCTTAGGTAGGGTGCACTGGGGGTGATGCGTCTTCCCCTTGCACAACAAGTTCCCTTACCCAAGACTCTCGCAGACCAATAGGTTCCTAGTAACCTTAATACTAGGTGGCGACTCCTAATAATTATAGTCGTAAATTTTACGGCTATAAACAACCCTCCATTTTCACCGCATGCCGTTGTCTCCCCCGAATCGAGGGGTGATGGCGGGGCGCGAAGCGCGTAAAAAAATCGCCGTCGCGACATCATGGGTGACGGTCAACCCATTGGGAGATATTATGATATGTGGGCTGACTGGTGTGCCAAGCTAGTATCTTGATCACTTTTCATTTGATTTGCTACCAATAATAGTATATAATGGTGAAAAAATATTTTGGTTGACAAAGTTTTGTTAATGATTTATCGAATGCATGAGATACTACTTTGATTGCCATGAAAATGCTATCGGTGTCTCGTTTAGTTTCTGTAGATCTTGATGTTTAAATCTACGTTAATGGCTTAAGGGATAGAAGTAGTCGTATAAAGTTGTGAACTTCTTCTGTGAGCTTGTAATGGATTACTTCAACTTGGATTGGAATCAGAATTTGACGCCATTTATTGTTCTAATTCTAATTTAATGATAAAATAGAAGAGACAGAGACCGTCGATTGACTACAGTGGAAATATTTTATCTTCTTGATGCTCCAAATGATAGAAATACACAAACCCTTTTCAATGTGTGTGGTAATCTGTGATCATCTGAGTCTCGGGGTGAACACAGGACTGCCATACATCTGGCATTGCACGACGAGCAATCCATTTGTGAATTTGCAGAAGGAATACAAGGGCATATACTGGCAGGAAGACACCATCCCATTCTTCCAATCTGTTGTCCTGACAAAAAAATAGTAGATAATAATATAAATATATTCTGTAAAATTAAATGTAAGGTAATATGAGTATGTGTGCAAGTTTCAAGTCCAAAGAGTTTTTACTTGAGAGTATATGTTAGAGAATGATATAAATTATATTCTGGAGCCTCACCTAACAACTTAAGCTTTTAGGCAAGACGGTCTTTGACATAGTATTAGAGCTTTATTGACCTAGTAGTCACTAGTTTGAATCTCAATATCTCTATTCTATTTGATAAAAAATCAAGAATAAGATAATGTGTATCTATGCAAGTTTCAAGTTCAAGAAGTTTTCAGTTGAAGGGATATGCTAAAGAATAATATAAATTATATTCTGAAATCTCAACTAATAGTTTAAGTTTAGGCTGATAATCCTTCTTCAATAAACTTGGAGATGCCATGGTTACCTGGAATGAAGCCTGGGACGAGCTCAACTCACCTGCACAAGAAGCTGCAGCACTGGTCAAGGTTATTAAAAACACGAGTTGACTCGCAAAATCGTACGATTTTACGAGTCAACTCACTGGTTGACTCAGAAAAAAAAATCGAAACTGGTCAAACTTGGTCAAACTCGGGTTGACTCGTAAAATCGGACCGAATAGGTCCGATTTTACGAGTTCAAGGTATTCGGCCGGGGCTTTGAGCTTTCATTTTCAATTTTTCGTTTCTTTCATTTACATATTTCATTTGCAGCTCAATTCTCAAATCAAAATCCTCTCTTCTCTTCCGTGTTCGGCCTTCACTTCGCTCTTCAACTTTCAAGTTTCAATCTTTCTTTTTCATAGTCATTGAAGAGGATGAGGATGAAGAGAGTAAAGGAGAAGAGGATGAGGAGGAAGAGAGATGAGGGTGGGCAGCGGCATGAGAGAAGAGAATTAGGGATTTAGGGTTAGTTAATGGGGAGTGACCCTTTTATACTAGTAGTTATAGCTTATAATAATAAAAAAAAGGTGGTTTCTACTTTCTAGGGGGGAGGGGTGTTATAAATTATTAATAATAATAATATATACGGGGGGAGGGGTTATAATAATAATAATAATAATAATAATAATAATAATAATAATAATAATAATAATAATAATAATAATTAGCATAAAAAATAATTTTAAAAAAATTCTATTAATTTAAGATAATAAATAACATTAATTAATTTCAAATACAACAATCATAAAAAAAATATACAATTACTTGAAAAACATAAAATAAGTAGTTTAAATTTCAAATCTCAAATATTGTGGGTCTTTTAATTATATTTAAATTCATTTTTTTAATTTAAATATAATTAAAAATAATAATTTTATTGTTGGAGGGTTTTTCAAAAGTAATTATTTAATTATATAACTTACTCCTATTAATTATATAATTAATTGTATAATTAAACTATATATATGAACGTTATTTAAAATAAAATAAAAAAATGGTTCTCCAAAATAGTTTTTATCATTGGAGAACACATCAACAAAAAAGTTATATATACACTATTTTATTTTTTTTGATGTTTTTAAATCATTTTCATGTCTTGATGTCGAAATAATTTGTTGGAGTTGGAGCTAGTACTAGCAATATCGATGTTGATACCAGTATTAGTACTGATAATCCTTTCAATAATAATGTTTTTGATGAATGTATTAAAAATAACGAGAAAAATAACGGTCATGAGACTAATTGTAATTTATATATCACATCAACAAAATATTTATTTTTAGTTTGTTAATTTTTACCTAATGAAATTCTATGGACATAATTGTTTTGTAATGTATTTTTCAATTATTTTGAATTATGCATGAATCTTGACTAATGAAGTTTTATGGTCATAATTATGTTTTATTATATTCGAAAATATTTTACTTATAATTTTATGATTTTTCTATCTCCATGATTTTAGCTGTGATTTTATGATATTTATATGGAAAAATTCAGTTACTATTTTACAATTTTACAATCTAATTTTACGATCTGAGTTTCAGAATAACTTTCTAAATTACGATTTTGACAACTTTGGCCCTCTCTTTAGCCTCCATGGACCGCATTTCATTTCTTTCGTTGTTCTAGATGTATGTGATTCCTTTACCGTACGTGTTTTCCTTATTGTTGTGCAGTAGATAATAGTATAGTTAATTGTTTATATATATATATATCATCAGAGCATTCAAGAGGGAAATATATATTCGATATATACACGGCGATTGGCAAGCATCACTCTATCAATATAGAGCCCAAGAATCCACAGCCAACATCCTCTGATTTGCTTTGGAATTGATTGTTTTTCGAGGGGGGGGAAAGATTTGTATTTTTGAAATAGTATTTTTTTCATTTGGAATTATTTATTTATTTATTTATTTATTTTTTTTTTTTTTTTTTTATGTTTTGGAATTCAAATCAATACTCTAAAAAAGTTTCAAATAGAGGGATTAATTTAACCATTAAAGCTGAATTTAATTATAAGAGTTCCAAGTTAATGTTTGAAAGTGTGGTAACTTTTGTTTGAAAGTCTACTTAGTTTTTGTTTTTTTAAAGTGTTTTATTTGAAAAAAAATATATCAAATTGATATTTTTTAATTATAATTTTTTAAAAGAATATCAAATTAATGTCTAAACCTAACAGGATAAAAACCATTTTTTTATTAAAAAAATGAAGATATTGTTTTAATAAAAAGGTTGCTTAGTGACATCTGGATATTTTGGTGATGAATTTCAAAGATACTTTTCGTGATCAGTTCCCCACTTGAATTCTAGAGCTACAATAAAAGATTTATTATTATAGAATAAAAAAAAATAATCAAGAATGACTCATGTTTTTAAAATTGAATCCTCTTATGTGGGAGATCGACCGAAGATGCCATCTTTTATGGAACCTCAGCTGCGATTAGTGCGAAGTTATATGGTTTAAATTTTGTTTTTATTTTATTTTTAAAAGAATTTATTAAAATATTTTATTTAAAAAAAAATATTTTTGATTTTGGTATACATAAAAATAATATAAAAAATTAAAAACTAAAAAAAATCAATTTGTACTGGTTACTCTCAAAGGTTAGGTTCCGTGCATGGCGGCCCTATGAGTTGTAGGGTGCTGATGTGGCGTCGTTGCCCCATCCTTATCAGACCGTATTCCAAATAATTCCATTGTAGTGTGCTGCCTAACTTGCTTCATCTAGGTGGGTCTTATTAGTGTTGTTAATTTTGTTTTGATTGAAAGAACAAAATATTTTATATCAGTTAAAAATTAGATAAAATAGTGTAATTTTTATCTTATTTAAAATTTTGGTCAATTTTGTTCCGTTCATTCTGTTTCGGCTAAATAATAATTTTTTAAATAATGAATAATTTTATAATATCAATCATATCTCTTAATCCGACTGTTTGATTGAGATGAAATTTTACAAGAAGTCTCTTGACATATTTATATATTAAAAAGAAACTAAACGGTGTGGGGATTTCACTGTAGATCCTCACACAAAGCACTGTGGATTTCCACAGTGCTTCCTTTTTTTTTTTTTTTTTTACGTTTTGCTTTTTTTTCTAATTATTTTTTTTTTCGTTCCTTGCTCATTTTTTTTCTAACTATTTTTTTTTCATTAAATTTTTTTTTTCTGGTTTTATTTTTTTTCTTTTTCAACTTATATATAATTTTATTTGTTTTTTTTATAATTGGAGTGTTTTGGTTAACTTAAGCGCACCACAATTAATCATCGGATCTAATTTTTTTTATAGTTTTTTTTTCATATTTTTTCTGATTTTGTTTTTCATTTTTTTCCATTAAATATTTTTTTTATCGGGGTGTCCGGAGTAGCTTAAGCGCACTATAATTAATCCCTGGATCCAATTTTTTTTTATAACCAGGGTGTTCAGACCAGCTTATATGTACCATGACTAATCCTCGGACCCTTTTTTTTTGCTAAAGTGCTTTCCCGTTGATACTTTTTTTCTTATACTTTTGTTTTGTTCATTATACAATTTTTTTTTGCAACCGGGGTCTACGGGCCAATTTAAGTACACCGCGACTAATTCTCGAAACAAATTTGTTTTTAAAACAATATGGATTGCTAGAGTGCTTTCACGCTTATATTTTTTTTTGTTTTCTTTAACTTATATATTTTTTTTTATAATCATGGTCTCTGAGTCAGTTTAAGCTTTTTATGATTATTATTTTTTACTTATCTAATTTTTTTATAGTTTTTTTTTCATTTTTTTCTGATTTGTTTTCTTTTAATTTTTTCCATGAAATATTTTTTTTGCTGGTTATACTTTTTTTAATTTTTTTTTCTTTTTTCCACTTATATATATTTTTTATGATCGTGTGTCCGTAGTAGCTTAAGCGCACCATAATTAATCCCCGGATCCAATTTTTTTTATAACTAAGGTGTCCAGACAAGCTTATACGTACCGCGACTAATCCTCGGACCCATTGTTTTTGCTAAAGTGCTTTCCCGCTGATATTTTTTTTCTTTTTTTTTCTTATAATTTTGTTTTGTTCACTTATACAATTTTTTTTACAACCGGGGTCTACAGGCCAGCTTAAGTACACCACGACTAATTCTTGGACTGATTTAAAAAAAAAAACAATATGGATTGCTACAGTGCTTTCATGCTTATACTTTTTTTTTTCACTTATATATTTTTTTTATAGCCTGTGTCTCCAGGTCAACTTAAGCTTTTATTTTTTTTTATTTTTTTCACTTATATATTTTTTTATAACTGGGGTCTCTGGATGAGCTTAAACGCACCATGACTAATCCTCGGACCTTTTTTTTATAATTAGGGTGTCCTGATCACTGATGCGCACTCACAAGTTGTATAAGTACGTATATACCCCTTATAAGACAAAATCCATTAGTTGGTTGTAAGGGTGTATTGGTAATTTACTAATTTTTAATTATATTTTTGTCGGGTGTTGTGGGCACGACGTCAATATAGAGCTCATGCACATTTCGGATGACACGTGCGGCGTCGTAGAACTTTTAAAAATGTATATTGGTTTTTTATATATTTATTTTATTATGTAAAATGTGTTTAAAATAATGTCATGGTATCAAAAGTATTTTTAATTTTTTTTCATTTCTATGCATAGTACAATAATCATAATACTTTCAAATAAAACAAAAACCAAGAATTATTAGTGGGGTGTCTCGGTAATTTTACTTTTTTTGAAACTAAATTAAAAAATTAAAAAATAAAAATAAAAACCAAAATATAAAATAAAAATTATATGTATTAAAACTAGACAAAAAAAAAATTTAATCCCTGCGGCGGAGCGCGGGTTTATGGCTCGTATATATATATATATCATGTTATAATTTCAGAGCAATCAGATAATGTTATGATCTTGCGATAATGATGATGATATTCTCGTAATATTATACATGTTCATAATTTTGTTCAGAAAAATTATTTTAATGTGTCTTTTTTTAGATTAAATTACACAATTCTAAATAATTTTATTTTATTTTTGAATTATATATTTTTTGAATATATATATAACCTTGAAACGATGTGTCAAAACGCTCCAAAACTAAAATATTTCGTTCCAATTGAAAATCAAAGTACTAACCGAAACGGAATTGACAACCTTGGTATCTGGTGAGCACTAAAAAGAATTTGTTGCTCCTTAATTTTTCAAATTTAATGCTCTATCTTAATTAGATTCAACTGTTTAAATTTTAGTTTTTCCCACTCCAAATCTCTTAGTTCTATATCCATTAGCGACTTTAATGATACGATTTCTATTGTTAAGATCACCACTGCTTTCATCCTATATATTAGAGAATAAAATTTAATATCCACGTATGACTAGGTAAACATTCAAGCTATTCAAGTTCATTCAAAGAACTTTTGACCAACTTATTCAATGACACCCTAGCTCCCAACGATCTTCTTCCTCTTGTTCATTATTTCTCATCCTATATTTATTAATTTAAGTATTAGCTTATACATTTCAACCCATCATATAGTTATGGAAACCCGATCCAATCATGAAGTTTTTAGGTTTTTTATTAACATGTGATCATGGTTCTTCCTAACGTTTGTAATTTGTTCTTGAAGCCTCCACGAAGCTAAACTCCTCCTATACTAACAACCTACATTTTAGAGTATGTGTGATAGATGGAGATTAATGGATTCTTAAATATATGTTTGAAATACTCTCTGTCTTCTAAATATGTGAATTTGTGAGGAGTGAGGTCTAGACTTTAATGTCTATTTAGGAGTGTGGTCAAGATTGTTTTTGAAAGTGTTTTCGTTTAGAAATATATCAAAATAATTTTTATATTTTTATTTTTAAAACTCATTTTTGACATCAGCACATCAAATTGATATAAAAACACCAAATTTTTTTAATTTAAAATAAAAAATAAAAATAATTTCTTTAAAATGTTTTCAAAAAGGTTTTCCAAACCGCATTTCCAAACACCCCATTTTGACATAGCATAAGCTAATTGAGCTGGATTTATACTATAATGTGGAGAAGATCTAATTGAGCTGGATTTATACTATAATGTGGAGAAGATCTCTATCAAAATAACATCTTTTTTTTTATCCTTATATAAATCATGACATGAAATATCATCATCACCCATCTCAATTATATCTTCATAGCCCTTACGCTTTGTGATTTTTTTTACTTTTTTATGTGTAGTTATCCGAGTGCGAGTTAATCAAGTTAACATTGAGTTATTAGAACTTGAGTTTTGTGGTTTTTTTCACTCTTTTTTTTATGTGGTTATTACTATTTTATATTCTATGTCACAGGTTAACCGAGTTAACCCAGATTGTTTTTTTTTTCCAACTTTGTATACAATTGTTTTTGTACTATCTTCCTTTGTCATTAAATTATCAGCCCTTATGTTTTGTGATTTCTTCACTTCATTTTATATGTAGTTATCCTAAGTGCAGGTTAGTCAAGTTAACATGAATTTAGTTATGTAGTTTTCATTATTTTTTATTGATTTAACTTTGATCTTAATTTTTCCAGCTTTTTTTTTTAAATATAAATTTTTAATCCTAATGTTATATTGTATTTTGCGAGTTAGTACAATTAACTTAGATTTTTTTTGACATTTTTATTTTTAAAATTGATGTTTTTCTTATTTTTATTCTTGAAATTAGGTTATTGGACATTAAGTTGTGATTTGTTTATATTTTTTTATAAGTGTTACAGAATAATATAAATCATATTTTAGGGTCTCACTTAACAGTTTAAGTTCTTAGGAGAAATGGTTTCTTAACATGGTATGAGAGACCTGTTGACCTAGTGGTCATGAGTTCAAATTTCACTACCCCTATTCTATTTGATAAAAAAATCAAACACAAGATAGTGTTAGTTTGTGCAAGTTTGAAGCCCAAATAACTTTTATTTGAGGGGACGTGTTAGAGAATAATATAAATCATATTCTGTAACCTCACCTCATAACTTAAGATTTTAGGTGAGATAGTTCTTTAACAATAAAGTAATCGTGGTATGTTAATAAAGTTAAACTAGTTTAACTCTGTCAATGTATAACTATTATTTTTACATTAGTAAGAACTTACCAACTCTCACCATAGTGCGGAACACTATTCTAGTTATATTCTCAATTAGGCAACGAGTCTCTAATTCTTACGAACTATTAAGAATAAGACTTCTGTTCTAAAATTGGTTTGATTAGCGACTATCTTGTCAATTGGCGTGCCGTTTACGACTCATCTATCCCCATATATGAAGCTTGCACACATTAATAATTAATAATATATTCTCCTGCACCAAGTGAAGATGGATGTTGCCTGGTAGCCGCCCACCTTTTCCTTCCCTTCATATTTGCCAAGCAGCCACTCAAAAATCATTTTAACTTCTTATATATTTCTTCCTGAAGGAGTATAGATTCGTGCTAGCAGCAGCAGCAGCAGCAGCAGCGTTCATGCTAATGGAGAAGTATCAGATTTTCCTCCCTGTCTCTGACCAATCAAGTCCTTCTGGTTCACCTTCATCACTAAACATGGCAAATCCTTTTATCTATTTTCATGGTGAGAATGAAAATGGGGTCAGGCCGGGAAGTCGAACTCAAAATGTGGATGCGAAACACAGTGATCCTCAGACTAGTAGAGTCTCCAACAATTCTGAGATTAAGGCAGAACCAGGAATGAGGGGAGGGGACAATAGTGAGTTCAGAAAGCATAAATATGCATTTCAAACTAGAAGCCAAGTTGACATACTTGATGATGGGTATAGATGGAGGAAATATGGGCAAAAGATTGTTAAGAACAGCAAGTTCCCAAGGTTAGTATCTTGCCAGTCAGGTAAAGATTTATAGATTAATTCTTTTGTAGGATGATTGATTAGTTTTGAATGTTTTTTCATTGCTTTAACTCAGGCATTAAGTGTAATCGATCTGGCACGACATTATCCATGGTACAAATAGAACTAAAAATGATTTATAATGCATTGAATACCAGGCAAGGATTGTGACATGTTCGTTGCTTATTGGAAAGTAATTAACTTAGTCAAGAACATAAAAATCAGAACTAAAATCATCATCTGATGGGAAGTTTTTTTGTTGAATCAATTGCTACTACAGAAGTTACTACAGGTGTACGAGTAATGGGTGCGGTGTCAAGAAGCAAGTCCAACGCAATTCTAAAGATGAAGAGATTGTTGTGACAACCTACGAAGGGAAGCATACTCATCCAACTGAGAGGTGCACTGAAAACATTGAGGACATTCTGAGACAGATGCAAACTTACACTCCTTTCTAAATTATGCCGGGGAATTTTCCTGAATGTTAAGATTACACATAGACTATTATATTTCTGAATTGGGGGTGGAAAATAAATCTTGCTAGAAAGATTTACACTCCTTTGGAATTCTGATGGTGCCAAGATAGATTTCAGTTTCAAGCTTGCTAGAAAGATGTGGCAGATCCACTATATGGAGGGTCTTAGCCATGCAATCTTTAACATTATCATAGAGACTTGTACAATTCTTAAAAGTTATACTCCAGCTATTCTGATCCATAGTTCTCGATCGGTCAAAAGCAGAAGCAAACTTGAATACCAATGAAGATTGATTGAGAGAGTGCCGCCATCGGAGGAACTCTTCAAGTTTCGATCAAACTTGTAAATCTACATGGTTGGATAACGTATCCCTATATAAAACTCTTGATTGGATTGGATTATATTAGATTCATGCTGGTGCAGATTGAAAATACTCAACTAGATCTCCGTATGTGTTTATTAATTTCGCTATCTATTGTGAAGACTAAATATGTCATCACCAGTTAGAAAACAGGTTCATTCATACAAAATATTAAGGAAACATCAGTAAATGACCTCCTCAGTTTTGGGCCAACCTAGAAATTAAGAAAACAAAATGAAAAGATCATCATGTTGGGAAGAGAATCACCTCATCACTTCCAACCCCATGACCACCAAAGCTAATCTTAGAGACGATCCAGATTGCACAAACAATGAAAGCAATTGTAAGACAACCCAAAGCAACCATCCAGTTTGTCCCATATCTTTCTTGATCACTAATCAAAACCCTATTTTCTTCTTGAACAGTTGCCACCGCCACCTTTTCTCCATCTTTTCCTGCCGATTCTCTCTCAACACAACCATCACATATATAAGATGAGGAGGAGGATGAATAACGATGAACAAATGGATTCCTTGCTTCAACATTTTCATTTTCATCATCAGAATCATAAGAGTATACCGATGATCTAATCTCACTCTCATGAGCTAAACCATCCATGTTTTTACATATCATCTCCTCTATCCCTCCAAAACCCATCTCACTCACACTGCTCCCCATTGACCCAAAAAGCCTCCTTCCCTTCAACTTGCCACGACTACTCTCAATGCCTGCCCTTCTTTCTTTCAAAACTTCTTCGACTGCCAATTCGTTGTTCCTAACCTTCCACGCACCGCCTTCTCCCTCTGGCGGAGACCTCCCATGTTGAAGCGAACGCATGAGGACTCTAGGAGAGTTGTATAGGAGTTTATGAGCTTTAACCATGAGCTTTGAGTCTGTTGATGCTCTGCGTAGGGTTCTTGTTTTTGATTGTTTTATGGAGTCCCATTCTTGTTCCAAATGCAATAGCTGTTGGTACAGTTTATCAGTAATCTCTTTTCCTTCTCTACCTGGTCTTTCAATGGTGGGGTCTGTTTCTTTCTCGCATTCCATCATGGCGTGGAATATCTTGTGGTGCTTTCTGAATCAATGATGAGGTTAAGTTAGTGGGTTTTGATTTAAACGTGATTTACTGGATCAGATTATAGAGGGATAAGAACCACCCACCCACGTTCTGACTCATAATTTTTGAATTTTGATTTTGGAGGTAATAGGGTTGACGTATCTTACGTGAGATGATCATTATTATTAATCTAGACAATTCAATAATAGAATTGTTGGTGACCGTTTTCCCCACTACGCCATGATTTTAGTTGTTCAATTAATAAATGACTTACTTTTTCAGAGGAAGGCATAATCACTAACGTCATCCAAATTAATAAATTACATGTTCATGACTTCGCTTTTGTCTCAAGTTTTGAGTTTTGACACTCTATAGTTCCGATACCATGCATATGACGAAAAGGGGTCAAGTCCCAGATATATTTCTTGTCACAAACTATTATAAATCGGTGCTTGGGTCAATTTTGAAAAAGTTGTTAATGAAAGAAATAATTTAAGAAAAGATAATCAAAGTGTAAATTTAATAAGAATAAATCTCATTATTAATCTTAAGTTGAATATTGGTTTTGTTTGTTTAGTCAACATACTTTTCTTTTCATTCTCCATGGCCCCTATAATTTTTACAAATTCAATATTGATCTAATAATTCATTTTCTTGATATTTTTGTTTCTGCTTTGAAAATTTGTTTGTTTTTGCATTTCAAAAGTGTTTTTTTTTTTTAAAAAAAAAACAAAATATTTTTCTTTTTTACTTTGTTTTTGTTTTTTTTTTCAAATCGTTTTAATGTACTAATATTAAAAATAAAAAAAATATTATTTCGATGCATTCTCAAGTAAAATATATTTTAAAAAATAACCATTACCACATACAAAAGAGACAACATAGCCTAAAAAGGACAAATAGATAAAATAGTTGGTTTGATCATATTTCAGTGTCAATCATCAACAAGTCTTATTAATCGAGGAATGTCTTATCAAGATTTTTTCTTACCATTTATCTTGTCTAAAAACTAATTTGATTTTATGGCCTAGTTTGATTTTATGTTTGTAATCATTTTTGTGATTGATAAATTATTATTTTTTTATATGTTTTAAGGGTACTTATTAGGTGATTTTGGGTGAACCCGGGTTTAAAATTGATTTCAAAGCCAGATAATAAATCCCTCTCGGTCTTCCAACCACCATTATGTAGTTTTTTTTTGTAGTAGACAATGCTATATTTTTCATAAAGTTGAGGGATGAGGGTCTTCATCTTACGTGCTCCCACTCATAGTTCTTTTTTTATTGGACTTCGGGCACTAGACCACCATTCCCCGGCAACTGGCCCATTTTTATGATTTAATTTTTTTTGAGTTAAATTAATACTAATTAAATATATAAAAAAGGGTGCTCAGTTGGGAGGATATTCAGTTTTAATTGAAATTATTTTTAAAAAAAAGTAATAATTAAAAAATTGTGATAGTTTTTTATAGAATCATGTTTAACTATTACTTGGTTTTAGACAAAGATTATAACATGTTTTTTAGCTAAATAAACAATTATTTAGCTAAACAATTATTAAATCACTTTTTTGTTACTCTGAACGCACGTAATTACACTTTTAACTTTAATTTTATAAGAGTTAAAATATTCATGAAGACCTATTCTTCATTCATAAAGACGTGCTTCCCATTTTTTTTTTAATTCGAATCATTTCACAACAATTTTAATCTAGTAACTTTTTAAAACTACAACTAAAAATGTTTTTCTTAAATTTATTTTAAACCCTTTTATTTTTCCATAAACATAGCTACCAAAACTACCACATATGCGAGCATCAATTAATTAGCAACAATCTATGGTGAAAAAAAAACCCAGCAAATGATTTCCGACAGTTAAAAAAGAATATAACACTAGTGCTGGCTAAGAATTATCCTACATGGTAGTTATGAGTATCGAGTGCCTATAATTGCATCCCGCACATAAATTTAGCTCATAAAGCTTTCTCCAAACATGATCAGCTTAACAGGTTAGGGTTCGATATGTCTTCTATCATGCCTTTCCCATCAGTAGCATCAAAGAAGAAGAAATTCTTGAGGGGATCCCCTTTGCTTGATATTGCTTTGATTACCTCCTAAAGTATTTAATGCCACATATATTAAACTAGGTTACCGGACATTGAAGAAGAACACCAGCAAATAAACAGATGAGGGAATTCACCTGTCCAAGCGTTCCTCCAATAATGGCACAGACTGGAGGGAACTCTTTTGCACCCATAACCAATCTTTCGAGGAGGGTATCAGGAATGTGGGATTCATTTAGTGACTGAAAAAGATCGCGATAGCAAGATTTTGAAGCTGATTCCTATTTTCAAATAAGTAAACACAGGAAACTGATTCCTGAAGACGTACCTGTTCCTCACAAAGTTCTTTTTTCAGCTTTAGAACGGCAGGAAGGTCCTCGATAGAAATTTCTCTTGGCTTGCGTTTTTCAGCCTCTTCAAACCTTTCAATCACTACAAAAGGGAGAATAAAACAGGTCATCTCATCTTACAGATGTAGACAGTTTAAAACAACTGCTCATAACTGTAATTGAAACCCAACTCATAAAGTACAAGGCGACAGAACTTCAGGTTATTCATCGCAATATGGACAAAAAACTCATAGATTTCCCAATTCCTGAAAAGAGAAATCAGTATTCATGCACTTTAGAATGAAGATGCATGAATTAGGTGGTAATAACACAAGGACAGAAAGGTCCATCATGTATTCCTCCATCTTGTATATCAAGCAACGTGTGCATGTGGAGTTGTGAACAGTTTAGCAGTACACTACATTCACCATCAGTTTGGACCACTTTTTATATTTTCCATCTTTTCCTCCTAAACAAAAGAGCTGAATATTTAACCGGACCTCTCATAGCGAAATAAAGCTTTGAGACTTTCGGGCGAAGTGATTTCCAAGGCACTGAAATAGCTTCCTGCAATGAATGGATCAATTGCACAATTTGTCAGTAAAATGGGCACCCATGTACATATATAATTTTATTGTTTATGTCAGTCAAAATCAGCCGAGATTTTGATTTCAAACTGATGCTAATTAAACATATGTTAGGTAGTCATCCTAAATGAATGCAAGGAATGCCGCAAAGCTATTTCCTTAGTTACATCATATATTAGTCCAAGCAGATTTCTATGGCTTGTCACTTGGTTCATTCTCTGAATGTGTTGCCTAACCAGCATGCATTTGCAGATAGACTGGATCAGTTTGCTACTACTCTTGCCAATTCTCAGGTAAGACTACAGACCAGCCTATATGGCCCACTTAATTTAATACATGCTATCCTTCAAGAAAAACAATAATATTAAAAGAAGTTTACATTTGCCATGAAGTTAAAATTTTTACCACATTTCTAGAGTTCTAGATAGAATGTACATTAATGCACTTGTCAGGCATTGTGAAGGAACAAGGTTGGATCAGACCACAAATTTGGCTATATTTACAAGGCTATTGAAATAAACTCAAATTAATGGGGGAAGAAATTTGAGAAATTAGTGATACCTGAAAACTCGGATATTGCAGTTCACATTTAGTAGTTCCATCTGTTTTTTTCTGTCAATAACAAGACAGTTGACATAAGGAAAAAAAAAGTGCCTCTGGTCAGCAAAGCATGTTATTTGAGGATGATTAAAAAGATCAACAATTTGGCATCACATGTGAGTTGCACCTACATACTATAAATGTCAAAAAGGTTAGTGCTCAGTTCTCCACCTGCTTTTTATCATCAAGGCTTTCGTGATCAAGGTAGATGGAAATGCCAATATGCACTCTGATCAACATAGAGCAATTATAGTATAATTACATGTTAAGTGGTATAATCATCCTTATAACAGCACATCAAACATACAAAGAGAGCATGACATCGACATGTGAAATCATGCATCAGGATGAGCTACAACAAGAAATAAACAATCCACCACTCAGAACAAAACTGATTCAGTCTTTGGTAGTGTAATTTTTTAACTTTCCATCCAGGACTATGTTTTTAGTAGAAAAAAGAGATCTTTTGGACCCAATATGATTTGAGTCATAACAGGAATCCATGAAAGCAGAAAGCCTGTGAAAAATGTTGGTTGAAAAGATGTTACCTTCGCATAATTATACTTCTGCAAATCAACAAAGATCTCACCACAACAATCTCTACAGTCAACGGTATAAAATGATACACGCTTTGATAACTTCCGGCACTTTTCATTGATTAATTTCTGCATAAAGAATATAGAGTATATACTGCATTAAATTACAGACGAAAAAAAATCCTAACAGAAAGCAGAATTATTTACACAAACTAATCAACAACAAACAAGTGTCCAGTACTTTGGTGGCAAGCGAGCAGCAACTGATAACTACAACATCAAACTTATCAAAGAATTCTGCACCCAAGCTTGCCAAATCACCTGCAATTTCAATATTCCATTGGATAATTTCAAATTAGTTGCAAATGTACAAAATTCTTGTGTTGATAAAATTAGAAAACACAGCCAGTTCCAACCACTAAATTAATAGATTCAGCACCAAAATAAAACATTATCAGTAAAAAAAGATATATGGGACAGACAAGCAAAACCTTTTTCAACCGAAACACGAACCATGGGGTTAAATTCTCTCAAAGAATCACAGCAAAGCTCAGCAAGGGTTTTCCCACGGCAAACACTTTCATCAGGGGGTATCAAAAAGTTAGCAGACAATGCTTCTTCAGACACATCCCTGTCATCCACTAGTGTCAGACTTCCAACTCCAGCCAAAACAATGTTCTTGCAAAACTACCCACAAAAAAAAAAGTCCCACGTCAACATAAGAATAAACACATTTTTTTGTTATTCTAAGGTTGAAGTAGCTAATACCTCAGCAATAGTTCCCTTCATTCCATAAACCAATATATGGGATTTGCTTAGTCTATATAAAAAATATAATAAAAAACACACATAAAATAAAGTTACTTAAAAGAGCGAGTTCTAAATCAAATTAAGAAGTGAAATTTAAAGGGTTTTTACCTTCGTTGAGCATCAGCACCCCAAACCCTAATTTGGCGATCATACAAAGCAGTTTCTTGCTCTGTCAACTCTTCTCCGTTCATGTTCAAGTTTTGCCTAATTAATCAATCAAAGCTCTACTTTGGACTAAACCCTTAAAAGTGTTTTATCTTGATATGAAAATAGAAATATTCTTGACCCCAAAAATGACTACAGAAAAACAGAACAGAGAAAACACGACAAGGTTAAACTTTAAAGTAGTGTTTTAGCAAGTTTTCAGAGGTTTAGCAGGTGGAGAGGATCGAGGAAGGATTTGTTTGGGTTCAATCCAGTTGTTGACCCATATTTGGTGGTTTCGGGCTGTTGGTATGGGCCAAGTTTAGTAGTATGCCCTTTGTTTCTCGTAAGGATATTTGGATTTAGGATAAAGGTTTGTTTTTTAGTGTAGTTTAGTATTTTTGGTTTAGAATTATAGTGATTTTTAAAAAAAATATTATTTTTAATATTAGCATCTTAAAACAATCCAAACATAAAAATAATAATTAATTTAAAGCAAAAAATCAAATA
This sequence comes from Salix suchowensis, assembly GCA_029030765.1. Classification (NCBI taxonomy): domain Eukaryota; kingdom Viridiplantae; phylum Streptophyta; class Magnoliopsida; order Malpighiales; family Salicaceae; genus Salix; species Salix suchowensis. The sequence continues at coordinate 7,394,427 of CM054991.1, forward strand.
TTATTTTAGCTGTAAGGTTATACTGAAATGCTAAACACGATTTAAAATAATTAATATTGAACCCATTTTAAATTTTTTATGAGTTTTTTTTTGGGAGAAGGGTGATTTTAGAGGGTCAACGTTTACGTTTATATTGTTATATATTTTTGGGTGATTTTTTTTTAAATAAAGTTTAAGAAAAAAACACTTTTAATTGTTGTTTTAAAGGTATTTACGAATAAAGCTATGCTATTTTATCTTCTACATAACTAAAGTTTGAAACACAATTAAATATGTACCTACTACCTAGTACAAAATACATTAGTTATCCAACTGATTAAATGGTTGTTTTTATATGGTGGGGTACGAAAATAAAAACTACCACATAGTATTTTGACTATATAGATGCATTTGTGTTACTATATTTATTTTATTTGATGAATTCTAAGAATATATTGTTATTTTTTTTAATTAATATAAATATTTAAGCTATCTTGTGTACACCTCAATTAATTACATAGATTCTATAATTAAAAACCATATAAATCTCCGGTTAAATTTAGCAACCACATGTTTCAGGTTTGGATGCCAAATGTACTTGATCTGGTAAGTTCTGATGTTTATGGGGCCAGTAAAGATAAGGTTCCCTGGTGGTGCTTACCAAGGAGGATTTCAATGGGAACCCTCATATGCAGTAGGGCAAACAGCAAATGAAATTGAAATTTATGGAGGTTCATGGAGGTTTCCTGTGGTTCACTCCTGTAAGAATCTGAGATAACTGAGATTTTATTTATTTATTTTTTCGTATAAAAAAATGTTTTCCAAAGAAAAAAAAAGACCCCAATGGCATTTTTTCTTAAGAAACTCATTCGATTTTTAGTTCTTAAGGCTCTCACAAATAAAAATTCTTAACCGTGTTATTATTTTTTTTTGGTTTGTTAATGCTATTTTCTCAAGAAAAATAAAATAAAGGTGGTTGCTTTATTTTATTAAACTATGAAAGTAGAGTGGGGTATACAAACCTTCAAACAAAATAAATGAAAAAAAAAAAGAGAGAGGAGAAAAACATGCTGTGAAATGTGAAACACCAGGTCAGTATCCTTGTACTTCTTTTCTTGGCTCCAGGAAAAAAAGCTGAAAGGAACAGCCACCAACCTGTCGATTGTTATTTTCTCGTATTTCAATCAAACCTGCAAAAACCTATTATTAGTTTCTAAGTAAAGCAAATAATATCTTAGCTCTTTTTGGCCCTACATGATCCTCACCTCCCAATCAATAATTTTTCTAACTTTCAATACTTTATTTTCACAACCCTTTATGGCTTTTTGGTGATAGCATCTAGGGGGGTAGCGGCAGTGGTTTTTCAAACCTACTACGCAGACTCAGCTTCATAGTTTGATGTATCTTTTTTTTTCTTTGACAGCCAATCGCTTTTGTTGGTTCTAAGTGAAATCCTTGTCATTGAATCGAATGAACGGGTGGAAAGATCAAACCAGAGTCTTCTTCTAGTGAACGCGTCGCTGTAATTACTCTCTCACCTCTTTCTTTCTTTACTGATTTAGTACTATTTATTTATTTATTTGTAGTTAGTACTTGCTAGCTTCCATTTTTGAAGCTTCCATTCTTCCTGGAACCATGTCTCTGCGAACTGTATTGCTGCACTCATTAAACAGAAGGGAAATCTTTAATTTGGTCGAGTAGAGAACACCATTTTGAGATGCTCATTGTTTCATTTCTTTCCTTTTTTCTTGAATTTCCCTGATTCACATGATAAATTTAAACTTTTAATTTTGTTTTCGTGAAATCTGACAGTTTAAAGCTACCGATGCAAATACGAGGATTAAATTGTTATCTGTGGTATATAAACTGGGGTTATGACAGAACTATGTTGTTCTTTGCTTGTCTGGTTTGAATTGCTGGTCTGTACTTGTGGCTGAGGTTTACTTGATTAAACCCTGTGTAATTTTGTATCTGTCTGTGGCTTGATTTGTTTCCTTGGATTGGTGTGAAATAATTCTTTTTATATGCAAGGGCGGTGAATAGTGAAAGAGAAGTTTCACTAACTGGGGAAGAAAGCTGTGGTCTGGAGCAATAGAAAGATAACTCTCTTAATTGATAAAATCTATGGACTGGAACTTGAAGGCACCTTCTTGGGATTTGACTGAATTTGAGCAGGGAGCTGTTCCAAGCATAAGCATGGATGCATTTGATAGGCCAACCAACTCTGGAGTTAACAGGAGTGGAGGGGGTTTCTCGATTGATTTGAAACTTGGTAGGGTTGGTAATTCGAGTGGTGAATCTATGATTAACTGGAACCAACCTGGAGTTTCAAAACTGGAGTCTTCACCTTCAGGATCAACGAAGAGGGCACGTGGAGCTAACAATGGAGCTCAGGTAGCTATGTGCCTTGTTGATGGCTGCAAACTTAGACCTCAGTACTTGCAGGGACTACCATAGGCGCCATAAGGTCTGTGAGCTTCATTCCAAGACTCCTCAGGTTACCATTGGTGGTCAGAAAGCAGCGATTCTGCCAGCAATGTAGCCGGTATGAACTGTGGTATCCTGTTCTAAGTTTATATCAATTTCTCAGTGGTTTGGTGGTTGTGATTTTAATCTTGTTTAGATTATAAGTTTCCATCCTTTTCCACTGCTGTTTTCAGCTTTTCTCATTGACACATTCGAGAGTTGTGGTCTACAGGGATGCGCTAACTCCATCTTCTTAGTGCACTTCTGCATCAAATTTTGGAGTTATATAGACAATATTTTTTTTAATTTTAGAGTAAAATGTACTGATAAACTCATTTGCTGTTTCATCTTTAAAGAGGCTCATAAAATATGAAAAAACGAAATCCAATTCGCTTACCATCATGCTTAATATATGGTTTCAACTTGTATGCTGAGTAGCAGAGAAAGGTCATTATTCTGAACAAGAATGATATATTGACCTTGAAGAACTTTTGTTAATTCTATGCAAAATCTTCCTGCTACTGTCTTAGGAACTCGACCTATGCCCCTGAAATCATCCATGACAGTATTCATTTGAATTCCATTGTTTCTATTAATTCTTCATAGAATTTGTGCTGATGATCATTACACTTATCCTGGCTCCTTGCTTGTAGTGAAAATAGAACAAACAGGCTTCAATTTACATTTAGCTGATATCTTTCTGGAAACTAAAACTTTTTACGATTTCTTTTGCATCAAAACATCCATCCGCGTGTGCTTTAATAGCAGTCTCATACTTTTATTACTTTCTTACTAGATTCCATTCGCTGGAGGAATTTGACGAAGGGAAAAGAAGCTGCAGGAAACGTCTTGATGGACACAATCGGCGGAGAAGGAAGCCTCAGCCAGATCCCTTTTCTCATCCTTCAAGTTTCTTATCCAATCACCGAGGTCAGTTTCATCAATGTTTAGTGGAATCTTTTTCAGCTCCAAACCTGGATTCTGGCACACACTTAGCTGCACGTCTTCATTGGCAATGATTACAATCATAACTCTTCACAATTCATCCCACACATCACATTAACTAGTTGAGTGCTTCTTCAACTTGCATGGATAAGGTCACTTTAAAATGATGATGATGATGATCTAGTGGCCACTATATATGGCCCATACTCATCCTACCTTTACCTTTTGCCCATGCCGTTGCAGAAACACACTAATGATCTAAGATTCCAAATACACAGACTGGACTTTCACTTAAATAAACTTTGAAATTGCCCTCTTTCTTGAATTTGCCTAAAATTAATGGCTGTCAACGGAATTTTAAACTAGTCTAATTCAAATGGATTTATATGTTAGAATATAAGTATGTTGCTTCTTTTTGCAACTATCTTGTTATTATTATTATTATTATTATTATTATTATTTCAACATTATTTCAGGTACCCAAATATTTCCATTCTCTATTCCCCATGTAAATCCATCCACACCTGCAGTGAGCTCCACCTGGTCAGGAGTTGCTAATACTGAGGCAGATGGTAGGCACTATAATCTGCATCAACTTTCCTGACAAGCAGAATCTGTTCTTTGGATCATCCTCGAACAGCTATAAAGGGGTGAAGCTGCTCCCTTTTTTGCAATGTGACAACCCTTGCCTTAACAATCAGACATCCTCGGAAGCTTCCGTTTGCCAGCCGCTTCCAAGCGCAGTTGGTTTTCCAGGAAGCAGCGGGGCAAGTAGCCATGGTATGTCCTGTGACAGGTTAACAACACAAGTACAAGACTCGGATTGTGCGCTCTCTCTCTTCTGTCAGAAACACAGACGCATGGATGCTGAAACCTCATGCTGCAACATAACTCATTCCCCCTTTCGCATCCCATAGGTCCAGCAGTACATGATCATGGTTCGGGGCCAGTTGATTCAGTTTTGGTTTCCAATAACAGAGATGCTAATGTCCATTTTCCACCAACGTTTGACATTGCAGTCTGGTGATTCCTCCGGCAAAAGCCCCACAAACACTTCCGTTTAACTGGGAGTACTAATCTCCTGTACTTTCATTGTGATGCATAAGAATTTTGGATTCTTGAAATACCCCTTAAGGGATTATCTTCACTAGCTAGAATGCTGGATTGTTTAAGTATTCTCTCGATGATTATCAGCAATTTGAAAATGTGAGCAGTTTCATCCATTGTTGTTAATTTCGTTTCATTCGTACTAGTTAAAAAAAGAGATAAAAAAATACAGTTTTTACCTCGCTTAAAATTTCAGTCTGTTCCGGAAATTTCACCCAAATTTTGGTCGAAACGTTCTGGTTTCGTTCTGTCTGTAATGTTTCGGCCAAATAGTGTTTTTTTTTTAATTATGAATAAATTTACAATATCAATCATATCTCTTAATCCGACTCATTAAATTGAAATAAAATTTTACGAGGAGTATCTTGATATATTTATATATATTATGTTAAAATTTCAGAGCAATCAAAGAATATAATGATCTTGCAAGATTGCTTTGAAAAAAGAGAGAAACAATCTGTTTAACTAAAACGTTTTAAAACCCCGAAATAACATGCCAAAACGCTTTAAAACCGAAATAATCTGTTTCAATTGAAAAAACAAAACACCAACAACAAAACATCCTCGGTTCCACCTCCTTTTCCTTTGCTTCTTACAAAATCTTGTGTAATTTGGTCACCATATCATTCAGTAACCAGGAGATATTCGTCAGCTAGCACTAGCAAGTGTGCTGCACTGGAGAAATTGATAACAAGCTGTAACCAGAGAACAAACCTAGATTCGACGAGACAAGGGAGAGGGAGAGAGATGGGCAGGCTGACTGAGGGAGGCTAGGGTTATATCTATAGGTTCTAGAAGGTGGTTTTTGCTATTTATCTGGTACATCAACGATCAGGATTTCCCAATTCTTTATATCATGGACGCAGGAGATATTCAGGATTTCAGATTTAATAATCATGAAGTTTAGATTTTCTCAGATCACTCTCTAGAGATCCAGCCATCTCGAGTCCCTCACCCAAAATTTTCAATCCAGTTCATATTGTAATAAAATCCCAGATAATTCAATTCAAGCAGTTAACTTTTTTTTAATTAAGTTCAACATGTACTTATAAAATCATAAACAAAATTTACAATTGGTATCAAAACAAGTTCTTTAATATACGTTAACTCTTCAAAAGCTCAAGAAAACAGACATGGAATCTCCCTCAAACACACATATTACATTAGTAAATGACTATAATAAGCTAGAATTTGAACCACGTGAACATCAAATGCAATTAAAGCCAATGAAAATAGATTTTCTCAAACTCAATGCTGAAAATCCTATGGAATGGATATATAAAGTCAGCATTTTCTTTAACTTCTATAACACAAATCTAAGATATAGGCTATTTATGACAAGTTTTCATATGGAGAGAAGATAATTACATGGATTAAAGGAAGAACTAAGAGTACGAGTTCATGATGATCCAGTTAGTGAGGTGAGAAATTAATTAATTTTGAAAGTCCTTAGCCTAACGAAGAGGAGACCGATATTTCACTTCATGCATCCTAATTCAAAAATCATGAGAATTATAGTTGTTGTTAATAATTATTATATTATATCCGTAATTTAATTATAAATTCATGTTTTTTTTTCATATAGAGGATGGAATATGGTTTTGGAAGTCCACTGCATGTTTAAATTTTTCGAAAGCCTTTATTATAGGATTTTGATAAATTGTTGATGAAACTCAATTTTAAAAAAGTTTAAGCTTGTCTTAATAGGTTGGATTTTAATAATAATAAAAAATTGTGTGTCAAACTTTGTGAAGGTGCTTACAAAAAATAAAGATTGATGGTATAAATTTAAGGTATTGAAACACTCTCAAGCTCTTAAAAGAATGTTCCATAATTATCAGATGAGTTCAAGAGAGTTTAAATGCACTAAGAATGTCTGAAATATATCTTTTAAAATTCCAATATCATCATCTTAGTTTAGTTTCACTTCTAAACAAAGTATTTGAATAAAAAAAAATATAAAACTCAAACATCTCTTAACAAGATAAACCTAAGATCTAGATCTTAAAAGAAGATCAAGACTTAAAATAAGAATAAAATATTAAAATGTGAGGTTATGTATGAAAAAATCTAAGAAATTCAAGTTGGAAACTCTTTCTTCATAACACTTTTCATAATGAATTTCATAAGCTAAAAAGTTGAAGAATTAATTCTTTTTATTACCAACCTTTAATTAGTCACCATAGATTTAAAATTAATTCTAGAAGAACTACAAAATTCTTTCAGATTTTGTTCTCATTCACTCATAATTTGTTTAAACTATGTTAATTGATGTGTAAAAACAATACACAACTATCATTTCTCCAAGGGGTATTTGGAAGAAAAGATTACAATCTAGCTTCAATAAAGAGAAAAATCTAATACATACTTGATAAATTTAGTTTGAAGATAGAAGCACCTAATGAAAGATCTAGAATATTGGAATATTTTTTATGCATTGATACACCTTAATTAAATATCATTTTCTAAACTTATCTCTCTAATGACTCCAAAATCACTTGAAACATTCATGGAAAATGCTTTGCAACTTGATCACAAACATATTCTAAAGATGAAAAGAAAACTTTAATTAACAAGTAATTTATATCATAGGTTTATTTTTAGGAATGAAAATGAAGCCGGCTTTCACCATATTAATGGTGTTTAGTGAGGAATGTGCACAAAACATGAGTCAACAATGCAATAAATATGGATCCTGAAGTGAGATATGAAATCAGATTGAACAAGCAAAATAGTTGTTGTCGGCGACACAGAACACCAAAACCCATTTAATTCAAAGAATCCAAAACCATAATCCAATAAAGGAAAAGAATCACAATCTCCATTAATGCCATTAATTGCAACAAGATTTGGAAAAAAAAACTTCCTTTTCAAGTTGAATTGTTACACCATCGTGCCAAGTATAAAACAAGCAGCACCAATCCTACGTTCTTCATTGGAAACTCAAATGGCTGAGCAGTTATCAGGAGAAAGGATGAGCGGGTTCTCTCTGGTGGATGAAAAGATTGTAAAAAATATACTCTCAAGGCTACCGGCTTTGACCTTTGCGAATGCTGCCTGTGTTAACAGACGCTGGTACAAAATATGCAGCCAAATACTCAAAAGACCTAAGCTTGCTTCAGCTCTCTCCCTCAACCCTTCTCTCCATGTAAGTTGTTTCTCTTTCATTTTGTTTCTTACATTCCTGTTTTGAAATTGGTATGTTTCCATTTGGTCGGAGAAAACAAGATAAATGTTATTATTGGTGATATGATTGCTCAATTTTAATTACCATATATCTTCACAGAATTCATTTGCATTGACGTGTATGACATGCGTATTTAGAATTGTATTTTTAGATGGAGAAAACGAGATAAATCATATTTGTAGCATATATCTTCACCGAATACATTTGCATGCACATGTATGACATGCGCGATTAGAATGGAGAAAACAAGATAAATCATATTTGTAGCATATATCTTCACCGAATACATTTGCATGCACATGTATGACATGCGCGATTAGAATGGAGAAAACAAGATAAATAATATTATTAGTTTATATGTTCACAAAACATGTTCGTGTACACACGTGTATGGCATGCGTAACTAGAATTGATGTTATAGATGGAGAAAACAAGATAAATCATATTTTTAAAATATATGTTAACAAAGCATGTTCGTGTGCACGTGTATGACACGAAATTGATATTTTAGATGGAGAAAACAAGATAAATCATATTTTTATCATATATATTCACAAAACATGTTCGTGTATTTATGTATAATACATGACATATTCATGTGCACGTGTAACTATAATTGTTATTTCAAGCAAAGGAAAACATTAAGAATCGTATTGTGCTTACGAGATTGTCCAATTTGAGTCAGCATTTATGTGGATAGCAGATACTTGCATGCGCATGCATGCAAGCATGGCTGGAATTGGACAGTAATGGCTAACCAAAGTTTTTCTTAAGAAAAACAAGAAGTGAATAATGGTAATGAAATTAAAGATTAACCAAATTAAGTGGATAGGAATCCTTAAAATTCCCCTTTGTGTTCCATTGTTTTCCTTTGTTTTATCAAACAACACCAAATAGAGCTCACTAATTTTTGTGTTACGATGACTAGGATGCTGTGAAAGAGGTCATTGAGCAGGTTCTCTCGGAGCCTATTCGTCCACACTTTGCTATTGCTTGCATTAGCAAAGAGTTCAACTTGAAAGTGACTCATGGACTGGTAATAATTCTCTTTCTGAATCTCTTATATTATAATATTTAGTTAATATACTCAAGATTCCCATTTCTCTTTTCCAATCAGAATAAACTTTTGATTTCATTACTTAGTTATGGTCTGTCGTGCAGATAATTGAAAAACTGGGTTCAAGAATCCCAATCATCACTAATGTTTCCAGTGGAATCATTGGTGTCGATGGCATTGCTAATGAACTGGTCGAGGTTTGTGTTTTCCTGATGATTTCAAACGCATGTTTATATAAATTAATTAAAATTTATATTGGTGGTGATGCCAAATCTTATGAAAATAATATACAGAAAAAATGGGAAACAACTGCGGGTCCTAATATCCAAGAATCAGATACAGCTGAAACAGGACTAGTTCTACTCGTTGGATTTTTACCTGGACTCAAAATCGGCACCATTCCACTGTTCCAACCGATACAGGTAAAGGTTATTGTTTTTTAAGTGCTATGACATTGAATTTGGAAAGCAAGTCTGAGAGCTATTTTTAGTTGTTTGTCTACTAAATGGATTGATGCTTACAATGTTTTTCACCATCATCAGGAACCCAATACCATGGTTGAAAACTTTGTGATGAATATTTTAAATTACACAGCTGCTGTTTCAGATTGTGCAGCCCCTGTTGGGATCATAATGTTTGGAGTAAGTTGGCGTCCTTGTATAAGCTTATAATTATAGTTCTATTAAATTTATCTGGTTGCTATAACATGTGCCATTGTTGTTTTTTAGGATAAAACCACAGACATGAAACCTATTGTTGCAAAGATGGGTAAGTACCTTACCAGATACATATTCATGGTATAAGTTGGCTTGTTTCATTCATTTGTAGCATTTCTAGCTAATAATAAACATGTACTATTTAGCTTATAACATTTCCACTTAGCAGACTGTGCTATACCAGAAGAAACAATCATTGTAGGCGATGCAAGTGCCGACTTCATTTTCAGAACTGGGGATAATTCTTTAAATCAACTCTTGCATTCTTGCTGCTTTCAAGCTGTTGCTCTTGTTTTTGCAAGGGATAGATACAAGCCTGAAGGTACTTGATGATTTGTATGAATTGAAGCAAATTATTCTAAAATTAATTAGATTAGAAATGACGTAGTTGGTATCATACTCTTGGACCTTCCAAAACATGCTAGATACATCATTTTACCTTTCTGTTGCTGCCCTTTTCGCCTAAGATTATGAATTTGTTTTAACGAGTTCTTTCTGGCCATTTGGGTTGAGCAGGTTTAGGAGAAATCCAATTCCACGTCACAAAGTCAACAGGTGTTCTTCCATTTGGTCCCAATCTAGAGGCAGTTGGTGTTGTACTAAGAGATTCAGAGCGTTCATGTCTCATTGCAAGACTGGAAGGACATAATAGCATAATCGCTTCTGGGGCAATTTTAAATGAAATCGAACAACAGGTTCTCCTCCTCCTCCTCCTTTTTTTGGAATATTTTTTTTTCTGATTTTTTATATGGCTGTTTTGATTTCTAAATAAATATCCTCTTTTTTTTTACTAATTTAGAGAACGACAGGATTTTCTTGATTTCGTTGTTGAGTTTAGGACATATAACCGAAAAACTGCTTGGTTGATTAAAGATAACTCTAACTGGAAAGTAGTGTTTCCTTTTGAAGGAGAGTGTCTTATTTTTAAATTGTTTTAAGGATCATTTTCTTCCTTAAGTAACCAAATGAATCTGTTACAGTTTAGGGAAGAAGATATGTTTGCTGATCTTTTCATTGGGTGTCACCAAAGAAACTCAACGCACCAGTGATTCAGGGATTTTGACACCAGGAAAATCTTTGTATTTCTACAAAGTCATAGGGTAAATGAGTAATCGGTTTCCATCTTTGTTGTGTCTTGTATTGTTTTTTATTCGATCACAAAGATATCTTGCCCAAATTATTTGTTCAGGATTTCTTTGATCATCAGTAGCAGAAAATATATAGATAATTGTGTTTTCTCTTGGCCATCCACAGACGAGGAGAATATTACTTCACTGTCAATGGAATTGGCATCAAACCTGGTGATTCGTTCCTATTCTACCAGTCAGATTCTGATACTGCTTCATCATCATGTGACCATGCCTTCAACAAACTTCTAGCTCTGAAGGCAGAACTGAAAAGCAAAAATCATTTTCGTTTGAGCAATTTAGCTGACAAGGACGATAAGGAAGAAGTTCTTGGTGGTTTCATTTTCTCTTGCTATGATCGCGACCAGTCATTCAATGAAGAATCTTTTGGTGATAGCTACCCATTCTGTGACATCTTTCCTACAGCTCCAGTAGCAGGATTATTCTGCAGAGGAGAGATAGGAAGGGGGCCCAAAAGCTTGATGAACGAAGAATACGATGATGAAACCTGCCCTCGATGCTGTGTACATGTTTACAGCACAATATATTTGGTCATGTCATATCTTCCACCACCTTTAGAGGGTCAATCTCCATGAGGAGTCAAGCATGAAGCAATTCTGTAACAGTGAAAAGAATTGCGAAGTTATTTAGTTTGTCATCCCGTGGATGTTTGTATGCATAATAATATGGAGCTAAATTGGAGAGGATTACTCCTTTCTATATGATATGGTTTGCATGAAATGTTTTGCCTTTGAAATACACTCAAACTAAGAAGAATTACAAGATTTTCAGGAAAAAGAAAATTTGAGAATTACAATGCTCTATATAATCTTTATCTTGAATTTGGGTTTGTAAAACATAATCTTGGTTTGCATCTTAAGTTTGAATCTAAGAAAAAAACCTTGTGAATGTGCATGTGTGGAAGTGGATGTTCTATCCTGCTACGTGAAAATTGGCTCCAAAATAGCTTGATCCTTGTGTAGAAAAAAGCCAACTCGTGTTTTCTTTTATTAGTCACTAGACTAAACCCGCATTGCGGTAGATTTAAATTGATTTTAGCATATATATTTTTTTTATTAAAAATGTATTTTTTTGGATATCTAAATCATTCACTGTATTAGGATCGGTTTATTTAATAATTTAATTTAAATTTAAATTAAAAATAATAATAAAAAATAAATTGTGTAAACACTTATAATAATTAAACAACAAAAACAAGTTTTTGATTTTACACCTATAAAAAGAAGAAAATATTATTGAAAATCCATTGTTACATCACTATTATTACCATGACTATAACAATTAAAATTATAATTACTATCACTGTCCAAACAATAAAAATTATTAAATTATCTCGAAAAATATAAAAACAAAACACTTGAACAAAAAAGCAAGAAAGAAAACAATTAAAAAAAATAATCACTAAAATTATCATTATTACTACGTAAACAATGAAACCATAAAGTTATATCAAAGAATAAAACAAAAAACCCAAAAAACTTTAACAAAAGAGCAAACAAAAACAAAAAATAACAAAACCAAAATAAATATTATCACCATAAAAAAATAATTTGATTTGAAGAAAAAAATAAAAATAACATAAAAATCTAAAAAAAAAGGGAAAAAAAGAAACATCAATTTCAAAATGATCATCAAAATAAATTAAAATTTCAACACTACATTGAATAAAACCCTAACAAAAGAGAAAATGATAAAGATTAAAAATCAAAACCAAGAGTATAGATACATAAATACAGACAAAAACATAGGGATTATCCCAAAAAGACCGAAAAAAAATTAAAGGAATCAAAACTAAATAAAACATAAAAGAATAATGACCAAAATAAAAAAAAATATATAATTAAGTTCAAATGAATGAAAAAACTAAAACAAATCAAAGACTCAGATCAAACCAGAGTTATAAATCTTGTTCCATTCCGGCCGAAATGGCCCGTTCCATTGAAAAATCCGGGACAAAACGGCGACGTTTTTGTCCCGGGTAGAATTCCGGACCGATCCGGCCATTCCGGCCGGAACGCCCCGGTTTTGTATCGGGCGTTCCGTTCTGGGTCAAGCCAAAACGACGTCGTTTACATAAGTAACAAACGACGTCGTTTAGCCAATACACGGGCAAACAATTCACCTCCTTTCCCTTTCTTGTTCCCACTCCCAGTCCCAGAATCCCAGACGAACGATTTTCTCCAATTTCCCCCAATCTATTCCCGATTTCTCTGATCTCAAATTAATCCAGAAATCCCTTGTTTTCGATTCATAATCCAGAAATCCCTCACTTGAAAAGCTCAATTTGTAATCCTCAACCCCTAAATCAGCTCAATTTTTGAAACCCTAAATCAAAAATCAAAATCATGGCGGCACAATTTCTTCCACATGGCGGCACAATTTCTTCCACACGGCGGCACAAAATCTTCAGTAGTTCTTCTTCCCAAATCTCCAGTTAAAGGTACACATTTGAGGAACCAAATCCTTTAATTTATTGAAAAATTGAAACTGTCAAAAATGCATGAATGTGAATGGAGAAATAAATTTTCTATTTTGCTCTAAAAATGCATAAATGTTAATTTATTGTAGAGCAAGACTAGGTGTATAGGACATAGGTTGAGATTTTGTATTAACTGAAATTTTGTAGTGTATAGGTTGAGATTTTGTATTAACTGAGATTTTGTAGTGTATAGCAAGACTGGGAATGTGGGATTGATATTGTTGATGCTTGATAATGAATGCTTGATGTTGTTGATGCTTGATAATAGAAATGTTTTTCGTTTTCGTGCTCTATATTTACTGATACATGGTTGATAATGCAAAATACGAGGCTTGTTCATATCTTGACAAACCGAACATCATTCCAATGCTGGAACTGACCCTTTGCTAAACTATAGAGACTAGATGAATGTATGTGTTTGTCATCCTTGAGCTCATCCTGTGAAAAAACAGGAAGCCCATAATACTCAATGCAAATGATAAGTTCAAAACTGAAATAATCAAAAGATAAAAGTAAGAAAAAAGAGGAGGGGTTACAGGAGTGCACAGATGGCAAGAATGGCCAGTGCTTTAGATGCATTTCAATGGCTAGTTGCACCAGCCATCTTTAGATAATTTAGAGTACTTGCAATAACCTATTAAAGAACACTATCTCAATTATATATCTCGCAGAACAGAAAGCTATGAAATAGATTGAGTCTTGAATTTGCAGTTATTTATTGAATAGAATGTTGATTCCCCAGTTAATGCATGTAAGTTACTCATGTATAGTCCTTGTAATTCTTTTTACATGTCTAACTTGTGTTATCTTTTTACAACAGATTAAATTACATGGCTGAAAACTCATCTAGTGGTGGGACTTCAATTTCTTTAGCTCCAGCAAGATCATCCAGCATGGGCTCATGGACAAGTGGTTGCTAGTGTAAAGAATGCAAGTATATGCATTTATTGTAATAAACGGATCAATGGTGGTGGTGTTACTCGGTTGAAGTATCACCTAGCTGGTATTAAAGGTGAAGTTGAACCTTGTAAAAGGGTCCCTCCAGATGTTAAATGGCAAATGAAACAACTGGTAGATGACATGACAATGGAGAAAGAGAGAAGAAAAAGAATTAGAACTGATATTGGAAATTCTCAATCAGTTTCCAATGATGAAGAAGTAGAAGAGGGTGATGCTACAAATCCTCGTTCGGGTGATATACGTTCACAAACAAGTAGAAGAATGACAGTGCAAGGAATAAGTACATCTAGAAGAAGGATTCCTTTATTTGCTCCACGAACTAACCCGTGTTCCCAACCTAGTATTAGAAGTGCAATGGCTACTAAAGAGATGGAACACAATGCAAGAAAAGTCGTAGCAACATGGTGGTATGATGCTAATATACCGTTTAACAGTGCTAATTCGTATTATTATCAGCCAATGCTAGATGCCGTAACATCCATGGGACCTGGGTTTAAAGGCCCATCATATCATGATTTAAGAGGATCACTTTTGAAAGATGTAGTTCATGATGTCCATGAATATATTTTAAGTATCAAGGCTGATTGGAGACTTTATGGATGTTAAATTATGGCTGATGGGTGGTCAAATAGGAGGAATGCACCAATTGTGAATTTCCTTGCCTATTCTCCGAGAGGCACCGTATTCTTGAAGTCTGTTGACACTTCAGGACTTCAAAAAGATAAAGAGACATTGCTGGAGATGTTCAAGAGAATATTGTCCAGTTTGTTAGTGATAATGAGGCTTCATTTAATGCTGCTGGGAAAGCTTTGCAGCAAAGGTATGACACCTTTTTTTGGTCTCCTTGTGCTGCCCATTACATTGATTTAATGCTAGAAAATATTTGTGATCCGAGATATTTTCCAATGATTGATGAAACCATTAAAAATGCAAGAAATATAACCAAGTTTATATATAATCATGCATGGGTTCTAGCTTTGATGAGGAAAGAATTCACAAATGGACATGATTTATGTCGTCCTGGCATAACAAGGTTTGCAACCCATTTCTTAAGCCTCCAATGTTTACTGAAGTTTAAAAATGAGCTTCGACAGATGTTTACTTGCACAAAATGGGTTGAATCAAGTCATGGCAAAAAGTCGGGTTGGAAAGGAAATTGTTGCTATAGTTTTAGAAGATAAAGACTTTTGGCCGAGATGTGCACATATAGTCAATGTCAGCCAGCCTTTAGTATGAGTTCTAAGGTTAGCAGACAGTGAAGAAAAACCATCAATGGGATATTTATATGAGGCAATGGATAGAGCAAAAGAAGCCATCAAAACAAGGTTGAAAAATAGAATGTCTCAATATGGACCATATATTCGGGTAATTGATGCTAGATGGGATAAGCAACTTCATAGTCCATTACATGCAGCAGGATGTTTTCTTAATATGGGAATATTTTTTAGGCCTTCTTTTTCAAAACAAAAGGAGGTAACTCGAGGTTTGCTTACCACAATTATGAGATTAGTTCCTGATTGTGATACTCAAGATAACATCAGTGCCTAAATTGAGGAGTATAAGAGAGCAACTGGTGATTTTGGTATAACCCTAGCTATTCATCAAAGAGAAAAATTAAATCCAGGTAATAACTTTTATTTTTTACAATATAATGTCTTTTTTTTATCTATAATATTTGATTTATTCAAATTTTCTTATCTAGTTTCATGGTGGGAGCAATTCGGCAATGATACTCCAGAACTTCAAAAGTTTGCAATTCAAGTTCTTAGTCAATGCTGTAGTGCAACTGGGTGCGAAAGAAATTGGAGTGTATTTGAATACATCCATTCAAAAAAGCGAAATAGGCTTGAGCACAAGAGATTAAACAATTTAGTATTTGTTCGCTATAATCTAAAGATTCAACAGAGGTAAAATAACAATATTATTATATTAGTAATTATTTTCTATTACATTGCTATTAATTTTTTAATTTCTTTCGTGTTTATTCTTTGTAGGAATATGAGCAGAACAAGAGATGCTTTAGATCCCATTAGCCTTGACAACATTGATCTATTGAATGAATGGATTTGTGAAGAACCCGGTCTTCTTGATGGAGATGACATAAGTTGGGAGAGTATCGAAGCACCTTTCGCTACTTTAAATTTAGATGATGAAGAGACATGTGTAAATGAGGAGAATGAGCTTGGTGGAAATGACCAGCTATTGGAATGTCTTGTTGACGACTTTCCTTATGTTCCACAGCAAGATCAAGATCCTTATTTTTATATTAATGATGTAAAAGATGTTTAATGTATTTTTCTTTTATTTTAGAACATTTTACTTTTATAATATTTTGGAATTTTAAAGATGTTTCTAATTTTGAGATTATGTTTGTATTGTATAATTTAAATTTCATTTATCTTGAATTTAAATTATACTTGTTAAATTAATATTGTATTTTTTTCATATATATAATTAAATAAATATGAACAGTACAAAACCGGAACGGAACGCCGGAATGCACCGAAACCGGAACGTTCCGTTCCAAACAAAAAACCGGAACGGTACCCGGAACGGATTTTACAACTATGGATCAAACTCAATCCTAAACCACACATGATGCAAACAATGAGATCATCGTCATCCATTGAATTTCCTGCACCATGAAGCGACAAAGCCAAAGACTTGGATTTGTGCAAATTAGTCTTCTAAAGAAGAAAAAGCCTTTGGTGAGAGTCTGCAACTCTCCCTTCATTGCTGCATATGTTCTCGAGCATGACTTCCATAAAGAGTTTCCAATACAATCCAAGCATCATGACATGGTTGATTACTATTGATGGAAATGGGACCGTCTAATAAAAAACTGTTGATCCATCCAAGGATCAACTAATCAATATGCAACCAAGTTTTTTTGAATGCGAGAAAATTTCACCCCTAAAAAATATATTTTGTGGACCCAAATGAATGAGTAAAAACCCCAACTGTTACATGTTTTTACAAAAAAATATATACCTTGAATTGAATTCAAAATTTGCTATGCAGATCAGAAATATTTTTCCATCCCGCTACGCCCATTGGTAACATAGGCAACCAAGTTGCTGCAGCTGAATTGGGTTACAAAGAACCATCAGCATCAATGATGGTTAATTTAGGACAAGGAATATCTCTCAAGATTGGTGCAACTTGAGCTAATATATTGATAGGATTATAGGTAAATATGATCTAAAATATTACTATATAGCTAAAACAGCTCGGGCTGTTACTGTGCACACTGACTCAGTGTCACTATGGACTGGACTTTTTTCGTCCGTGCGTCGCGTGAGTTCGTCCACCGGTCTTCTTTATGTATTTTTTATGGTGTAAATGACAAATGAGTATCTTTGACCGAGCGGTTGTCCGCGCGCGCTACCAACACAGGCGCGCGCGAGTTCAAACCGCCTAGGAAGCAAACCCTTTTGTTTTTTTTTCTATACACAGGTTAATTCGGTATTTAATGCTACTTATATATTGTTTCACATGGAGTAACAAAGAAAGGCCAGTGGCTTACTGGAAAACAGGCGCGCCTGTGCAAGGAGTGGGGAGGGTTCGATCCTTGCCTAGCACGAGTTATAATCTATTTTTTGCTTTTAATTTTCTTTTCATTTTTTGTTTGCTTTTTTTATTTTTATTTTCACTTATGATTTTTTTTTTCATTTTTATTTCTTTTGATTGTTTTTTATTATTTTTATTTATTTATTTTGATGTCAAATTAATTTTTTTTCTTATATTTGTTTTTCATTTTTTGGTTGGTTTTTTTGTTAAAGTTATTGATTTTTTTTTTCTTTGATTCAATTTTTTTTGGACAATGTTTTAACGATTTTAACCCTGATAATAGGACAAAAAAATGTTCCGGTTGAGGGTCATGGATGTAATTGCGCGCGTATGACCAGTCTCGGTCCGGTCCACCACAACCTTTTTTTTAATATTTTTGAAAATAGCTAAATACGGTTATAGCCCCTAATGATTTTTTTTCAGCTAATAATTTTTATTTTTATTTTATCATCTATTATATTTTTTTATTTGCTCTGCCTTTTAGTTTTTTATTGGTTTTTTGTTTTATATTTTCAAGTTAGATTAATTTTTTTGCCTAATAATTTTGATTTTATTTTTTTGTCTCATCTTTTGTTAAAGTTATTACAATTTTTTTTCTTTCATTTATTTCTGGTTTTTTATTCTTTATTAACACAATAATAATAATAATAATAATAATAATAATAATAATAATAATAATAATAATAATAATAATAATAATAAATTTAATTATTTTTCTTACTTACTCTTTTGTGAATGTTTTTGAATGTTTTTTCTCTCATGATAATTTGATAATTTTAATTGTTTTGACAGTAATGAAAATGATAATTTTTGATGTTAAAACTTTGATTTTGTTATTTTTATGATAGGACGTGGTAATTTTTTTTATTATATTATATTTCGTATATATAGATATTATATTTTAATTTTAGACCAACAAATCCTATTAATTTCTTTAATCCCAGCAATCATAATTTTTTTTCCTCAGCCCGCAACATAGTGCGGTCAATTTTTTTAATTTTCAAGTGAAATGATTTTTTTCAGGTAATAATTTTTGTTTTTTTTATCATTTATTTTATTTTTTTATTTGTTCTTTTGTTAATGTTTTTAGACTTCTTTTTAGTCTGCGATCTAATTTTGTTTTTTTGGTTATTACGGAATAATAATATTAATATAAGAATAATAATAATAATTTAAGTTTTTGTTCTTACTTGCTTTTTTTTTCTCTCGAGGTATTTTGATAATTGTTATTGTTTTGACAATAAGAGTGATGATAATTTTAGAAGTTAACACTTCGATGTTACTATTGTTATAACAGAAATATTTTGATTTGTTTCATTATATCAAACTTTACATATAAAAATATTATATTTTAATCTGAATAGTTGTAAAAATTATTTACTCCGCCACAATGAAATGCAGGCCATTAAACTAATATCAGATAAAATATATATCGTTTCACCTTGTCAATTGCAACTTGCTAGCTACAACTCGGTAACAGTTGCAACAACGGTGCAATGAAACGACAGAAACAGATGTCGTTCAATGGGCTCAAATGACAAGTCGTTTACATGTATTGAAAAACAAAACAGAAGGCGTTAAGCAGATTCGAAAGACCGGTCGTTTTCTGGGTATGGCAGAAAAATTTAAATCGGATGCAAATGACCAGTCGATAAAAGGCCCTTTACTTTCAGCAACAGTTGGAGAACTCTGATAACATAGCAATGGAGGAGAAACCGAAAGAACTCAAAACGCCAATGACAAGCTTTGCATCCATAAACGAAGACCTTGTACAAAACATAGTAAGGAGACTACCAGCTTCATCGTTTGCATCAGCGGCATGCGTTAGCAAATCATGGAATCACATTTGCAATCAAATCCTGTCCAAACCAAAGTTTGCCTCTGCCTTTTCTCTCAATCAAGACGAAAAGGTTTGCTGGGTCTTAGAAAATCCAAATAAAGATCATAAATTTACTGCAAAATCTTTATCTTGAATTGGGTTTTTGTGTTCTTTCGATTATATCAATATTTTGACTCTTGCTGGGTCTTTAAAAAATCAAGAAAAGATTATCAGTGTAATGCAAAGCCTCTAACTTGACTTGGTTTTATCTTTGTGGTTTTTGATGATCAAACAGGTTGCACTAGAGGAGGTTGTCAATAAGGTTCTCTCTGAGCCCATTAGACCTCATTTTGCTATTGCCAATGTTATTGGCAGTGAAGTTGATCTGAGTGAAAAACTTGATTTTGTAAGATTTATCATTAGCTAAAGTATTATCTTCGGGCAATTCTTGGTTTTCTTGTTTTTGGGTCAATCTGATGCTGAGTCGGTTTGTATGGTTTTATGTTGTAGTTAGCAACAAAACTTGGTTCCCAAACTCCAATTGTTGTGTCTTGTGCAAGCGGAATCATGGGAAGAGATGCTGTTACTGGTGAACATAGAGAGGTCAGCACTGTAAAAGATTAGTACTTTTGTTCCTTTTAAGAAATATGAAAGACTACATTTTTGGCTTCTTTCTAATAATTGTGTGCTTGTTTAGGTTATGTTGGAAGAATATTGGGCTGATGGAGAATCAAATTCATGCTTTGGTATCATTTTGACTGTGGGTTTTTTACCTGGACTAATAGTTGATGCCATCCCGTTGTTACAACCAAGAAAGGTTAAGTAAACCTCAGTTTTGAAAATGATATTCTCTATAGGATTCTTCATTTCTTTTTCCCTTAGTTGAATGGTTCTGTGGCTGTGAGTTTGATTTGGCATATGTGATGTGTAGCATATGCCGCTATATGAATTTGTTGCCAATAAGCGAACTGATCTATATTATGCTCTGCTGACATGAAATCAGGTACATGAACCGGCTTTGGTTGATGAATTTGTGATGACTATTAGGCATTATGCAGCTTCTGTTTCTGGTTGGGCATCACCTGTTGGGATAATACTGTTTGGAGTAAGATAGGTTTTCCAACTTGCATGCACATCCTTTTATTGAGTGAGATTCTTGCTAAGATGTGATTTTGGTCCTGCTATAGGATGACGGTGCTGATCAGAAACCTGTCATGGAAAAGCTGGGTGAGTTTTCTCAACTAAGAAAACTTAATTTCTTCTTGTGCTTGTTTTTTTCATAGGAAAATATAGAACAAGGCTTGTCTTACAGAAAACGTGCATATGAAGAATACACAAATTTTAACTTCTGGGACCCCTGACATGGCAAACACTGCTAATTCGAATTGTGCAATTGATTGGCGTAGTTGATCTGAGGGTTCATATTTTATGCATTTCTGAAACCAAATATTATGAAAAGGAAGGCATTTTTTCATCTACTGTTTGTTCATTTTGTTTTCTGGAAGAGTCTTCAGAGGTTGATGAGAGACAATTCCTTTTCTGTCATATTCACCTGAGGCAATAAATTATTTAAGAATATATAAGTTTGTCACTTATCCTCCTATCTGTTTGGTTACTCACTAGATAGTAGACTAAGCAAACACATCCATTTAGCTGAAAAATTAATTGGCTATTTAATTATTGTCCTGGGTTTTGAAAGTCTTGCTAGACATTAAAAACTGTCACATAGCAGTTCCTGTGCTGCTGCCTGAACTTGCTAATATGTTGTATGTTGCAGATCATGCCATGTCAAGGGATACAGTCATTGTTGGTGAAGAGAGAACCCAATTCTTGTACCAAAGTGGCGTACGGTCCAGAAATGACTATAGGAGAAGTGAATATTTTCCTGCTGCAGTTGCTCTTGTATTTGCAAGGGATCGAGACAAACCTCGTGGTATCTCTTTATTAATTTCTGTTTTTGCAATTTCATCTTTTGCAACTTAAATGGATTGGCAATGTACAGACCTTTTCATTGTCGAAGCACATGACATGCTATCTCATACCTTTGCTGCTCACTTATTGAGCAGGCACAGGGGAAATCCAATTCCATGCTGCGTTATCATCTGGTGTTTCTGCCATAGGCCCAAGGTACAAGGCAGTTTCTGTTAGAAAGATTGGATCTGAGATAGGTCGTACAACATTGCTCACTGCCAGAAGAGAAGGGGAACAAGAGATTCTAGATGGTCAAGGGATTCTAGATGACATCAACAATGAGGTATGTTTTTCTTTTGGAAACCCATTCTTTTTCGTTTATGGTGATTTCTTAACTCCTAGTTTATTTGTAGTGTTTACATAATCTATTTATGATGTTTGTCTAAGATCTATGTTTAGAAATATACATTTGTGGATTTTGATGTTTAAGATCGCTCCTCTTGTTTTAGTGGTCAAATAAATTGGGAGTGAGTAATTGGCTTGACTGTTGTGTGAGTCATTTGCATGGTCGCACACAGACATTTGTTTAGTTTAGCAACCTCACTCTGACAATATCTATCTGTTACATAAATGTGGTTGGAAAATGAGATAGAAATCATATTCTCTGGTAGAGTTAGGTTTGGCTAAGGTCAATCACTTGGAATCATATTTATTATTGCTTTATTAATTTACACTGCATTATGCACTTGGTCTCTTTCCATTCCAAATTTACCTATTTTCAAGCTTGCATCATGATAGTAATTCATAGATATCAAATTGGTGATGTGGAGATGGCTTCGTTGATATGATAGGATATTTGCAATTTCCAATTCAGAAGCTTATTTCTCTTCCGGGTTAAAAAGAAAAGTAATTTGATGCTTCAATATACTGTTTCACTATTATTCTGAATAGCCTATTTTCTGAAGTGGTCCTATGTAGGTCTCAGAAATTACATGTCTAATAGGTTATATAAGGATTTTTAAAAAAATGTTTTTTTTTCCAGATTGGAAGAGCTTATTAGGCAAACTATCCTAACTAAACTGTGTTTCAATCAACACTAGATTTTACTCTCAATGCAGATCAGCAGTTAAGTTACACAGGAGTTTTCTTGCTGCATACATTCTTATGATTGGAAATGTTAATAATAGAGTTCTTGTTCTTACATTTAAAAGTTGTTTACCAAGATGAGTGTAGGTTTCTTTTCTGCTTTTAGGTTTAGGTTTTCCTTAGTTTCTTAGCTTTGCATTGACATTTATGGTATTGCCTTAAAGAAAGTTACCTACTTTCTATGCTCCAGACAAGAAAGAAAATTCTAAATTGGTTTCTGAGTGGTGTTTCATTGTTATTAATCTTTAATTATACTATATGTGATTGAATGTAGAGAATTAATCCTTCCGTTGCATTTGCTCTCTCTCAAAAGTTTAAATATGTGACAGTTGGTGGACCAAATTGGACGCCCTGACCTGTACATTGGGGTTACTGAACAAAGAAAATGCTTAATTGGGTCAGAGAAGTCAAGAGTGTTGACATTCCTGGTATTCCATGGAGTTATGGGGTGAGATGTTTAACTTTCATTATTTAACTGGCCTTGTTTTTTCTTACAGACATTCACCATGTGCATGGAAGAATTTTTCAAGCATGAAATGTCTGTTACCTTTATCACTCACCTCGTCAAACTTTTAGAGATTCTTGCATTATTTTCTTGTTTTCCTTTTTACTCTGGATTCCTTCACATTGATGTTCACATGCTCCTGAATCTATAACCAAAACAGCTGATAAAAATTGAATGTTTTACTTTAGTGCACAAGTGCTAGAACCGACAATATTAGTATCAGAGCAATAATGGATGTAGGATTTTTTTCCCTTTTGCTTGGTTTAAAGCTTACACTTGCAGACCATTTTCAAATATACTCTTCTCATCGAACTGGTTGCTTGTCATCAGAGGAGACCAAGAGTACCTTTTTGTTGATGGAGATGGCATCAGAACTGGTGACTATTTCCACTTTTATCATTCAGATCCAACCTCTGCACTATCTTCATGTAGTGAAGTCTCTAAGAATTTCAGAAAACTGAAGCTAGATTGGAGTTGTAGAAACTACCTTCAAGCAGGAGTTTCTGATAATGTTTGTAATCAGGAGGTTGTTGGAGGTTTTGTTTTCTCTTGCTGTGGCCGTGGCAAATCATTCTTTGAACGTTGCAATGTTGATAGCTCACCATTTTTGGACAATTTTCCTGGGGTCCCAATGGCTGGAGTATTTTGTCGAGGGGAGATTGGACGTGGCTTTTCAAGTTTGGATGCGGATGAAGGCCCGGAAGAAAGGGCATTGCATCGCTGCCTGCATGTATATAGCACTGCATATCTCTTGGTGTCTTATACTCCGGCACCTCCAGAGCATTAGATATCTCTTCTTCCAGACGGATTACCAGAAGGGACTCTGCTGTTGCACTAGTTTAGAGGATGTCTGATCTTTCCATACTGTGCCTTGTTCTCTTCTGCATCTTGACAGTTCGTGTAGTAAGTATAAAAAAACTGTATTGCCTTGGTGTTTCTTATATTTCTATTTTCAATGGATATCTTAGCATGCAGAATCTCATAATTGACAACCTTTTGGAACAAAACAAAACATAATTGACAACCTTGATGAATTTGGCTCTTTGATGTCATAAGAAAGGTGAAACTTCTAATTCAAAAGTTGTTTTTGTAGTGATGTATGTATATGAGGATCTCATAAACTTTCAAAGGCAAAATGAAATTTGCTCAAGGTTTTTATTTTATTATGTTGGCACAACTCTAAGCATTGCAATCTTAATAGCTCACCATTCTTGAATGGAATGTCTTGTAATGGGAAGATTGGATGTATAGATTTTAAATGTTTTTCATTAAAAAGAAAAAAAATAATAGATTTGCAAATTAAATAGTAAACAAGCAAGCACATTCATTCATGAGAAGGATGTTAAATAAATCAGCTTATTTGTAATATTTACATTATCTAATCCAATCTAATACATCAAATTCGGATTATGTAGATATTACAAATGATAGTTTAAAAAAAACCTAAGAAATATATATATTGACAACCTTTTGGAACAAAACAGAACAGAATTGACAACCTTGATGAATTTGGCTCTTTGATGTCATAAGAAAGGTGAAACTTCTAATTCAAAAGTTGTTTTTGCTTCTAGCAAAACATGAAATGGATGCTTAATGCATATATTACCTCATTTGTAAATTGTAGTTTTCAAATGAGATATTGTTTGAAATGATCAAATATCTAAGTTTTGAGAAATATTGATTTTATAGAAGTTAAAATATTTTCTTATAGAGACTTATGATTCATTTGTTTTGCATATAAACATTTATCTCATAGCAGTTTTAATCAAATATATATTTTTAAATATACTTTCTAAAATCACAACTAAAAAGTGTTTTTCTTAAACCTAATTTTTAATATAAAAAACCCTAATGGTAAGAGCTATCAAACATACACTAAAACTATGAAATGATTGTTCATGTACTTTATATATGCATTTCCAGATTGAAAAAACAAATCCAAGCAATGCATTGTTTTTTTTGTAGTGATGTATATGAGGATCTCATAAACTTTAAAGGCAAAATGAAAATTGCTCAAGGTTTTTATTTTATTATGTTGGCACAACTCTAAACATTGCAATCTTAATAGCTCACCATTCTTAAATGGAATGTCTTGTAATGGGAAGATTGGATGTATACATTTTAAATATGTTTCATTAAAAAGAAAAAAATAATAAATTTGCAAACTAAATAGTAAACAAGCAACCACATTCATTCATGAGATGTTAAAAAAATCAGCTTATTTGTAATATTTACGTTATCTAATCCAATCTAATACATCAAATTCGGATTATGTAGATATTACAAATGATACTTTAAAAAACCTAAGAAATATATATATCATGGGTCGGGTGAAAAATAAGGATTTTTAAAACTTTATTTTATATTTACTTTTGATAATTTATGGATTAAACAATTATTTTTATTTTATTTAGAAATGTTTCACCTCCAAATTTATTTTTAGTAGACTTCCAATTAAGTTTCTTTAACGTAACAAACAAAGACTTGTTTCTTTTATTTGAAGGGAGGGAAAGTAACTAAAATTTAATAGTGGTGCAATGAATCAAAATTAGTCGTTAGATCATCTACAATCCATGTTGTAGTTCTACCTTTAAAAGTATATCCATAAAATTAGAAATATAAGCATAGTCTATGGATATTTATAATATCCATAAAAAAAAAATTAGTTCAATTTAATATATCTAACTCATTTAGATCCAAAACATTTTTGAGAAGATCAAATTTATATTTTATAAAATACCAAAAACTAAATTAAATATATTATATACCAAACCCAAACCAACAATATTCATAAACACTTATAAATGAGGCATAAGGCTACTCCTAATCTAGAGACTAGAGATAAATATCTATAGAAAATAGTTTGTTGTTGAGTGGTAGTACAAATGACATGTAGTTCAAGAAAGGTTTTTTTTTAACAATAGCAACAAGAATAATAGCAACAAGATTGTGATACTGTCTAATAGGAAAAAAACCAAAATGTCAATCTAAGTCTTTGAATCCATTAACTTGTTGAAAATATATACTAAAAAGATTGCCAAATTTATCATTTGTTTATGGAGCTTGTATTTGCAAATCATGAAACCAAGTTTGGCATCAAATCCTCTCTAAACCAAAGCTTGCTTCAACCTTTTCTTGATCAAGATGAAAGGTTTGTTGGGTTTTTTTATAAGAACAAAGAATGATCATATATTTAATACAAAGTATCTTTCTTAAATTAGATTTTAGAATTTTGTTAATGGTTTCAGTAGTTTGCATTAGAAAATGTTATTTCTTAAAAAGATACGAAAATATTTTATATTTAATACAAATTCTCTAACTTGAAGGAGATACTTTTTTTATGTTTTGATGACCTAAATAGATTTTGTTAGAACTTAAAAGGGATTACTAGGTCTATACACAATCAATAAAATATTATATTTTTATTATAATGTCTTTTACTTTGAATAGTTAGTTTGTATTTTCTTCTTTTTTTAGTGTTTTTATGATCAAACAAATTGTAGTAGATGATGTGATTGATAAAGTTCTCTCATAGCTTATTAAATCTTTTTTTTTTGTGATTGAAAATCAAAGCTTAAATTTTAAGATCAAGACTGATTTTTCAATTTATTTTGAAAATATCTAGAAACCTTTATAAGACCTTTAATAAATTCACTTCCAACCTCAACAACCCTATAATCTTTCTAAAAATAATAAAGACTAAAAAAAGTTTATGAACCCTGATTTACTTTTTTCAATATGGTTAAAAGCAACATCACCTCCATTAAACTTTCCTCACAAAAACAAACTCCTTAATACCTAAATTATTTTTTATGGCTGAAGTGTAGTCATTCAATCATTTTTTTTTATCTCATCAACAATTTCTAACAATTTCTTCTCTCAACATCTAGGAATTGGAATGTGAAAAAAAAAGAGTAAAGTTTGGAACTAAGAAGTAAAATTATAAGACAATAAGGACCTAATAAATGTATAAACCAAGACTTTATAGACCAAGTAGAAGTTCTCCTTCCCAAAATTACAAAAACCAAAATGGAGTATGTTTTTTTTTGTTTTTTTTTAAATAAAAAAATAAAGAAAAAAAGTGAAAGAGAGGAGGAGAAGCTAACAAATCTATAATGTTTGATAAATCTTCATCATTTGTCTATGGTGTCAAAAATTATATCTAAATAGTAAAACTCTAAAACAACCAACAAGGCCTAAGACTCACAAAAAAAGAAGTCCAAAATAGAATATCATCAAACTTAGTTAAATCCTCTAGAAGTTGTTGGCTTCGTCTAATGAAACCCTTAAGTGTGCATCTAAGCTTATAATTGATCTCTAACTTGACATGGTTAATATTTATGTTGATTGGTGATGTGATAGGTGAGGTTGAAGAGGACTAATTAATAATGGTTATTAAATATAGGTTTTTTTATTGGTAGAGTGTTTTAGGCAATGGTGATTGTCTTTTCTTTTGTTTTTATGGTTATTAAAAGTAATTTTGTTGTCTTTAATGAGCTGTTGGTGTCATGTAATAAGAAGTTGTCATGTTTATGAGAATAGCTGAAGTTGTAGTGATGTGAATATATTTCTGTATTGGAATTACAGAGTTTATTGTGTTTAGGCATATTAGGGATAACTAGTGGTGAATAGGCTAATCCAGATGATTCAGGATTGGTCTGTTGGTGTGAGGTGGCTTGTTAGTGCAAGGAGGATGAATAATGGATAGGGTTTAGGAGAAAAATATGTGTAAGAACATGTTTGGATACTTTTATTATAAATAGGTTAATTTAGGGTTTAGAAACTATATTAAGTTTTATTAGTTTGAACAAGTCTATGAATCATAAGAATAATTAAAAGTCAAGTTATGATACCAAAATTGATATTTTGTAAAACATGTTTGGCTACTTTGTATTGTAAATGGAATAATCCAAGGTTTAGGAACTATATTGAGTTTCATTAATTTAAACAAGCCCGTGAATCATAAGAATAATATAAAAAACTCAAGCTCAGATATCAAAACTGATACAGGAAAAAAATAAATTAGAAAGAAGTAAAAAAGAAAAGGCCAATGAAATATAAGAAAAAAAGATTAAAAAACAAGAAGATAAATGGGGAGGACAAGTCTACAACTCATAATTGTTAATAATACATCATAATCTGACTACAATGTCAAATATATGTGTAAATAGTAAAATCCTAAAAAAAATGTTAATTAGGCCAAAGGTTTATTAGCAATAAATTGAAGTCCAAAATAGAATAATGTCAAACATAATAATAAAAAACTAAATAAATTAAATATAATAATGTAGGCTAATGCTCAATGTACCAACTAAAAAATAATGGGTTAGGTAATATTATATCATCTATGATCATATACGTACACGAACCGTGTTTTGGATTCAATGTATCTGTTGCTATCCAATTTTTAACTCTTTATTTTTATGTTTCGGAAATATATCCGAAAAATACATATCTTGGTACAAGGGTGAAATTGAGCAAATTGAGAGTTTAATGGTCGATTGAGGGTTAAATCGTGAAAATCAGGAGCCAAGGGCCAGATAAGGAGATCGCGCAAAGCTAAGGTTGAGATTGAATTTTTGATGGGATATAATTGCATAAAATCAAGTTTAAATCCAATTGGGTGCAATTAAAGAATTTTTAAAGGACCAAATCATACTTTTACCTTTGAAAGATTGCACCGCATGATTTCGCCTTTAAGAGTTGCATTGCATGTGCCAGCTGCATGATTTTTTTTCCTTTTAAAACTTTGAAAATTACACTGATTATGCCTTTAAAGATTTGCATTGCATGATTTTGGAAATTTGCATTGATGCATATTCCGGCGAACTCGGCCTTAAATGTCTCCGGCGTATCCCAGCCTTAAATGCTAGGCGCGCCCTGCATTCAAAGTCGAGCGTCAATGACTTTGGCTCTGCTATAAAAGGGCTGCATAAAGAAAAAAAAGAAAAAAAAGAAAAGGAGAGGAAAAGAAAAGAAAGAAATTCACGCAGAAAGGAGAGAAAAAGGATAGAGAAAAAACGAAAAAAAAAAAAGAAAAAGAAAAGCACAGCACCTTCATCTCGGTGCAGCTCTCTACCTCTCTCTCTCTAAAACAAGACCACCACTCTCTCTCTCTCCTTCTCGGTCCAACTCCAGCAGCCATCAATTCCGGCCACCACACTTCGTCTAGACCTCTCCAGAAGCTCCCCCTCCATCGGCGACCCAAACCATGGTCCCAGGCAAGTTTGGCAGCGGCAGTAGCAGGTGCTGCGACGTAGGCACGTCACTTTCCGACGCAATTTCTGGCCACCATTTCCGACGCCACAACGACCAGAAGAATCACCACGACCCCCTCTACCCAACGGTATTTACAGGTACTCCATTCTTCACACTCAAAAATTGGGTAAATCACTATTCATCGTCCCTGTGTTGCATGCGGGGAGTGAATAATTCACTCCTCGCGTGGGCTTGGCGGGTCGGGCCTTGTGCCCGGCCTGGCCCTGAAGACGGTCCAGTGTCTGGGCTGGAAGCCCAACCTAGATGGGTCTGGGCTGCTAGCCATCTGGGCTAGCAGCCCAGCTTGGAGATAAGGTGGGTTGGGCTGTCACCCGAATTTAGGTGGGCTGACAGCCAGCCCACCAAAAAAAGAGAAAAATAAAGAAATAAAGAAAAATACAAATACAAATACAGATTTTTCAAAAAATATTTTTATAAAAGAAAAAATATGTTGTTTTCTTGCATACGGCCAATACACTAGCATATTTTAAAAAATTGTTTTTCTTTTGAAAAATATATATTATCTTGAGTTTTGAAGAGAAAATGAGTTTTAGCATGGATTTCGCAAAGAAAAAGATCATTTCTTGCATTTTGAGATTTTACAACAAGTTTGTAAAATCCAAAGGGTATTGGCCAATATTTCAAAAAAATATAAAAATCTTATTTTTTTTTTTGGAATTTATTATTCACCATCGGTATATGGATAAATAAATCCTAAGGGGTTAATATCCAAAATATTCGGCGGGAATGATATGCTATTATTCACCATCGGTATTTTGGATAAATAAATCCTAAGGGGTTAATATCCAAAATATTCGGCGGGAATGATATGTTATTATTCACTGTTGGTATCTTGGGTAAATAAATCCTAAGGGTAACATATCCAAAATATTTGGCGGGAATGATATGCTATTTTTGACTGTCGGTATTTGGATAAATAAATCCAAAAGGGGTTAGTATCTAAAATATTCGGCGGGAATAATATGCTATTATTCACTGTCGGTGTTTGGATAAATAAATCCTAAGGGGTTGATATCCAAAATATTCGACGGGAATGATATCCCATTTGTCATTTAATTAACATATGTTTTTTCTTAAAACCATAGCAAGTCATAAACAAACCAAACGTCAAGCAACTTACCTTAGGTAGGGCGTACTAGGGGTGCTAAAACCTTTCCTTTACGCAACCAGTCCCTTACCCTAGAATCTCTGAAAGACCAGTTTTAGGTTTCCTAGTAACCATAATACTAGGTGGCGACTCCCTATTTTTTACGAAAATAAAGAACTCCTTCGATATTTAATCCCCCGCTCACGGGGAGGGTCGTCACGACGCCGCGCTCATATTTTTTGGGGTGCGACAGGATGGCGACTCCACTGGGGACTTGGACTAGGCTTGATAATTTTATTGTTTATGATATGTTATTGTTTTTCATATTAATGGATGGTTTATATATATATATATATATATATATTTTAGAAGCTTTAGCATGCCTCTTTATATCCTGTCATCATAATATGCCTTGTCATGCATCACTTTTATTATCTTGAAAGCACACACTAAACTTTAAGTTAAGTGGGGGACTAGCAGCTTACCTATGACTTGAGTCAAGGTTGAAGTTTGTGTAAACCCCAACGCTTTGCTGAGTGTTTAGACTTGTAGTGATTGGTATACGTGTCATCTCGCTATCTGTTAAACCCTCATATCGCCTTTACGAGGGTGATCACTAGGACAGCAAGAGACCCTCTTTAGAGACCAAGTAGTAAACCTACCCTATGTCTCACGTAAAGGAAACTAGAGCCTATCGTTAGGATGTATGCTCCATAATATCTTTTTGCATAACAAGAAAAGGTCTAAATAGCATGTTGACTTACAGGTCTTGTGAACGAAAATGGCCACCACCACTAAACTTTCCGTCATGGAATATGGGAGAAGTTTCTGAACTGTCACAATTGAATGAAGGAGACTGCCTTAAAGGCAATGCTATGAGGCTATCACCAATCAAGAATCTGGATTGCATTATAAATGAGGTGAACAAGGACACATTTTTTAGAAAATATGGACGCCTGATGGAGATTGCGAAGGTAGACATTTTAAGCCCAGCGGTGCGAGCTCTAGTTCATTTCTAGGACCCTGACTACCGTTGTTTTTCTTTTGGGAGCATAGACATATGTCCCTACTATGAAGGAATACGGGATGTTGACTGAGTTTCCGAATAACCTGAACAGAATTTATTTCCCTTTGAGATCTGACAAAATCATTCCTGAACTGTCGAAGCTGCTCAGGATCCCCAACTTGGAAAGGTTTTTAGAAAAGAAGGCTGCTGGTCTAAGATGGAAGATGCTGGAGTTAGAACTAGAACAAAAGACTGAGTTTCCGAATAACCTGTACAGAATTTATTTCCCTTTGAGATCTGACAAAATCATTCCTGAACTGTCGAAGCTGCTCAGGATCCCCAACTTGGAAAGGTTTTTAGAAAAGAAGGCTGTTGGTCTAAGATGGAAAATGCTGGAGTTAGAACTAGAACAAAAGTCTGGATCAGAGAAAGAAAGATTAATTGCATTAGGCATATTTGGCCTTGTGTTATTCCCAAGTCGGACAGGTATAGTAACCTTAGAAGTTGCTGTTGCTTATGTGGAATATGAGAATACACAAATCAACCCCGTGGCCTCTGTTTTGGCTAAAACCATCATAACACTTAACCATTGTCGAAGAGCTGGGAAAGGAGCAGTGAGATGTTGCACGCAGCTGCTATATATCTGGATGGTTAGTCACATTGAAACCAAAAAATCCTGTCTTTAATAATTTTTGGTGGTTCAACCAAAAGCCATTGAGGATAGTGGAGGAAGAAGAATGGGGAGATCTAGACAACCAAGGTTGGGTAGAAAAGCTAAAAGCTATACCTAGTAGTGGTTTCAAATTGAAGCCCCTTGGGCCAA
Source organism: Salix suchowensis (assembly GCA_029030765.1). Taxonomy (NCBI): domain Eukaryota; kingdom Viridiplantae; phylum Streptophyta; class Magnoliopsida; order Malpighiales; family Salicaceae; genus Salix; species Salix suchowensis. The sequence goes on from CM054991.1 coordinate 7,426,617, forward strand.
AGCAGTGAATGTCCTAATGAGTTGCGGGCAAAGATGTTGGGTTCCATTGGTAGAATTAAAAAGTATGAAGAATTGCATAAGAAGTATGTGAAGTCAGAAAGTCGTTTGGCGGAATCCGTGGAAGATGAAGTCGTGGAAGCAGAATTGGCAATCAAGGAAAGTGAAATAAGAACTCTGAGGACGAAGCTCGGCAAAGAGAAAGAAAAGGTGAAACATCTGGACGAGAAACTAGAATTGATAGAAAAACACAAGGATCAAATCGATGCTAATAATACTTCATTGAACAGAACCCACATGTTGCTTATTGAAAAGATGTCCAAGATGGATGAATAAATGGATGAAGCTGCTGCGCACGCTCGGGTCATTAGAACCAATGCGAGAAATATGGGGAGAGACATCATCCATTATCGGCGAAGTCTAGCTGAGACCGATGTTTTCTTGGAGACAATCTAGAACCGCGGATTTGCTTTCCTACCCTTGGCTAAAGATGTGGCAGAAGAAAGATATTAATTTGCTTTTCCTCTTTGTGTTTTCAAAAATGTAGCAAGCTTATCCAACATCAATAAAAAGGGCGTTGACCCATCTCTTATGCAAATTCTGTCTTTGGGTGAATATGACTTAAGTAAATGACCCGAAAAGCAGTACTCCTAGCAGCAATGTGACAAGAAACCCATATTCTATGAAGTGTTTGGCCATTAATTGTTCACAAGAGAATTCAATTGCATTACATGTACATTCATACAAGCATATTCATCATACCACATACATTTTACATTCTTTTATACATTCATGCAAACAGCTCAACTACGAAACACAGGTCCCCCTGCGAAAGTCTACAACACTCGTTTAAGAAGAAGAATGGAAAATGAAGAAAGAGCCGAGCCAGAGTCTCCATACCAAAAAGAGCTCAAAGCTGTCCGAAACGATGTGGCACGTTTAGCCAGCCTGCTCGAGAAGGCGTTAAGAACAAGAGATGGAGAGGGAACGTCAGCTCAGACGGATGAAGCACCACCGGCAGTTCAAAGCCCGGGGAGCACCTCACATTTTAGGGACAAGCTCACCAAAGAAGCAACCCGAATCCACTCGGCCCATCCCAATCCCTATTACATTAGATTTGACAGATGAGGAACCACAAAGACGCTAGATTCTCTGACCACGCAGGATATGACAAGTGGTCCGCACTAGAAGAAAAGGTTAAGAGAAGTTGAAAGGAATGATCTATCTGACCCAGTCAGGGAAACCGAAGCATGCTTGGTGCCTAACATCGTGATATCGTGGAAGTTTAGGGTTCTAGAATTTATCAAGTATACTGGGATAGAATGCCCTAAAAACTCATCTTCGTTCCTACTATAACAAGATGGTGGAGGTCATACACGATGATAAATTGTTGATATATTTCTTCCAGGACAGCTTGACGGGGTCGACCCTTAGCTGGTATATGAGGTTAGATAACATCAGGATTAGAAAGTGGGCAGACTTCGCAGACGCTTTCTTAAAGCAGTACAAGTTTAATATGGAAATTGCTCCTGATAGGACCAGCTTTATTATCATGGAGAAAGGAGTCCAGGAGTCCATAAAGGCTTATGCACAGAGATTGAAATGGTGAATCTATTTGTTAATACCTTTAGAGCCCCATATTATGAGCATCTGATGGGTAGCTCTGCCCAACATTTTTTTGATGCGGTGCGAATTGTTGAGATGATTGAACAAGGAATCCGGAGCGGAAGAATTATGGAACCCGTAGAGAAGAGGGGTTTTGTCGGGAAAAAAAAAGAAGTTGAGGTGAATAATCTGGAGGACAGGTACAAGGGGAAAGACAAAAATTACAAAAGCTACCAAACAACTACACCCCAAACCACCAGCATCAACTTTTCCAAACCCACCACTCCAAACCAGCCTTTTTACCCAAAATTCCCCGCACATAACCAAAATAATTTCCAAAGAAGAGATTATCAACAACCGGAAGAACAACTACCACCTCTGCCCATGACCTTAAAGGAATTATATGCGCAGTTGCTAAACATCGGACATATTGCTCCCCTACCACTACCCCCTTTGAAACCACTTTTCCCTGCCTGGCACAACCCTAATTTGACTTGCAAATACCATGCTGGTAATACAGGTCATAGCATCGAGACATGTGTAGCTTTTAAGAGAAAGGTATTGCAATTGATCAAGATCGGATGGGTCACCATTGAGGATCCACCCAATGTGAACCTGAATCCCTTGCCCAAGCATGCTGCAGGAAGCAACGGAGTAAATGCATTGGAAGCTGATAACAAAGAAAGGGTTCTAAAGGTGACCATGACCAAATTATACAGTATGCTAGTGCAATCTAGACATTTGATAGGATCAACCTAGCACGACATGGGCAAAAACGACTTTTGCCCATTCCATAACGAGAAAAGGCATCACATTGATGAATGTACCCAGTTTTATCAAAAGGTCACGAGGATGTTGACTTTGAGGGAACTAAGGATCGAGGGTATGGAAGGTAGTGGAGAGATAGCAGGGCTAGAGAAGTGTAGGATCCAATCAACAGCTAGTGGGCTCTCGAGGTTGGTATTATATAAGCCCTCATATGCAAAGGAGGCAGACTATAGGGCAACGCCAGGAAATTATGTTGTTACCTCAAATGATGAAAGCTCCCTTTTTCCAAGCCAAGGTAGGTGGTTTAACCCGAAGCGGTCGTTGTTTCACGCTGAGGAGTTGGAAAAACAAAGAAAAGTCAAGGGCAAAGAAGCATTGGGTTTTGAAAAAGAGCTAGAGGTAAATAAACCTGTGATGGAGGAGGAGACAAATGAGTTCTTGAAGTTGATGAAGCACAGTGAGTACTGTGTGGTCGACTAGTTGAAAAAGACCCCTGCAAAGATCTCTATCATGTCATTGATCCTCAATTCAGAGCCCCATCGCAATGCCTTATAAAAGGTATTGAATGAGGCTTATGTACCTCAAGATATCGAGCAAAGGACTATGAAGCATCTAGTAGGGAGGATTCACGCTTCAAACTACCTGTATTTCACTGAGGATGAACTTGACGCTGAAGGAACAGGCCACAACAAACCTCTGTATATCACAGTCCGATGCAAGGATTGCCTCATTGGTAAAGTTCTCATTGATAATGACTCAGCTCTTAATGTGTTGCCAAGACATATGTTGAATGAGATGCCAATAGATCCTTCCCATATGCAGCCAAGTGTGATAATGGCTAGAGCATATGATGGTTCACCAAGGCAAGTGTTAGGGTCGATCAAAGTTGAACTAGCTATAGGTCCAAAAGTCTTTTTGGTAACCCTTCAGGTGATGGACATTCACCCTTCCTATAGCATGTTGTTAGGAAGACCATGGGATACATGTTGCAGGAGCGATTACCTCCTCACCTGCATCAATGTTTGAAGTACATTGCCGATGGTGTCCTGGTTACCGTTAAGGCCGAAGAAACTATATCGATGATGAAAAATATGGCGGTCCCTTTCATTGAAGTTGAAGATTGTGTGGATGGAAACCTGCATGCGTTCGAGGTTGTGAATACTGAGTGGGTGCCTGAGAATACTATAAGAAGGAAACCAGGGATCTCAGAGGCTACTAAAATGGCCGCTAAAAGCTTTTTAAAGCACAAGATTCCTGCCTAATTTGGCGCAAGAAAAAGGAAGGTCGAGTGGATTGGTGTAACAAAGTTGAAGGCTGCAGAACAAAGATTTGGTCTGGGGTATAAGCCTAGAAAGGAGGATTACCAGTGGGCTGTTGTGGCAAGAAGGGAGAAGAGAATGGCGAGGATTGAAGGAAGGAAGCCTGAAGAAGAAAATTTAGTTATTCCTCCGCTCAGGGTCTCATTCCCAAAAGCTGCATATGTAATACAACCTGACCCAAGACATGAAAGCTCTCTTCAGAAGCTCTCATCCATGAGCATAAACACGATGGAAAAGGAGGAAGTCACTGGCATTACCAGGAAGATTCGATCCGAAAGAAGGGATGAAGAGCTATCGCAGTTAACCATCTATGCTCTAGAGGAAGCTACGACCTCTGCCTGTATTCGGAAGCTAGCCAAGGGAGAGAAGTTCCAGAATTGGGTGACCCAAGAAGCTCCATTGGTTTTCAGAATGTAATGAGCAATGTTTGTTTTGTTGTTTTTGTTTTAATTAAAGGCTCCACAAGCCAATCGAATTTTATCTTTGTTTTTGTTGTGAACCAAATTTTTTTTATATAAGATCATGCATTTTTAGTTCATCTTTTTTTTATTTCTATTTTTGTTTTGTGCATTTACACTCATTTTCCGCTTTCAGGAACCCTAAAAAGCGGAACTTCCACAACACCACCTGCACTTTACACTAAGAATGAATGGCCGAATTTTAAAAAACACATAATAGCTGTAGAAGAGGAAGAAGGGGATGAAAATAGCATTAAGGAATTCACAAAATTAATAGAACAACACGAACAGGTTTGGAAACCCACTAAGGAGGAACTTGAAACCATAAATGTGGGTACTGAAGAAAACTAGAGAGAGCTCAAGATAGGAACTTTGGTCACACAAGGAAAGAGAAGATTTGATTACACTGCTTCGAGATTATGTGGATGTTTTTGCTTGGTCTTACGAGGATATGTCTAGATTAGATACGGATATCGTAGTACATAGGGTACTATTGGAAGAAGGTTGCAGACCGATTAAGCAAAAGCTAAGAAGAACACATCCAGAAGTTTTGATCAAAGTAAAGGTGGAAATTGAAAAACAATGGAACGCTAATTTCCTAGAGGTGGTCAAGTATCCACAATGGGTGTCCAACATAGTGGTAGTACCCAAAAAGGAGGGCAAGATTCGAGTATGTGTGGATTTTAGGGATTTAAATCGTGCTAGCCCTAAAGATAATTTTCCTCTACCACATATAGACATGTTAGTTGACAATGCAGCTCGTAGCTACATATATTCCTTTATGGACGGGTTTTCAGGCTATAATCAGATAAAAATGGCGCAAAAAGATAAGGAGAAGATAATCTTTGTTACACCATGGGGGACTTTCTGCTATAAAAGTCATGCCTTTTGGGTTAAAGAATGTTGGTGCCACTTACCAAAGGGTTGGTGACTTTATTTCACGATATGATGCACAAGGAGATTTAAGTATACGTGGATGACATGATCGCTAAATCTGGAGAAGGGAGAGGATCATGTCCAGATATTGAAGAAATTATTTGAAAGATTAAGAAAATATAAGTTGAGGCTTAACCCTGCAAAGTGTTCATTTGGGGTGAAATATGAGAAGTTGTTAGGATTTGTGGTGAGTGACAAAGGAATAGAAGTGGATCCTGAAAAAGTGAAAGTTATTCAGGCCATGCCAGCTCCGAAGACTGAAAGAGAAGTAAGAGGGTTTTTAGGAATGTTAAATTACATTGCTCGATTCATATCTCAATTAACCACAACCTGTGACTCAATCTTTCGTTTGTTAAGGAAGAAGAATCCTGGGATTTGGAATGCAGAATGCGAAGAGGCTTTTGAGAAAATCAAGCAGTAATTGCTAAAACCACCTCTACTTGTTCTTCCTGTACCAAAAAAGTCGTTGATATTATACTTAACAATGACAGAAACAGCGATGGGATGTGTGCTTGAACAACAGGATGAATCCGGGAGGAAGGAAAGGGTCATTTATTACCTAAGCAAGAAGTTCATGGAGTGTGAGTCTAGGTATACTATGATTGAGAAGTTGTGTTGCGGGCTAGCATGGGCTGCAAAAAGGTTGCGATAATATATGTTGTACCATACGACATGGTTAATTTCCAAATTAGACCCATTGAAGTACATCTGTGAAAAGCCTTACTTATCCAGCCAAATTGCCAGGTGGCAAATTCTGCTATCCGAGTATGACATAGTGTACATGACAAGGAAAGCTATAAAAGGGAGTGTTATTGTTGATCACCTGGCGGACAATGCTATGGAAGATTATGAGCCGTTAGACTTTGATTTTCCTAATGAAGATGTGCTTACAGTTGAGGAAGGAAAACTAGAATGGTGGACTATGTACTTTGATGGTGCTGTAAATGTATGTGGTAACGGAGCAGGGGCAGTGATAATATCTCCTGACAAGAAACAATACCCAGTTTCAACTAAATTGCAATTCGGTTGCACTAACAACACAGCCGAGTATGAGGCCTATATTCTTGGTTTAGAGACTACGTTGGAGTTGAATGTAAAGAAGATAGATGTGTATGGGGACTCAATGCTAATTATTTGTCAAGTAAAAGAGGAATAGCAAACCAAAGAAGAAAAGCTAATACCCTACCAAGAATATCAATCTAAACTGGCTGAAGAATTTGAGGAAATAGAGTTTACACATCTAGGAAGGGAAGGAAATCAGTTTGCAGATGCCTTGGCTACACTAGCTTCTATAGCTAGAATAGACTTCGGGCAAAACTTACAGCCAATACACATTGACATCAGAAATAACCCAGCTCATTGTTGCTCAGTTGAAGGAGAAATAGATGGAAACCCTTGGTACTACGATATCAAGAACTTCATCCAAAATCAGGCTTATCCCATGGGGGCATCCAACATTGAAAAGAAGACTTTGAGGAGACTGGCAATGGATTTTTATCTTGATGGAGAAGTTTTGTATAAGAGATCATCTGACGGGACTTTGCTAAGATGCCTAGATGGAGTTGAAGCCGGAAACGCGTTGCGAGAAGTCCATGAAGGGATCTGCTCAACCCATGCTAGTGGACATATGATGGCTAGGAAGATACAAAGAGTTGGTTACTTCTGGATGATATTAGAGAAGGATTGCATTGACTATGTCCGCAAGTGTCATAAGTGTCAGATCTACGGTGACAAAATGAATGCCCCTCCAACCCCTCTATTTAACTTGTTATCTCCATGGTCTTTTGCGATGTGGGGAATCGATGTGATTGGACCTATCAACCCAAAAGCCAGCAATAGTCATAGGTTCATTCTCGTGGAAATTGACTACTTTACAAAATGGATAGAGGTCGGGTCATTTGCTCATGTAACACAAAAAGTGGTAAAGAAGTTTGTTGAGAGAGATTTTGATATGTCGGTACGGACCACCAGAAAAGATTATAACTGATAATGCACAGAACTTCAATGGGAAGTTAATAGCAGTACTCTGTGCTAAATGGAAGATCAAGCATTCAAATTCCTCTCCTTATAGACCAAAGATGAATGGTGTTGTAAAAGCTGCTAACAAAAATGTCAAGAAGATTGTTCAGAAAATGGTAGTCACCTATAAGGACTGGCCTGAGATGTTGTCATTTGCTCTTTATGCATACTGTACCGCAGTTCGGACCTCAACAGGAGCCACTCCGTACATGTTGGTGTATGGGATGGAGGCAGTAATGCCTTTAGAGGTAGAAATCCCATCATTAAGAGTATTGATAGACTCTGAACTAGATGAAACAGAATGGGCAAAGGTCAGATATGAACAATTGAATTTGATCAGCGAAAAGAGGTTAGCTGCAATCTGTCATCATCAATTATACCAAAGAAGGATGGCCAAATCATATGATAAGAAAGTCCGACCTCGAAAATTCCAAGAAGGCGATTTGGTATTGAAGAAGATATTGTTTGTACCAGGGCAAGATCAGAGTAAATGGGCCCCAAACTATGAAGGCCTTTATGTGGTGAAGAAGTCGTTCTCGGGAGGAGCTTTGCTATTATCTAGAATGGATGGAGAAAATCTAGTCAGGCCTGTGAATTCCGACTCTGTAAAGAAATATTATGCCTGATATTTTGTAACCTTCCTCAATAAGATAAAATTCGGCCATGAATTCTCGTTACAAATTTTTTTTTCAAAGCACATGATTTTATAATATTTATTTATGTTTTATCATTTGACATATTTTGTGCACCACACCGGGGGCAAAAAGAAAAAAAATCATAAAATAGTGATTCACATTAAAAGTGTCAATTTGCATAAACAAAACCATGTTTTGAATATTTTTTTAAAGTATATATCGGTTTGAGTTTTTAGACATCGTTAAAGATATAATAAAAAGGAAACTTCAATGGAGCTAGAAAGGGCCCTATGTGGAACGAAGAAGTCTCTTCACCAAGCGTGAAGATATAGCATGGGAAACACATCCTATGAAGGACGACTACAACGAACAGGGGGGGCCTATGTTTCTAAAGAGGTAACAAAAACATGCATTTTATTGTCATAACACTAACCTAACAGGAAAGGTGTGGCGAAAGCTGATGTAATTTTGAGTTTTGGAACATATGGAGAAACAGAATCTCAGGTCAACAAAATCGCAGAAGATCGTTGCTGCTTCGTTCCACGAGACAGGTGGATCACCCAAAAAAATGAGACCATGCTAGTAGGGTAGGTCACCCAGAAAAATAAGAGCATGCTAGCCGGGTAGGTCACCCAGAAAAATGAGACCAAGCTAGCCGGGTAGGTCACCCAGAAAAATGAGACCATGCTAGCCGGAATGAGACCACGCTAGCCGGGTAGGTCACCCAAAAAAATGAGACCATGCTAGTAGGGTAGGTCACCCAGAAAAATAAGACCAAGCTAGCCGGGTAGGTCACCCAGAAAAATGAGACCATGCTAGCCGAAATGAGACCATGCTAGTCGGGTAGGTCACCCAAAAAAATGAGACCATGCTAGCCGGGTAGGTCACCCAGAAAAATGAGACCACGCTAGCCGGGTAGGTCACCCAGAAAAATGAGACCATGCTAGTCGGGTAGGTCACCCAGAAAAATGAGACCACGCTAGCCGGGCCAATCACCCGTAATAATGAGACCTCTTTATTTTCTAACTTGGGTAGGTCACCCAGAAAAATAAGACCCTTCTAACTCGGGTAGGTCACCCAGAAAAATGAGACCCTTCTAACTGCTAACCCGGGTAGGTCACCTAGAAAAATGAGACCCTTCTAACTGCTAACCCAAGGTAGGTCACCCAGAAAAATGAGACCCTTCTAACTGCTAACCCGGGTAGGTCACCCAGGACAATGAGACCCATATCCTCCATTCTATTTTTCTTTACAACACTTACTATTTAAAGTCTTTTACAAGACTTTAGTCGTAAGCATTGTAAAGAGGGGGCATCTGTTGCTACCCAATTTTTGACTCTTTATTTTTATGTTTTGGAAATATATCTGAAAAATACATATCTTGGTACAAGGGAAAAATTGAGCAAATTGAGAGTGTAATGGTCGATTGAGGGTTAAATCACGAAAATCAGGAGCCAAGGGCCAGATAAGGAGATCATGCAAAGCTAAGGTTGAGATTGAATTTTTGATGGGATATAATTGCATAAAATCAAGTTTAAATCCAATTGGGTGCAATTAGAGAATTTTTAAAGGACCAAATCATACTTTTACCTTTGAAAGATTTCACTACATGATTTCGCCTTTAAGAGTTGCATTGCATGTGCCAGCTTGCATGATTTTTTTCCTTTTAAAACTTTGAAAATTACATTGATTATGCCTTTAAAGATTTGCATTGCATGATTTTGGAAATTTGCATTGATGCATATTCCAGCGAACTCGGCCTTAAATGTCTCCGGCGTATCCCAGCCTTAAATGCTAGGCGCGCCCTGCATTCAAAGTCGAGCGTCAATGACTTTGGCTCTACTATAAAAGGGCTGCATAAAGAAAAAAAGAAAAAGAGAGGAAAAGAAAATAAAAAAATTCACGCAGAAAGGAGAGAAAAAGGATAGAGAAAAAACAAAAAAGAAAAAGAAAAAGAAAAGCACAGCACCTTCATCTCGATGCAGCTCTCTGCCTCTCTCTCTAAAAACCAGACCACCACTCTCTCTCTCTCCTTCTCGGTCCAACTCCAGCAGCCACCAATTCCGGCCACCACACTTCGTCTAGACCTCTCCAGAAGCTCCCCCTCCATCGGCAACCCAAACCATGGTCCCAGGCAAGTTTGGCAGCGGCAGCAGCAGGTGCTGCGACGTAGGCACGTCACTTTTCGACGCAATTTTCGGCCACCACAGGCCACCATTTCCAATGCCACAACGACCATAAGAATCACCACGACCCCCTCTACCCAACGGTATTTACAGGTACTCCATTCTTCACACTCGAAAATTGGGTAAATCACTATTCAACATGTTTGTAAAATCCAAAGGGTATTGGCCAATATTTCAAAAAAATATAAAAATCTTTTTTTTTTGAATTTATTATTCACCATCGATATTTAGATAAATAAATCCTAAGGGGTTAATATCTAAAATATTCGGCGGGAATGATATGCTATTATTCATTGTTGGTATCTGGGTAAATAAATCCTAAGGGGTTAACATCCAAAATATTCGGCGGGAATGATATGTTATTATTCACTGTTGGTATCTGGGTAAATAAATCCTAAGGGGTTAACATCCAAAATATTCGGCGGGAATGATATGCTATTATTCACTATCGATATTTGGATAAATAAATCCAAAAGGGGTTAATATCCAAAATATTCGGCGGGAATAATATGCTATTATTCACTGTCGGTGTTTGGATAAATAAATCATAAGGGGTTGATATCCAAAATATTCAGCGGGAATGATATCCCATTTGTCATTTAATTAACATATGTTTTTTTTTTAAAACCATAACAAGTCATAAACAAACCAAACGTCAAGCAGCTTACCTTAGGTAGGGCATACTAGGGGTGCTAAAACCTTCCCTTTACGCAACCAGTCCCTTACCCTAGAATCTCTGAAAGACCAGTTTTAGGTTTTCTAGTAACCATAATACTAGGTGGCGACTCCCTATTTTTTACGAAAATAAAGAACCCCTTCGATATTTAATCCCCCGCTCACGGGGAGGGTCGTCACGACGCCGCGCTCACATTTTTTGGGGTGCGACAGTATCCACCAAGATGTTACCAAATTATTAAGACTAGTTGGTTTCTAAGGTTTTAAGGTAATTATATCTTGATTATTATTCATAAATGTGGAAGCAAAGTGTAGTATAAATTTTTTAACTTCAAAGATATTTTTCCTTTTGCCAAACCATGAAATGGATGCTTAGAATATTTACTTTATTTTGTATAATTGTTATTCTTGACAACCTATTATTTAGAATAATCATATGTAGGTTTTAAAAAACTAAAACTATAAAATAGATATTAGGAAAATAGATATTTTCCTAATTCTTTTGTGTTTTTGTCGATCAAATTACCTTTCACCCAGAACATTGGGCTATATGAAAACTCATTGCTTGGTATAAATAGGTAGGATACTAACAATCCAATTATAAAAAGACAAACCCAATATTATATTTTTTTGCATTCCTAAAATTAAATTAAATTGTAAAAAGAAACTTCTAAAATTAAATTGTTTACAATGTTGTATACATAGATACTAAAATAAAACAATGTTTAGTTTCATACAATAACTAATTAGACCATCTTCAAGGGTTATCATTTTCATTGAGATGGTTGTTTTTCACAAGAAAAAATGAAGAAGAATGTGTCAATGATTTTGGCATCAAAACTAGTGATTGCTTCCAAGTTTATTGTCAGTTTCTAAATTACATTGGTTTCTTGTCATCAAAACTTGAAAGACAAATTTGTTGAAAGTATTGTTTTTTTTTTTCTTTTTGGCGCCTATGTGAATTCTTTTAACAGAACAATGTTAATATCATGGCATTCTGGATGATTTCCCTATGGTTTCGTTGGCTATAATATTTTATGGCGGGGAGAACGTAGCTTTTCAATCTCAAAAGCATACGAAGACTAAGAAGAAAAGGCAGCTTGTTGATGAATTCATAAAACAAATTACATGGAAATTGGGTTTTTCATAGACTACAATCCTAGACAAAGATATTTGGAGAAAGTGGTTGGACTTGGTTATTCTTGAAAAACAAATCCCTAATGGAATAAGAGGCTCTTTAACGATTGAGTTAGTGTACAAGAAAATAATGTATATGTGTAGAGAAGTGTTGGATTTGAAAAATTATGAATCTCCATTTACTTGATGACCCTGAGTATTTATAGATCTTGGTCACATCATCTCACATCGAGAAATTATATAACAAGTGATTAATGAAAATTTTGTGTGTAATCTATCAATATCATCATGTTTCTAACTTAAAAGAACTTGAAAAGATGCTCTATTATATACGTATTGGACAATCTTCCACAAGGTTTGAACATCATGGGTTTTTTGTTTGGTCCTCAAGCTAAATTACAAGGAAATAAAACAACAAATATGTTGTTGTTTGGACCATGATGTCAACAACAATAATTCTTTTTGGCAAAAAAATAGTACTGCCATTTGCCACCTAAATGTTCAAGTATATGTTTAATGACTTAACTAGCAGAAGTAGAAGAAGAACATGCTTATTTTATAAATGATGCTATCTATCATGTGTATTGTGAAGTGTCCATGTGAGAGTTTTATACATAATTTTTCTAACATTTAGGAATTGTTTTCATGAATAGTAATAGGAACTAGAGAAGGATCGTTGATTCTTTTAAAGAAATCAAGTGGTCATAGAAATCTAGAGAAGAATTACTGACTCATTTAGAGATAATTGTACACGGGGAGGGGATGTTGTTGATTTCTGTATACAAGAGGCTTTATTATATATATATATCAGAAACGTGCTAGCTCAACCCTGGCTTCCTGATTAAATTCCTGTTATAGGGCAATAAAAAATCTTCGTTGAAGCATATGTGTGGAAGGAAAAGAGAAGGCGTCAAGTGAAAGGTAATAAAAATTATGAAACCCTGCATGTTATTGACCATATTTCTTCAAGAAAAATTGATAGGTTTGGTAGGAATCGATGAAATATATGCTTAAATGTCATATAATGACCTTCACAAAATAAATGAGCTTGATTTATCTTCTAATTTTTTCCTGCTATTACATGATATTATTTGACAAACTCTATCAAATTCTTCAATGGTTTCTCTCTTAACACGTACATGCACATGCAGAAATATATCAAAGAGAAGTTTTAATGCCTGCTTGTCGCTTACAAAGATTATTGCAGAAGTAGGGTATATTTCATCATAACCAGTATTTATTTATTTATTTTTGATGAGTTAATCGACTAAATTAAATTTATAAAATTAAGAAAGATTCTATATAGATAGATAGATAGATAGATAGATAGATAGATAGATAGATAGATAGATAGATATTACAAAAGAGGAGATGGAAAATCATAATTAGAAGTAATAAATAAACCAAAAGAGATTTAATTAACCAAACACCTTCCTAAAAGAAAAGAAGATGCACGATCCACTGATGCATGCTCAACTGTACACAAATTTCATTAAACCATCCATGGATGCGCAAGCAAGAGATTACCTGTCTATATGCATCTTCATTATCACTATCTCTTCATTATCACCATCTCTTCATCTCGATCCTTTTCTTGATAGGCTCATTCACACAAGCCTAAACCCTAAAATAACACTTAATATATATGAACTCCAATGAGTATGTTAAAATAAGTTCTAGAGAGAGAAAATGAAGATATATTGAAAACCTTTGTTGGCCAATTTTCTTCTATGATTAGGATATCTTAACACTCATCCATGATAATTAAAATTCTGCAAAAAACAACATCACGTACTGTGCAAAAACATAGCCAGCCCTTTCTCTCTGACTGTAATTAGCACTTCTGTCTTCGAAAACAAAAGTAAACCGACCTATATCGCTTCCCCAAGCTTACATGATTTCTAGAGATGAGGAGGAGGAGGAGGAAAACGATAGTGTGGAAGCTTATGGATCGATTCGTGTAATACTTGAACCATCCATTGATTAATAAATTTAGGGCGCATCAGATATCTGCAGGTTGATGATAATATATATGCAGTTTTGCTATGAGATCTAAGATCGTGCAAGATTTAATAAGGGCATAGAAAGAGAGATTGGCATATAAAAAGTTTTTAATCAATTGATCAGTGCTAAATATTATAGGAGTTGGTCAAGCAGAAGTCTATGATGGAGAGACGAGAAGCTTAACAAGGCAGCTTGACTGTAATATATGATCAGTATGAAGTACTGGACCATACCATGACTACAAACCACCCCAAATTCTCCAACAAATTCTGTCGAACTAGACTGTAAACTTTCAGATATCTTTGTGATTTTTTCTCAGAATATAACCATGATGTGCATGATCATCAATTTCATCAATAGTATTACAAGAATCCTGACAGTACTGTATTTTTTTATCATAAGGATTCAACAACAATTTGAGCATAGCATAGAAGTTGAGTAATAAAGGTTAAAGGAAAAATAAGAAAAAAAATTTAAAAAAAATAATTCCATCAACAGCACAAAAAAGAAGAAGTTTGAAGGATCATAGGATGTGTGATATTGGCACGGCTCAATCAGATTAAAAGACCCAACATCATAATTTGGGAGATTTGACATGATTGAGCCATCCCAACATCACCCACTTTCTCCACAATACTCACCACTTATCGTCCTTGGAGCTCGGAGACATCCAAGATGATCTCGTCTTTGATCCGCAGGGGGAGAAAGAACATGAGAGAATTGTGTTTGCAATCAATATGAAAAAGCAACCTCAATTTTGTTGTATTTATTGAATATTATGGTCAGTATATAAAGGGAAAAAAGGTGGAAAAAGTATGAAGGAGGTGATAACAAGAAATCAAAATGGTTGAGATGTCAAAATCTTTGATTCGTTCAGAAGAGTTATAGTTTACATTAAATTTTCCATTAGGTCTTCCCACAATTTGCTGATGCTTGATGACATTAGCACTAATTATACCTATAATAATTGAGAAAATTACTTTTTTTTTAATTTGAGTAATCTTATTTCTTGGAAAAACATACGTCGTGGACCAAGGTAAGCTAGTAAAATTCCAGTTATCTCAAGTTCTTGTAAGGGATGCATGCCCTGATTTGAACTCGAGACTTGTTGTACAGATTGTAAGCTCTCTATCATTACATGATGATATTAATACAGATCGTAAACCCTCTATCATCATACCTCATCATTGAGAACTTTAAAAAAATTACTATTTCTATGAATGAACAAGCTTTCTGGGGAAAGAGAGTCCTTTTAACTATCAGTGCGTCATGTTGGCGTCATTACCTTGTCATTCCATTGAATCAACTTGCTAGTCACCCACCTCCCCTGATGGGTCAATTTTTATAAAACAAACGAAATGAAGTGGCCGTGGTCAAAATTGTAAGAGTTTGAACACTGGACAACAGGTTTTGGTGTTTTGAATGTTCTTCTGATCATGTTTGGTTGGAGCTTATGAGAAACTGAGAGGGCTGATTGCAAGGAAAGGCTGTAAGAGTTGACAAGAAAATAAAGTGTGTTTATAGAGCTCGATTGGATTGTGTGTTTAGTGAGATTGTGGGTTTATGGTTGGAGATGTTGACTGGTGA
This sequence comes from Salix suchowensis, assembly GCA_029030765.1. Classification (NCBI taxonomy): domain Eukaryota; kingdom Viridiplantae; phylum Streptophyta; class Magnoliopsida; order Malpighiales; family Salicaceae; genus Salix; species Salix suchowensis. The sequence goes on from CM054991.1 coordinate 7,441,943, forward strand.
GAGATTCAAAAGAAGAGAAGATGGCAGCTAGGTCGGGTTTTCAAAGAAAGAACACGGTTGGAATGGCTAGAGTTTTTTATAATTATTTTTAATTCGATGGAAAACTTGTGATATTTAACATATATAAAAAAAAAGTCGATAAATAAAAAATAATGAAACTTCTAATATTAATCACACATTTTTGTTGATTTTTTAAAAATGTAATGTTAAATATTAACTTGTGTATAAAATTTAGGACATAAATAATGTTTTTTTTTTAAATTATAGTAGAAAAATGCAATATAAACCAAATTACATGATATGAAATACACAGATTTTTTAGTCATTAAATAAAAATAATGACATTTCTAATATTAATCTCATTTTTTGTTGATTTTTTTTAAAAATATGATATTAAATATTAACTTGTGTATAAAATCTAGGATATAAATAATATTTTTAAAAATTATAGTAGATAAACGCAATATAAATCAAATTGAATTCCACTGACTATATATTGTATTTTTTATTATTATTATGTAAAGAGGAAGTATCATCAGAATTGTTTTTTAATAAAATTAAATATACAATGTAATCTCGCAATTGTAAAAGCAGATTATGAAATTATAAGAAACTTAAAATTAATGGCAAGAACTCAACAATCAGTGAATAACACCAAAAACTTACCAAGTCATGTTATTGGGTTAAGAATAAAAAGGGATCTGCCAATTTGTTTTCTAAACAAAAGAATATATTTTATTGTTTGGTTTTCAAAGTACTAACTCCTAATCAATAATGAGATGTTATGGTATGAACTAAGAATAACAATAAAAAAAAATCATTTTCTATCTAAATAAACAATATGATTATATACTAAAATCAACAACACAATCTTTAGTCCTATTTGGCAGTGTTTTAAAAGTGTTTTTTAAAAAACAATTAATAAAATTAATTTTTTTTTGTGTTTTTTGATCATTTTCATGTGCTGATGTTAAAAATTATTTTTTTAGCAAAAAAACATCATTTTGATGTGTTTCCAAACAAAAATAATTTTCAAAAACAACTTCAACCACACTCTCAAACAGATATTTTTCAGATTGCACACAATATTATAGAAATACAAAATCAAAGGAAAATTTAATAATAAAAAAACAGGCAATAGATGATACATACTCGACTTTATGTTTCTTAGAAAGACAGGATACTTATCAACATTCACTTTGACTAGAAGACTAGGTTTTTTTTCAATTTGGCAAAAATAAGAACTGTCACATCTAACAGCAACAAAAGAAAATAATTGAGCTAATTAAATAATATAAATTAAATTAACGTCGCCAATTAAAAGGAAAAAAATAAATTTCTTCAATTTGAGAAATAAAAAATAAGATTAAGAAAATTTAATACATAACAAAATGAGATCAAATCAGAATAATATTTAATAAGGCTTTTTTTATGAAAAGAAGAAGAGTAGAGAAGAAGAAAATCCTTTGTCGCCATTTTTTTACACTACTATAGAGAGAGCAAAAGAGATTATATATATATATATATATAACAGATTAATTAGAGATCGATTAGAACAACACTTACCCTTGATGAACACTGGGGTTTTGCGGCTTCCAGCATCTTGGTGGCATGAATGAGATTGTGAGACGATATCTTGACGTCCAATTTCACCTCGGTGGTTTTGTTTTTTGTTTGTTTAATTGAGAGAGAAAAAAAGACTTAGTTGAGGAAGTATTTATATTTCACATAACATCATATAATCATGATTTTATGTAATTTAAGTTTAATATAATTTTTAAATGATTTTAATTACACAATAAATATATGTTGTCTCATATAAAATTATATGATTTTATAAGTCAATTCATGACTTTAACATCTTTACTCAATGAGTTATCCAATCAATAAATAATTAACTCGTAACTTTGACATCTTTAATCAATGAGTTTTCCAATCACTAAATAAAACGTTACTACTATATTTAATTACTACCACTAGCTTTATGTCATGTTAATCCAATGTCTTAAGTTGAACTTTGTTGTTCAATTAAATTAATTGATGCACTTGGGCTCATTACAGGAGAGTGTGTGAAGATAGATAGAAATTATAATCTGATCATGCATATTAGAGCTATGTTGGGCAGGGATTGGGATATTGTAACGGGTCATGTTTACAGGGAGGCCAATTGTGTGGCCGATTGGCTAGCTAATTTTGGGTTAAAGAGAGATTTGATAGATAGGGGAGCAGATATTATAACTGACCCCCCGACAGGACTTTATCTTTTGTTGTATTATGACCTAATTGGGTCTACGATTCCTCGATTAATTTAGTTGGGCGTAATGCCCCGATTATTACCAAAAAAAAAATTAATTGATGCAATAGATAATATTTTTGAAAGGTGAAAATAGTTTTCGTCAGAAAAAAAAAAGACAAAAATAATTTGAATTTCACAATATATCTGAAATCTCTATGTCAATAAAGAAGTTTAATTGAACATGAACTAGCTCCCTGTCTAAATTTTAAAGAGGCAAGTGTAAGGAGAGGCTGGGTTGACAAGCCTGGGCGATCTGGTCCATTCTTCAGCTCATGATCATGTTAATTCATTTCGAGATGTTACTAATCATGTTAATTCATGGACTCAGGAACATCCATATCATATAATGGAGCCGTGGCCCTTGGAAATTATAGTGCTCATAATAATAATAAATAAAAACAAATTTCTAAAGAAATTTTACTAGACTTTAGACACGTATTGCTATTTATTGGAGCAGTGAAATTATAAAATTGTTATTGTAAAATTTAACCATTGAATTAATCATTGGGGGCAATGTTGTACAAGGTTAGATTTGTCATTTTAATATTTTTTACATAATAAAACTACAACCTTATTCTTAGGGTAAAAAATACTTACATTTTTATGCTAAGAGTGTTTTGAGTACTTTTATTTTATATTAGAATAGTGCAATTATTTTAGTAACCTTGCAAACAAATAAAAAAGAGTACTCTCCTAAGGTTTTCTTTTGATCATTATACATTGATTTTCTGTTATAATTTTGAAGGTTGCCCATGTAATTATAATATATGAAATATTATTTAAAATACAATCATGTTAGGATTGTTCAATCACCAATCGCTGGCATTTGGGACCAGCTTTGCAAGAACTCAACACCCTTTATATGATGAGACGATTTCTTTTTCAAGATTCATGTTTTTTATTTCATAATTTGTAGGTTTTAGAGATAAGACCAGATTTAAAATGTTTGTAGGTGTGTGCTTGGTTTTTTTTTAATTCTTTTTATTTTTATTTTTTGGGGTTGATTCTATTAGATTAGCTCTCTGTATTTTTTTTTAAATTTCACCTTTTATTATTTTATAATCTATAAATGATCTATTAAATTACTATTTTTTTTTTAATTTCAACCCCTATAATTTCTTCATCTACCATTACTTTAATTGCTATTAATTTTTATTTGAGATTCTGTTTTTCAAATTTAATCCTCCTGACATGTTTTTATCTCAATTTTTATCCTCATTCTTTTGTTGCTTTTTTTTTTCTTTTGCAAGTAATTTTATTAATATTTATTTTAAACAATTTTATGCTTCAAAATTAAATTGGTTGATAGTTAAGCTTCTTAATTTAATAAGTTGCAAGTTTTTAAGATTAGAGTAGATTTATAAGGTTCGTTTAGATTTTCTTGGTTTTTTTCTTTTTTTAAAGTTAATGTTGTCTTCTTTTTTATAAACATTTACTTTTTTATTCTTTGCTGTTTAATTTTCATTGGTTAGTATTGAGTTGTTTGATAATTTAAATAGACTTAGGATTGATTCTTTTTTTATCTTTTTTTATTGCTGTTTATTTTTGTATATTATTTAATTACCACTTGAATCAATGACTCTAAACTTGAGTTTATTTTAGCCTAGTATTTTATATATCAACAAACAAATTGGTTGACTCCGGGAAGAGCAAGAGCAACATATCTATTTATTATTTTAAAATATTTTTAAAAATAACAACAACAACAATAATAGCTGAAGTTAGATGTGAATTTGCTACTACTTGTCTTTAAAACTTCTTTCACAAATATATGATTAGGTCTAATTACTTTGTGTTATCAGAGAGATAGGATATCAATCACTTGCTATTTCATCTGACTCGCCACTAAGTCGCCCTAATTCCTTATATAGACTAGTTTTGTTTATCCTAAAAAACACACGCGTATTTTTCTCTTTTCATTTTCTTCCAACTTTTGTGTTTTATTAAACACTTTCTTAATAACGAAAAGAGATTTAATAAGTCATTTACTTTATTTAGATCTTAAAATTCTTACAAAAATTAAAAATGGAGAAATAAATCTTGAACTTTTTTAGACCAAATAATTAGCCCAATAACAAATGTTTGGTCATATTTGAAACATTGTTATGTAGCATGAGAACGATTATTTTTGTGCATGCACATCCTACTAGTTCCTGATATATTTCATACAAATAGTTCAAAGGGTATTCCATTCAACATGTTCGATTTTAATAATTCATAATATATGAAAAAAAACTACCATGCATCAAATATTATTATGAAACTACGTACGTCCAATGACTAAATACCTAATTCCTTGTCCTAATTTTACCACAATCCCCAACATGAGAAGAGGTTTGGAGTTATCTTGATGACCATTGACCTGACCTGACCTGAACACAAAACAAAGGTGGGGCTGGCTGCAACACGGGCCTAACATTACAATATTATTATTGTATCTTCTTAATTTACAAAATGACTAGGTTTGATTAGTGCTCCAGGGTCGTGCAAATGGGATACTATATTATTATTATTAAAACTTTCCATCAACCCACAGTCAGGTTATATCCTTTCTCTCTTTTTTTTTATTATTATTATTATTTAAAACTTTTGCAATCCAAAATCAGTATTTACACGGCTATTGAAAATAAAAATACAATTTTCATTTTTTTTCATAAATGTTTTTAAAACACAATTTCAAACACTTCAAATACCTTTTGTTCCCCGCATGAGAACCCCACCAATCTACACCACCGGTAGTTGTTCTGGGCAAGCAGGTCACATAAACATTGCGATGTTGTTTCCTTTTCAAAACGGGATGTTACAGAATAATATAAATTATATTTTGAGGTCTTATTTAACTGTTTAAATTTTTAGGTGAGATGATTTTTTAATATGATATCAGAATCTGGTTGACCCAGCAATTACGAGTTAAAATCTTATCACCTTATTTGATTTGAAAAAAAAATCAAATACAAAGTAATGTGGACCTTACAAGTTTTAAGCTTAAAGAGCTTTCACTTGTGTTAGATAATAATATAAATCTTATTCTGTAATTTCACTTAATAATTTAAATTTTTAGATGAGATGGTTACTGAAAATCATCGCTCTCTTACATGGAACAAAACTAAGAAGAACAAATCCAGATTCAGTAAGCTTAAACACAAGTTTACGGTCATTAGGATCACCTGACAAAGCGTTTCGTGATTTGATTTCAACTTTCTCTCTCCCCACTAATAATTTAATTTCCAATTTGATTACACAGCAAACCTCCTAGAAATCCAACTCTTAAGCCCTCAAACAATTTGCATCCAATATCTCACCTCAAACCAAGTCACCCTGACGAGAAGCTGGATAAGGATATCAAGAACAGAAAGTCATGCGATGATGCCAATAGTATCCATGCAAGCTTTCTGCCAGTCTAGTTCCAGGCGATCTGGTCCATTCTTCAGCTCATGATCATGTCAATTCATTTCGAGTTTTAGAGATGTTTATCATGTTGTTCATAGACTCGGGAACATCCATATCATATAATGGAGTCGTGGCCCTTGGAAATTATAGTGCTCATAATAATAATAAATAAAAACAAATTTCCAAAGAAATTTTACTTGACTTTAGACACGTATTGCTATGTATTGGAACATTTAAATTAGAAAATTGTTATTGTAAAATTTAACCATTGAATTAATCATTGGGGATAATATTGTACAAGGTTAGATTTGTCATTTTAATATTTTTGACATAATAAAACTACAACCTTATTCTTAGGATAAAAAATACTTACATTTTTATGCTAAGAGTGTTTTAGTACTTTTATTTTATATTAGAATAGTGCAATTATTTTAGTAACCTTGCAAACAAAAAAAAAGAGTACTCTCCTAAGGTTTTCTTTTGATCATTATACATTGATTTTTTGCTATAATTTTAGAGTAGATTTAGAAGGTTCGTTTAGATTTTCATGGTTTTTTCTTTTTTTAAAGTTAATGTTGTCTTCTTCTTTTTTTTAAAATTTTACTTTTTTTATTCTTTGTTGTTTTATTTTTATTGGTTGGTATTGAGTTGTTTGATAATTTAAATAGACTTAGGCATGATTCAAATTGATTGACTCTAGACATATCTATTTATTATTTTAAAATATAAAAATAACAACAACAATAATAGTTGATGTTAGATGTGAATTTGCTACTACTTGTCTTTAAAAATTCTTTCACAAATATATGATAAGGTCTAATTACTTTGTGTTAACAGAGAGATAGGATATCAATCACTTGCTATTTCGTCTGACTCGCCACTAAGTCGCCCTAATTCTTCATATAGACTTGTTTTGTTTATCCTGAAAAACACACGTATTTTTCTCTTTTCATTTTCTTCCAACTTTTGAGTTTTTCTTTCTAACATTTGATATATAGCTACTACTTTTAAAATATAGTATTAAACACTCTCTTAATATCGAAGAGATTTAATAAGTCATTTACTTTATTTAGATCTTAAAATTCCTGCGAAAATTAACAATGGAGAAATAAATCTAGAATTTTTTTAAATCTTGAACTTTTTTAGACAAATAATTAGCCCAGTAACATATGTTTGGTCATAATTGAAACATTGTTATGTAGCATGAGAACGATTATATTTATGCATGAACATCCTAATAGTTCCTGATATATTTCATACAAATAGTTCATAACATATTCAAAGGGTATTACATTCAAACATGTTAGATTTTAATAATTCATAATATATTAAAAAAAACTACCATGCATCAAATATTATCATGAAACTACGTACGTCCAATGACTAAATACCTCATTCCTTGTCCTAATTTTACCACAATCCCCAACATGAGAAGAGGTTTGGAGTTATCTTGATGACCATTGACCTGACCTGACCTGACCTGAACACAAAACAAAGGTGGGGCTGGCTGCAACACGGGCCTAACATTACGATATAGTATCTTCTTAATTCACAAAATGACTAGGTTTGATTAGTGCTCCAGGTTCGTGCAAATGGGATATATCATTAAAACTTTCCACCAAGCCACAGTCAGTCCCAGTCCTTGCCATGTATTTTTCCACGACAATAAGGTTATATCCTTTCTCTTTATTATTATTATTATTATTATTATTATTATTATTATTATTTAAAACTTTTGTAATCCAAAATCAGTATTTACACGGCTATTATACTTATGGCTCGCTGCCCCCAAAAAAGTTTTAGTTGATCATACTAGGAATCGATCCTTAGACCTAAACGGAACAATCCCCTTACCCCATTAATATCAAGTGTGTATTTGGAAGCGTGGTTGCGGTTGTTTTTGAAAAATATTTTTTATTTAAAAAATATATTAAAATGATATTTTTATTTTTTAAAAATCATTTTTGACATCAACACATAAAAATAATCTAAAAACATCAAAAAAAATTTAATTGAAAATAAAAAATAAAAATAAAAAAATCAGTTTTAAAATATAATTTCAAACACCTCAACTACCTTTTGTTCCCCGCATGAGAACCCCACCAATCTACACCACCGGTAGTTGTTCTGGGCAAGCAGGTCACATAAACATTGCTATGTTGTTTCCTTTCCTAAACTGGATGTTAAAGAATAGTATAAATTATATTTTGAAGTCTCGTTTAATTGTTTAAGTTTTTAAGTGGAATGATTCTTTAGCATGGTATCAGAGTCTGGTTGACTCAGCGATCACGAGTTCGAATCTCACCATCACAAGGTAATATGGACCTGTACAAGTTTTAATTTTAAAAGGGCTTTCACTTGTGTTAGAGAATAATATAAATCTTATCCTGCAGTCTCACCTAACAATTAAACTTTCTATATGAGATGGAATCATCTTCTCTCTTACATCGAACAAAACCCAGAAAAACAAATCCAGATTCAGTAAGCTTAAACACAAGTTTACGGTCAATAGGATCACTTGACAAAGTGTCTTTCGTGATTTCATTTCAACTTTCTCTCTCCCCACTAATAATTTACTTTCCAATTTGATTACACAGCAAACCTTCCTAGAAAGCCAACTCTGAAGCCCTCAAACAATTTGCATCCAATATCTCACCTCAAACCAAGTCACCCTGACGAGAAGCTGGATAAGGATATCAAGAACAGAAAGTCATGCGATGATGCCAATAGTATCCATGCAAGCTTTATGCCAGTCTAGTTCCATCACTTACTGCTATATTTGGCAACAGTTCCCGGATGATAGGGACCCATGCAAGGTGAAAGCTCACACGCAAGCCATATAAATCCATGGGTAAAGACCAGCGAAAGAAAGGAATCTCTAAGAACACACCAGCAGAAACTATTCTCACAATGCAAGGTGCTCGAGGTGATGACAAAAAACTTTTACGAGGTAAACATGTGGGCCGTAAGAGATTAGAGAAAAACAAACCCGAAAACGACAGCCAGAAAAGAATGATAGATGGATCAGCAATGGTTGCTATCAAGATGATAGATGAATTAATGCTTGGAAAATTAAACCATTTGGATTTATAATTACCATTACTCTGACGAGACAAGCGGTGTCAGCTCACTTCAAAACAGCCAGCATGGAATAAAGTTTCCAAACATGAAAAGTGATACTACCAAATCTTAAATATAGATCTCTTGAAGTTGAAAGCTAAATTTCATTCCTCAAAACACCTTTACCTTACGCCAAGGTTGTAAATTATGTTTTTGTTGGTGTTTTTTTTTATTATTATTGGTAAGAAATATTTTGGTTTTAGAGTGTTTTGGTATGTATTGTATTGTTCATATATAATAATTAATTATATTTATGAAAAAAAAATATTAATTTAATAAATATATTTAAAATTTAAGATAAATTAACTTTAAATTATACAATATAAACACAAAGTCAAACAAACATAATTTCAAAATTTAAAAACGTTTCTAAAATTCCAAAATACTATGAAAGTAAAATGTTCTAAAATAAAAAATATATATAACAATCAAACATCTTATACATCATTAATATAAAAGTAATAACCTATTTTCTCTCCTTCAAACAAGGAGAACTGTGACTTTTTGCTGATGGCTTCATGTTTGCAGTCCTTCTCCAAACTCATCCTCTTCTGATTTTTATACATCAGCAGCAGCCACCTTACAAGAGCAAGGTCGTGGTTTCTCTTCAATACCTTCACAAAACACTACCAGATCACTCAGTACCAAAACAAAGAAGGAGAAGTGCAGATTGCAGAAGCAGAAATCAAACCGCTGAGGTGAGGACTGAGAGAAGCTGAGGAAGAGGAGTCTGAGCTTGACAATATTTATCGATTGAGATTTATCGGGATGAGGATCGAGGAACAGAAGTGTTAGGGATTTGATTTGAGATTTTAAGTGAAATTGATTTGGAGAAAAGGGTGCCGGGCGTTCACTTAATTCATTCTTTTAAAAAAAAATTTCATGGCCGAAACTGCGCATGCGGCATACTACTTTTCGGCATGTTTCGGTCGATATTTGACTAAAAATTTAGAACAATATAGAATTTAAATCGAGATAAAAATAACATTGTAAAATATTTTGGCTAGAACAAAATAAAATTGATAACCCTTTACACGTTATATTTCCCTCTTTCAATACGCAAAGCAAAATGAGAATTGCATAGGGATATCCAAAAATTCCACCCATAAACACAAAATCGATGGCGACTCAACATTTCAAATTTATTAAATAGTGAGTCTGGTTGAGGTAATTTTTTTTAAAATGATTTTTGTTCAGAAAAATATTGGAATGATGATTTTTATTTTTAAAAATTATTTTTAATATTATCATATTAAAATGATTTAAAAACACTCAAAAAATAATTTAAAATAAAAAATCAAAATAAAAAAAATCAATTTTTTTGGAAAATATTTCTTGAACAGAATAATAGACAGACACTTAATAAAAGAGTAATTGTCAACCCCTAATTTACACACTTCGCTTCAAGAAACCAAAAATTATCATGTTAATATAGAATAATCAAAACTCAAATACTTCAAATTCCGTACTTGCCCTCCCAATCCCTTCAAGCCTCCAAATCTATTTCAGCTCAAAAATACATTAACAACTAAGATCACATTCACTTATTGCATCCATTCCTACCGATAAATTAAAAAATTACTGAAATACCCACTTCAAATTAAAAAAAAAAAAATCCCAAACAAAAATCTCCTAAAAAATCAAACTTCACTGATCACTTCAAAGTTCAAAATTAATCACAAATTCATCAGAAAAGCCTAGAAATCATCCAATCTTAGAGTGTAAAAAAAGTCAATATTGAGTTTTTCCTGTTTGACTTGATCGATTCAATCAAGATTAAAGTAAATGTTCTAAGAAATTCAAAATGACATCATTTTATCTTTATAAAAAAAGAACTAATCTAGGTAAACAAACCGAGTACTTGTAAGTTAAGTTTAATAATGGTGCCCTTTAAAGTTGTTGTTTTTTAATAAATTCAATAAATTAATCTTAATTCATGTATGTAAAACATTTGTAAAATTTAATTCAAATGGATTAAATTGCATTAAATCAAAAAATTATTACTATTTAGCCTTTTAAAATCTCAATGAAGTGGCATTTTATAGTCATGTGACATATAGGTTCAAAAGCATGGAGCCTATAAAAAACTATAATAATAATTATAAAAAAAATCTTATTACATTTGAACCATGCTAAAGAGATTTTTTATTCAAAGAAGATAATCAGAGAATGTTTTCTACCTGAAAGCTATTAAATTAAATTGAGAATTTAGAATAAAACAAGAACCCTAGTCTTGATTTCTTTCTTCAAAAAGACAAATTGATGTGTTCTTAGTATCTTTGATTATATGGGTTTGTCTACAATTATAAATCCCATTAGAATGTTTTATGATTCAAAGCTTGTTTTTGTTTACACTTGTTTAAGTTTATTCACTATTTCTTTTCAATTTCAATTTTTCATTTTAGTTCAATGACAGCTTCTTCTCTTAACATTGTTGCTTTTTGAATCTGTAGGTTATATTGCACCTGATCTATGTTATGGATGGTAATGAAGTCTCATTAAAACAGAGGATCTAACCTTCACCTTCATGAAAATGTTTAACCTATATACTCATTAGAGGTATATTACAAGGTTTAATCCATGTCTACACCAATAAATAATATTATCTTTGTAAATCAAAAGAAACAAGAGAATTCTACATTTACAAATCAATAAAAGAAAGTCATTAGTAATTGGTTCCTTTGTTAAAGATTTATTATTACTCTTATTCATAAAATCAGGTACACAACTCTATTAGGATGGAAGGTGCCATGCCTCAACATTAACTAAACATGATTTATACATGGATTGCTAGATTATGATCTTAAAGTAGAACATATTTACAATACCCATTAATTTAACAAATCAATCCTATTTTTAGAGTATTTTGGGTTATTTTCTTTAATATTCAGTATTCTCTTATCAAATTAACTTTCATTTACCATACATTTATTTTTATTTTATTCCATCAGTAAAACTGATATGGGATTTTTAATGCTAACAAGTTAAATGATAATAAAATGAATACTCTTTCACAATATCATTCAAGCCATTAATGAAATACTATCAATTAACTATATTTAAATAAATATAGGTGATGCATAATTATGCTCTTATTCTCTCTATTGTATTCTAATATATCTACATGCTCATATATAATTTAGTATAATAAGGGAAAGGCAACCAAACACCCTATAAGTATAGGAAATGCATTGCTATGTTTTGTTTTATATAATCCATAATTGTATATATATTAGTCCAGTTGTAATCTTACAAGCTTATTCTCACATTTACTTATTTCCTTCATTTTTCATGGAGTATAATTGGTTTATGCGTCATCGGGATCAGATTGAGCGAATAAAAAAGAATGAGTTGCAAATAAGTAATTGCAAACATTTGGAAAGTAAAAGCAAAAGTATTTATTTTGGAATATAGATAGAGGAAGGGCAGTGATGCAATTTCACAAAATGTAAAACAAGCTCAGATGCACTCGTTGTCGTCTAATGTAGATCGGACGGTAGTGATAGACCCTGTCATCACAATGAGCACAGGATTCCTCACAGGAGTCAATGCACCAGCCGGGAATCGAACCCGGGTCTGTACCGTGGCAGGGTACTATTCTACCACTAGACCACTGGTGCTTGTTGGCACTAGATTACAATATATATTAGTTAAAGTATATATCTTAGCTTTCACTTATCATAATTTTCCAAATGATAGTTGTGAAAAACAATCTAAATCATATTAAAAAAAAACTGTAATTATTCTTGCAAAACACCATGGTTGATTTCCGATTGTCAGGTTCTATGTTGTAATTAACCAAAGCATAATCACCCACTACACCAATAATTATATCATTACGGCAAATTTAGATTCTCCATTTCAATACGCAGAGTTTCTATGAGGTGGATCCCATCACTCTACGAAGAGCCATCTTCCACCAACCAAAGCTTCGCCTTCTCCTTCTCCTTCTCACCTTCTCCCCCGTCTGTATCCGCCATTAATTTTCTCCGCTCTCTGATTCATGCTATACCTTCCATAGATGACGAGCATACTCCATATCCAAACTTGGTATCCAAAACTGCCAAAGCTTACATCGAGAATAGATTTTGGGGCTTGTATATATATATATAAGTTGACCACGCATCCAATAAACAATTTGAGTTTTCACTTTTAGACAAATGTAGAAATACTTGTTAAGGAACCATCTTACATAAAAGTTTAAGTTTGTAAATGAGGTTTTAGAATATGATTTATATTATTCTCTAGCACATCCTCTCAACCCACTCCCTGGGCCCACAAAGTACGCTTTCTAGGTGGTGGGGTTTCCCTGTCTCCAAAAAAAAAAAATTCTCTCAGGTGCAAGCCTTTTGGGCTTGAACCTTGCAAAAGTTCATATTACCTGTGTTTGATTTTTATCAAATAGAATAGGGGTTGTAAGATTCGAATTCGTGACCGTTGGGTCAGCAAAATTCTGATATCATGTTAAGTAATCATCTTACCTAAAAGCTTAAGCTTGTAAATGAGGTCTCAGAATATGATTTATATTATTCTCTAACAAGACCTACAATATCTAATAATCTTTTTAGAAAAATAAAAAGATATAAATATTGAAAATAAATATTTTACATTATCTTTGTAATGAGGCTAAGGCTTTGTTTGTTTTCCGGAATTCACTTTCCGGGAAACCACTTTCCAAACTTTGTTGTGTTTGTTTGCCTTCCGAAAAGTTGGTCAACGGAAAACACTTTCCAGTCAAAGAAAAATTTGGCTTGGTTTTCAGGAAAGTGTTTTCCGGAAAATTTGGGCGGAAAACACTTTCCGGAAATTGTGAAAAATTTAGAAATGTCATTATTTGCTGATTATATCAAATTTGATCCTCAAACTTTTAATTGCTATATATAATTTGTTTTGAATATTTATTTTTCAATTCCATCTCTTAAAATTTAATTTTTATATTAATTTTGGTCCTTATTTTTATAATTGCTATTTGTTTTTTTCTTATTATTTTTTTATTGAAATTTTTTATCTATCAAATTTGGTCCTATTTTTTTTATTGTTACTTATTTTATTTGAAATAATCTATGAAATGTTAATTATTATTATTTTAATTTATTCACCTTTCATTTTTTTTAAAATTTTTAGATTTGATCTCTATTATTTTGATTATTATTTATTTATTTGAGATAATTTATGAAATTATATTTTTTTTCAATTTCATTCTCATTCAACTTTTTAATTTGTAAGATTTGTTCCTCATTATTTTAATAAACTTGAAAAAAAAATTAATTAATTAATTAATTATTTTCCAGTTCATTTTCCATAACACAAACAAATACTGGAAAGTATTTTTCAATTTATTTTCTATAACACTATCAAATATCGGAATTTATTTTCTAAAAATAAACCATTTTTCAGCAAACAAACTGGGACTAAAAAGAAGAAGAAGAAGGTACACCATATCTCTAAGAAGTTCGTCGATCTTTAGCTCTGAAATAATAATTTAATAGCTACGCGTTTCAAAAAAGATTCAAAATGTTTCAAGCTCAGATACACTCGTTGTCGTCTGATGTAGATCGGACGGTAGAGATAGACCCTGTCATCACAATGAGCACAAGATTCCTCACAGCTCGTGAATGCACCAGCCGGGAATCGAACCCGGGTCTGTACCGTGGCAGGGTACTATTCTACCACTAGACCACTGGTGCGTCTTTATTTCCACCGATAAATTATATAATATATCAACATGGTTGGGCGCTGTTCCACCATAGTCGTCTCATCGGGAAATAATCACTGTCACCTTATCATGACACAGGCATGGCATCTCCATATTTTTTTAGTGCTATATATAATATAATATATAATATTCATTGGCTATGACTAAAATCCTGTTCACAGCCGATAGAACATGCAGTACAGCTGGAAATTCTGTGCATTTTTTATCATAAATGTTTCAGAATAATCGTTGTTCCCGAATTAAAAGATAGAGCTTTGCATAATAATAATGATTTAATATTTCAAGGAGATAATTTTGGGATTGTAGCCTTAGCTAGGAGTATCATATAATTCCCAGCAAAATCTTAGCTGCATGATTTACAAGAATAATAAGATCTTTTTAATTTTTTATGCTCAATAAAAATAGTAAAATATTCTTGGATATAAAGAATGTATAATTGATTTCCAAGGTGGTTTCGATTTTTTTTATTGTATAGTTAAATTACTCAAAGTTATAAAAATAAAACATTAAGTCAAATGTTATTTTTGTTTTTTTATTGTTGATTTTGTTATTTATTGTTTTGCTCGTGGTCATTGTAATCTCTTAACTAAGATTAGATGATATTCAATATTAAGAATTACTACCGTGTTCATTATACACGTCAACGCTAGTTTGTGAGAGGTATCTATGTATTTCGAGTGGTATATGTTATGTCTTCTACTAGTCAAACTTGTTTTTTTTTTTTTTATAACCGGGGTGTTCGGGCCAGCTTGCGCGCATCACAATTAAATTCCCGGGCTCACTGAACATCCTGCAAGCTCAATGAGCAGGTAAGACACCACGAGGGTGACAAGTGTACCTGACAAAACTTGAACCTGGAGTGGGAAGAAGACAAGTCCTCTCTCTGACTACCAGGACAAAACCTTGTTTGTGTTTTTTTATTTTTTTTGTTCGATATGTTGGGGTGTAATCTTTCTCACAGTACGACACATGTTGATGGAGATTATGAGATTGGTTGGTAACTCTTTTTTTTTTCTCTCTCCCTCTTCAAAAATTGCAAATTGACCTTTCTTGTTTCTAACATTTATGCTTTGATACTTTTTACCCTTGATATTTTTGTTTAAATTTTATTTATTTTCAACTGACTCTTTCAATTCCAATTTGTCATATATAATATTTTTAAATCTAGTAATTATTCTTTTGATTTTTTATTTTTTTCCCTTGATTCCCTTATAAAAGTTTTATTGGTTCTTAATTGCACCTTTCAATCCAATTTTCCGACGTGTTATTTTTATTTTAAATTTGATACTCATTTTTATAATAATTATTTTTTTCATTTCAACTTAACCCTCCTATAAAATGTTGTCCTTTTTTGCTTTAAGTTCTTATTTTTGTCCTTGACCATTTTGTATAAGTGTTATTTCCTTGTCAATTTAGACTTTGAATTTCAATTTATCATATTTTAGTTTTTAAAATTCAATCCTTATTCTTCCACTCTTGAATCCAATTTTTGACATGTTATTTTTCTTCATTATTTTTTTCTTGGAGTTATATTTCTTTTCAACTTAACCCCGCAATAAGAAAAAAAAACTAGATATCCTCTAAATTTCAAGATGAGATGCACTCATTGAAATATCAACAAGTTCAAATAAATTTCAAGCTCAGATGCACTCCTTCTCGTCCGATGAACATCTTACGGTAGTGATGGACCCTATCTTCACAATGAGCACACAATTCTTCACAGCTTGAGAATGCCCTTTTTTTTTATTAATATTAATATCCAGTTATAATCACCTCAACTAATCATAATAGTTCTGAAGTTAACAATCATATAAATTTCTAATGATCATTATATTAGTAACCACAAGAACAATTACCCTCTTAGTACACAGGAAAACAATCTCATGGCCCTGAAATTAAAAGTATTTTATCTATTTATTCTTAGAACACATTGATGGGTACTGGCTTCTGCCACAGTCCCACTCGGAAATCAATGTCACCTTATCATCATGATATAAGCATCCCCATATTTTGGTGCTATGATGTTCATTAGATTGTGCCGTACAGTGGGAAATTCTGTACATTTTGCGGTGGATAAGTGCAGGAATATCAAAGATATGGCAGTCGAATTTCACAACTTTACACTCTTAGCGGCATCCTTAATTAATAGCGTATCTCTGCACAGACATGAAAAGTGGAGTGAAGCATATCTTCTGGTCCATCTTGTGAGAGTAAGTGAACTTCAGGACCCATTAAAGTGCATTCTTCACTGCTACATCAGCAATACTTCTGATATTTCTTGAGAGCAGATCAAACCCATTTAGCACTTCCTAGCCATTGGATCAGTGGTGCTAGACTGCAGATTAACAATGCTTGAAGCTTTTTCCCTTTTAATCTAGCAAGAAAAACAATGTAAAAAGCTTTTAGACTGCAGCACTATATACATATATATGTTCAAATTGATGGAAAGATAGTCAAATGGTGATATGCTTTTTTTTATCCTCCCAATCCTTTTTTTTTTTTTAATTATCTGCATGAAAATTAACTTCACCTTTATGCTCAAACATGGAATAATATTACAGATGCTTGCTGTACCTTCTCTCTACACTGAGTTGAGAAAGCAACAGGTTGGAATAATAAGCACAGGAAAATTCAACAATATAAATTATATACGGAAGCATCTTTTTGCATCCTGTAAAGTGCATGCCCCAGTAAAAAGGATAAGAACAGAGATCTGGAGGGTTATCTCCAGTTATTATCGTGGAGCACCTTTTCAAATATCTAGCAGATCCTCATATCCTCTAGCTATTAAAAGATATTTTGATGACCCTTATCCATTTCACGTAAAGGCTATAAATTCAAGTGTTTCTGGTACTGAGATTCACACAACACATTGAAAAAGAAAGAAACTTGAAAGTTTTTGAATCAATGGAAGCAAACTACAAGCAAAGAGGGTTCGCTGGCAATGGCAAGCTGGTCATGTCTTTGTATCAAGCATCCGATCCGTCGTCGTCGTCTACTGTGCACCATGTTAGGCTGGTCAATCCCGATCAATCTTCTGTGAGCATATTCAGCGAGGCAAAAGCTAATAATAATAACGGTCGAGATGGGTTCCTAGCTGATCAAAGCATTGATGTCAAAGCTGCAAGTTACATCTCAACCGTTCGTCAGCGGTTCGGAGTTGAGTGATCGATCTGATTATACTACAGGTCTTTCATGTAGAGATGGAGTAGCTACTGAGTATATATCTGTATTTTAGCAGTATTTCTTACTTTTTTCCCATCCTCTCTGTTAACCACAGAGCGGCTCGATTGAACATGAGTCTGGTAGAGGGAATATTGTAGATGTCAGAGTTCTAATCTAAATACGGCGCCGTAAATGCTCTTGCATGTATGCTGGTTGTCGTAGATTACACTGTATTGTAAATACTTCATTTCTGTAAGGAAATGCAGAAAAGATCCAATAAGCTGTGTAATTTTGCACCTTCTAATGAATGATAAAATTGGGATTTCTGAACCAGGAAATTCTCCCGGGGAAAATTTGAAAAAAAAATCTCTGTTTGACCATGTATGATATATGTATGTGTGTGTATATATATATGTGCATTTTGGGAAATCTCTCATGTCTTCCACTTCCAGAATATGGTGAAGAAAATTCAATGGTTAAAGTGTTGTTTGATCTTCTTTTTTTAGTGAATCACTCTTTTGGTCCCTGGTTTTCAATGCAATTATAGAGTTCATTTTTTTTAAGTTTTGAAAAGTTATAAATTAATCCCTTAACTTTTGTTGACTAATGTGTTATTAAAACATTGTTGATTCTACTCGTCAGCAATTTAAATATATGAGATGGGCAGCACATTGATTTCCCTCCCTGAGATATATGAGAAAGAATGCGATCCCAGACGGCTGGAAATTTATTATTATTTCTTTTCATAACCTCTCTGATGTGAGTGCGATTCTAAAAAAAATAATTATTGTTATTACTTTTCCCTCCCTAAAAGAAATAGAATTTATTATTATTTCTTTTCACACACACTATACTCCAAGTTTCTCAATACCATTCCCGTCTTTTTATTGGTACAAAACATTTTAGTTTCAGAGCATTTTGGATTGTTGTTTCGGGGTCGTATTATTCATATATAATTAATTATATATAAATATATATAAAAAAAAATAAAATATTAATTTAACAAGCATAATTAAAATTCAAGATAAATTTAACTTTAAATTATACAATACAAACACAAAGTCAAACAAACAAAATCTAAAAATTATAAACACAACTATAAATTAATCAAAATAAGAAGGATTTTAAGGCCGGAACGGTACCGAGACGTTTCGGCCGATATTTGGTTGGTATTTCCAGAACAAACCGGAATTAAAACCGAGATGAAAACGACACCGTTTTATCTCGATTTTTTTAATAGCACGAAACATTCCGGCCATTATAGCCGAAACGAAACGGTATTAATAACCTTGTACACTCATCTAATACTTGATAACTTAATCATGAAAAGTTTTCTATTCCAATAATTATCTTGTTTTTTCAGTGAATGTTCAACTTCTTAATCAAGCCCATTACAGATCAGCTCAATCACTCCACTAGCTCAATCATAACGTAATCATGGAAAGTCTACATTATGTTTGAAGTTTTTCCAACTTAATAAAAAAAATTAACTCAATTAGATCTTTTTGCTAACTCAATCGATATTTACAAATCTCAAATTTAAATGTCATTAATATATAATAAATAAGGGTTTTATTCATATTTCCAATTCAATACAATTAAGATTAAAAATGTAAAAAAGTTTTGTAAAATAATTATGGGCAACACACACACACATATATATATATATATAATAGAGAAAAAGGAAATATTTTTTTTAAGGGTTAAAAGGTGACTGGAATTTGATCCCAGAATCTTAAAGCAAAAGCCATGAAAATACCTTAGAACAATATATATATATATATAAAGAGAGAGAGAGCAATATATTACAGTGCCAAAGGACATCAATCTCAAAAGCTTTAGATAAACAAGGAGGAAATCAATTTATTATCACGACACATATGAGGTTCATTTCGAAGAGTATAGCTTCTTCTACAGCACCAATTAGCGACTCTTTAATGGTGACATCCATCATGATCAATCATCCTGCATTAATTTCGAAAATTCAGTATTCATCATAATTCGCTTCATATGGACAAGAGATTAAGTATATTAACTGGGATTCTTTCTCTGAGAAAAACCCAGTTTCCATCAATAGCGTCGTTGATTTTACCGAGCGATTATCCAATGTTTATGTAGTGTTTTTCCTTAACTTTCTCAAAGTCACTGGAGAAAGGCATTAATAAATATGATTATCTTTCTACAATTTGACTAATTTTCTTCTCTCACGTCCACTACTCAGGTTCTGAGAAATCCAATGTAATTAAATTTTACTTCCTGCGATGAGATTAACAAAATAAGCACCATAAGGAGAGGCAAGCTAGCATGGTGAACATTACTTAAAAAGCATTTTTTTTTCAATTACAAGTATTTATAAGGGTTTTTCCTAATAATAATAATAATAATAATAATAATAATAATAATAATAATGTGGGTTTCAGGGTACTTAAGTTTTTCAGTCGTAATATAATTAATGGATCAAGGGAACACACCTTGGCATGGATTAGCTAGTAAATTGACTAATTACCACAGCTGAATCGCTTTACGTGCATTTGGCTCCAAAATCCCCGAGCTTATGTTGTCATCATGCAGCTCATGCAACTAAACCTCAAAACGTAGAGGGGAAAAAAAGAATTTCAAACACTAACTTTAATTTTAAGCTAGCCAATTCAGGAGCACAAGCTAAAAAAATACAGTTTTTATTTAAGATGGGAGTTTTCAAAATCTCACTCTTTTCTTAAGACGAGTATTCTCCTCTTGAATGGCTCTTTGCTGCGTTTTAACAAGACAAAATGATCACTACTAGAAAATGATTTTTATAATAGAAATTGTTTGATATAGATATATCGGTATTTTAAGTAAAAAAATATTATTGCTAGTGCATGTTATATATAATTGATGACCTTTTAAGAATTATCTTTATTATAACGAAATTTATTTAACTTTAAAAATAATTTTAGTAATAATTATAATAGGATTTTATCGACATGCCATATAAAAGCATTAAAATGACATCTGAAACAAATATATTTATATCCATTGTTAGTAAAGACATACCACAAGAAGTATCTCTATGATTAAGAAAAATGCAACTATAGATTAAAAAAAATCAAATATAAAACGTCATTATAATATATATAATTATCATAGTATTATATTAATAAGTCTTATATATAGAGAGAGAGCTCATGGAACCTGAATTCCAATGAGATCTAGCTATATTTAACCAGCTCAAACTTTATCCTATTAATATAACACTTAGATGTGAAGTTAAAATCAAGAAAACAAATGAAATATTTGAGATAAAACCACATGAATAGCTGTTTATGTAAGATTCTTGAGGAGGGGAACATATCTTATACCTTTCCTTTCAACCAGTTGATGTGCTCTGCGACGATGCGTATCTGTGGCATATCATAATTACATTTTAGTCAATTAAATAAAATATATAAGGTTTTTATACCTTTGTAAGGTTGATTAAGGCTCTCAAGAGGATCTTCCAGACACATCGGTATTTAATAAAATTAATTAATTTGTTTAGAATATTTGGGTTTGCTAATGAAATGATGAAGTTAGCCTCATCTTAATTGCAATGGTTACATTAATCGTTGATCGAATCAAGAAATATGGTGTGATGACAAAGAATTTATAATTTACATAGTAAATCTTGAATTCGATTCAGTACATGTATTTTTTATAAGAAACTGGAACAACCAGGATTTTACTCATTTATCTAAACTCACAAAGTATATTTTTTAGAAGATAAGATTTTTTCGCATCTAAAAAAATCCTTGATCGTGACAGGCATTAATTTTGATTCTTTTTCGGTTCTATTCCTTCTTTTTTTTTCTTTCCAGCCACTACTATATTTTCGTTTATTAAAAAAAAAAACTCTTGGAGTTGGCATTATATTTATAGATATAAATGTAAAAGGATTTACCTTCTTAGAGCGGATACGTTCAGCTCCTGTCTTTAACTGTCTCTCTAGTTGCTTCAACTCTTTCATCCCCAGCATCTCTATATCTTCTCCAATACAGTGCCTAATAAAGTAATGGAGCAGTGATCAGTATCAGCAGGAGGAGGAGGCTGGCCATTAATTATGAATTGAATAATTAATTCTTTAATTTTAATTAAAAACAGAAATCACATCCTTTTGTTTTTAACTTTGTTTGTAAATAATAGAGTTCAAAACCAAAGGGATTAAACTATTATATAGCTAAAAATATAGAGATTAAATAATTATCTACTCCTGCAAATACATAAAAATGTGCATGAAACATACCTAAGCTGTGCTTCCATTTTATTTATACTTTTCTTTAACTCTTCAATCTCACGTCTCCAAAACTGTTCAATGAGGTAGAAGATTTATGAGATTCTAGCAAAATCAGAGAGAATGTAAAAGATGTAGCAGTCCACCACAATATATAACTATTTAATTTACTCCATATTTGAAATTAACTCAGCTAATCATCCCTGATCAGAAAATTATTCATACGCATTAATATGCAAAAAAATTAGTTTCTTAAAATAAATAATAAATTATTTTCTGTAATTTAATACTTTATAGCGACAGAAAACTGATGAGTTAGAGTATTTTTTTTTTTATGAATTGAGTGGGTTTTTCCTTAACATGATAAAAGAAAATGAATATATTTATTTAAAAATTAATACAATAATTAAAATATAGATAATTTAGAGAAATGAAAATTGTCATGATCTTAATCAAATTAAATAAAATATACATAATTTTTTATCCTTATCTTTTTTATGTCATCAATCTACCTTGCAGTGTCACGTGCTCAACTAGTTAATTTAGATTAACTCGGATTTTCTTACATCGTTTTTAAAACTGAACTTTTTTATTTTAGATTAATTTGGTTATATGATTTATTGTATTTTTTATTTTTGTTATTATATAATTTAGTAAAACAGACCCTATTAAATCAAGTAAATCCCATAACTAAGAGCCTTTAACTATTATTTTCCTACGTAAAAAAAATATTTTAGTTCGGCCCATGTCCCGTCCTAGTACTAACTATAGCAACGAGGTTGATTGATTAAGGGTTACCTAGGACTTGTATGAATATTTAACTTATAAAATAACCTTTTCCTCCCAAACCAGCCAATGAAAATCAATGATTGAACAGAACCATAAGGATCATGGTCAATTACAATAACTGTATTATTTACCAAAAAAGCATATAATAACTCTAAACATTAAGAAAAACAACGTTCGAAGTTTGGAAATGAAGTCAAAGAATTGTAAAACATCGATCTTTGCCGGTCGATAGACTGATAGTCAGCATCATTTACAATTTTAAAACCTGAAATCAAATCATAATTTTAATCACTAACCTCCAAGGATCTAGTCTGTGGCTCACTAGGTCCAGACAGACAAACTTCACTCCGGTACCTCGCGACGGTCCTTTCCATCCTGAAACAACAACATTTATCGTATAATTTAACTTTCCGGCAACGTTTATCGTATAAACAGCAACGTTTAAAAAGAATTTAGGGCAAATATGGGAGGAGGAGGAAGAAGAACTGACTCGTGACTTGCAAACTGGTAACACTTTCCGGTTGGGGAAAATATAACGAGGGAAACTTCAGCATCGCACAGAATTGAAAGCTCGAAAGCTTTCTTCAGGAGCCCATTTCTTCTCTTTGAGAAGGTTACTTGCCTGCGAGTTGGATTCTCTAATCGTTGCAGCACCACTTTCCCTCTCCCCATTTTTGTCCGAGAAGGAAAATATAAAGCTTAGACTACACTCAATTTTGTGCTACTACTTATAGATGAACTTACAAGGCATGGAGGTAAGCAATTTCCTTAATATAATTAGCTGACTTTAAATATTAAATAATGTCCATGCAGTGCAAGTCAAGAAAATGAGCTCACAATCCAACGAAAATATAATGAAGGTCATGTTTGTTTCATGGAAAGTGATGGGAAATAAACTTTTTTGTCTTTATTTACTATTATAAAAGTTGGCCAGTAAAAAACACTTTCGTAATTATAAAAAAAAATAAAAAAAAAGGCTTTCGGTGAAGTGTTTTCTTTTTTATTTTGGGTGAAAAACACTTTTTAAAAGGTGTGAGAAATTTGAAACAAATATCTGTTGATTACATTAAATTTGATCTTTGATTTTTTTATTGCTATATATTTTGTTTTTTATTTTATTTTATACTCTAGGATTTGATTTAATTTGTTTTTATATCAGTTTTGATCCTCATTTTTATGATTAATATTTACTTTTCTCTTATCAGATTTTATCCATAATTTTTTTTTACTGTTATTTTCTTTTCTCTTATTATTTTTTTAATTGAAATTTTTTTTATCTATCAAATTCAGCTCCCAATCTTTTAGTTGTTATTTATTTTATTTGAAAATAATTTATGAAATTGTATTTCTTTTTTTTTTGTAATTTCATCATCTTTCAAAGTTTTTACAAGTTAGATTTGGTCTCTATTATTTTAATTTTTATTTATTTTACTTAAATTATTTTATGAAATTGAAATTATTTTTTTTTATTTCATCCTTCCTCAACCTCTTTATTTTTTTCTTAGATTTAATCATCATTCTCTTAACAAACTTGAAAAAAATATTCATAAGATATTTTTTGACTTATTTTTCCATAATAAGTTCTGAAAAATATTCTGTAATTTTATTCTCTATAATACTATTAAACATAAAAATAAAAATAAAAATAAATCTCTTTAAGTTTAATTTTTTATATAAAAACCAGTTTCTAAACTATCCTATTTTTCGGCAAACAAACAGGTAGCATGACTCAGTCCTTGATAAGGAAATCTGATGAAGGAGACTGGTGCGCTTTCTGCCGCACGGGAAGGGCTGGACGGGACATCACTAGCATGTGTTCCTTTTGGCAAAAAGATCCTTTTCTTTTCATTATTATTACCACATCGTACTCTGCCTACGTGTCGGATTCTGCTGGCTCATCAATTTTTGGGTCTATCCACGTTTTCATTCGGGTCTCGCAGAACCAAGGATTAATTCGTACATACTGATCCTTTTTATACATAATTTTAGAAAAACATGTAAAAACCGAATGGAGGTGATAGTCTGTTTGGGAGTGTAATTAAGATTGTTTTTTAATATATTTTTTATTTAAAAATACATCCAAGTAATATAAAAATATCAAAAATTTCTAATTTAAAGTTTAAAAAAAAATATATTTTTTTTTAAAAACGCGGTGTAAAATATTATGTACATTTAGCTATGTTTATGCCTTCAAATTCTATTTAGGATTTGTCGATATTATCCACCAAAACACCTGTTTTCCATGCTAGTTTTTGTAGTCTTTTCGATTATTTTTTTAAATGGATTTATGTCGAAAATAAATTTTAAATTTCTAAGAAAATAATCAAGATGCGCTAAGCTGGTCTGAAATGAAAATTCATAAAGAAAAATCCCGAGGACGAATCCAGTTGTGATGTTACGAATGCATGACACGCGGAGCTAATTTGGTGCAGTGAAGGGATTGTAGTCCATCCTAGAGGAGAATGACACGTGTCCTGGGATTTGATTGATTTGATCTCCAATCGTTTGGTTAGTGAATCTCGTAATCATATCCTTTTGAATAAAAGAAGGTGGTCGGGTCAATAGGGGAGAAGACAAACACTGGAGTGGAGCCATTTTGCATGGAAATACCATAACATGTTGTCTTTTTCCTTTTCTCTTTTCTATCCAGCCCAGGCCATGTTGTTTGGACTCGGTGATGGTTTGTGTGTTTGTTTTTAAAGTATTTTTTATTTGAAAATATATTAAATAATATTTTTTTATTTTTTAAAATTGTTTTTGATATATTTACATGAAAATGGTATAAAGATACTTAATTTAATTTAAAGTAAAAAATAAAAAATAAATATTTTTAAAAACAATTTTGTCAAATAGGGCGTTAGGATATCGAATTTTTGTAACAATATGTTTCTTTTATTTTTAATATCACTACATTAAAATTAATAAAAAAAAATATTTAAAAAAATATAGATTTAATTAAAAACAAGTATTATCTATGTCTTAGGTCCCTAATATTCTAGTTTCTAAACGAATCTATCTACGAGCATTATTTTAGACTCATAATCAAGCTATTTAATTGTATTTAATTAAAAGATTCCAAAGCTTAATAAAAAAAAATAACAAATAGATGAAAAGTCTTAACTTTAACTTTCTCTCTATCTTTATAAATCCAACTCTTAATTCACTCCTTTATTAATCAACAGGAAAACCCATCAAAAATTTATGGCATTGATTTCAATTCTTAGTTTTTTGTATTTTATTATCAAAACAAAATGTTAAACTAATAATCACAGATTTCTCTCGGTAGTTTTGTAGATTATTCCAATTCATTGATAGTAATTCATTCTTTTTCTTTTTAGGTTTACGGGGTGTTTGGTAGTGTGGTAATGACTACTTTGTAAAGTGATTTTCGCTTGCAAATATATTAATAATATTTTTTATATATTTTTTAAAGTAATTTTTTATATAAAATGACCTAAAAACAATAAAAAACAAAATTTAAAACAACAAAAAAAAATCCTTATTTATTGAATCAAAATACTCATATTATTTTTATATCAACTAAAAGAGATTGTTGAAATAAAGAAAGGTGGAGAGAAAGAGACCAAGGAAGAGGGTATATGAAAAGGAAGGGAGGAAACGAGAGTATTTTTTATATATATAATATCAAATTATTTTTAATTATTTAACAATATGACATCTATTTTAGTGAAATCAAATTATAAATTTTATGATTTGACTAATTATAATCTAAATACCATACATGACAAGGGGATTTCTACTTTTGATTTTATTTTTTATATGATTTCCATTTTTTTTTTCTTTTCTCTTAAATTGCCCCTTCTTCTTTAAGTTGTTCTCTCAAATAGTGAACTTCCACTGATTCTCTTTTATTTTATTTATAAATGAATTACATGCATGAGATTATAAGAAGAGAAAAAAAGGAGAATATTCTCAAGAATGCATAATGGGATCAACATATTTCCAAATATGCTTCAAATCTCACTATCAAAATGATATAATCAAGTTAGAAGCATGATCAAAAATTTCAGTAGAATAGGTGGGTTATCATTAATTATTTGCAAGACATCTTTTTCAATCGAAGAAGAAGAGAGAAAATAGTTAGATCAATGATACAATGAAACGAGATTTGGATAGCGCGTGAGGTCTAGTCCATATCTCCGAAAATAATATTAATAATAATAAACAATTATTTTTCAACATAATTATAATTAATATACCAAAACAAGCAAGGGTGTGTTTGAAATAGAGTGAAAAACTATTTTTATTTTGGTTCTTTAACCCTTTTTTTTTTCTTCTAGGCATGTAGGCCCAATGTATGCGAAGCTATTAGGTCATCACACCTTAGCTCTTTTCTTGAATTTTTTTTCAGGTTTAAGATAAATTCAATAAAATATTATTAGATTCAATTGAGTCCTTGGCACAGATCATTGATATGACAAGATATGACACAACAGTTCAGGATTATCTTATGTATTTTTTTTTTTGTAAAAAATATATAGTTTAAACTCTCTATTATCATTATTTTGTTTTATTTAACTTGAGATAAAAAGATGAAATTTCATAGCTAATATACTAAAACGGAAGAGGGCTAGGGAACAATGAATTTATTGTGGGTTACAATACTCAAATTACTAATTTACCCCTCATTTAAATAACAAGTGGGCTTGCTTAGAAGGACATTAGGTTTTTTTTATTTAAATAGAAAATGAGATTTCTAAAAAAAAAAAAAAAATAAAACCTTGGACGTAAAAGTTGTACATCTTTAGTCCAGGTGTTTTATCGTTTTTTTTCAATTTTATGGTACGATTATATTACTAAAATATCATTTAAATCAACAAAATCAAAGCTTTCAATCAGTGGATTATTGAAATAATATTAACTTTAACAAAGTTAATAACATGGGCATTACACATACTATAGTATAGATGGTGCCCGTGCACATTGTGCAGGGTGAGCAATGTCTCTCGATGATTAGAATTGTCAATTCATTATATTTTTAGATGTGTCACCATATCTTTTTTTTCTCTTGGCATGGCGCATGTCATGACAATTGAGTGGTTTGTCGCATGTGAGCCTCTCCCCCCATTATTTTTCTCTCTTGTCTAAAATTCACATAGTGGTCTTTATGCTTTGATCCTTCTTTTTCTTTTATCCTTAACTCTTTAATAAGAGTTTTATTTACTTTTGATTTAGTCCTTCTATTCCAGTTTGTAATGTATTATGCTTTTTAATTTGGTCTTTGTTCATTTGATTTGTGATATTTTTTTTACTTGAACCTTTTAGTAATTTTTTGTTTTTGAATCCAAGTTTCTTCTACACTACTATTTTCAATTTGGCACTCAAAATTTGTTTTTTTTTGTTGGAGTTGTTTTTCATCCTCCAAATGAAATTTTGAGTCCTTTTTATTTTAAATTTCTTTTTTTTTCTCCTTTGTCCTTTGTATAAGTTTTATTCTTTTTATTTATTTCTTCATTTTAAAAATTTTTATTTAATCTCTACTCTTTGGTTTTTTTATCCCTTAATACTTTTACAAAAGTTTTATTGGTTTTTAATTTCACCTACTATCTAGGTTCATGGTGTTATTTGATGTAGTCCTTCAATTTATAATCTTTCATGTATGTTTTTATTTAATCCTGATTTTTTTAACCCATTTTATAAAAAACAAATTATTAGTTTTGAATCTCAACATTCAATCCATGTTTACAGTGTGTTATTTTTCTGTATTTCTTCTCATTTTGTATTATCTAAATATTGTTTTTTGGTGAAAAAAAAATGCCCCACAACATAATACATGTCGTGCCCATTTTTCTCTAGAGATAAAGAGTCGTTTGTTTTCTCTTCACTAAAGAACTTCGGTATATCACTGTTCACACCCAATGCTCTACTATTTTTGGGGTGCGAGTAAATATCATCTCTTGTAAAATGCACTTGTGGGTCTATTTGAGTTAATAAAATCTCAATTGTCCTAAATTTTTACTAGGAGTACTCGCTATAATTCGAAATCAAGACATGCCATGTATATTAAAATTCCTATCATTACGGCACACTCCTTGCTAAACGGCCTCGTAAAGAAATTAATAGGATTTCCTAAAAAAAGAAATAGGATTTTCTCCTCCAATAAATCAAAAAAAAATTTTATCATTTGATTTGTTTATTTAATTCTTTGCAATATATTTATTAAAAACTATACTTCATAATTTGTTTTTTGAATTATTATAATTTCAAAAAAAAATCTCAACTGTAACATGATGCTCAATTTTATGATTATATGTTATAGTTTCACAATTATACATTTTATTACAATAGATGTGCTTAAGTAGGTGTGTGTAAAATATCTTAACTAAAATATCTTGATTATCAAAGGATTTTTTTTGTGCAACTCTACGTAATATTGTTTTTGAGAAACTCGTCCATTTTTTTGTTATTCTTTAATTAAATAGAGATTTGGTTTAAAAAATAAACACATTGAACATTCACGTGATTTTTAATTTAGAATAAAAAGAAATTAATGTAAAAAAACAGGCAGGAATTTAAAAGACTTTGGATATGAACGGAGGGTGGACGAGTGAGGAAACGTAGATAACTTTTAGTTTTCACAATGAATGTAGACATTTTTAGATAGTGGGTGGGGGAGGAAGCAGCTTTCTCTGGAATGGATTGATGGGTGATGGGAACGGACATGTGGGGGCTGTCAGGATAGGATAAAATTGTTGATGTTGTTTTTAAAATGAATTTTATTTAAAAATATATTAAAATTATATTGTTATTATTTTTTAAAAATTAATTTTGATATTAGTATATAAAATATTTTTAAATAATTAATTTTAAATAATAATAAAAAAATTTAATTATTTTCAAAAAAATATTTGAAAAGGGTAATGTAAAACACTCCTAAATCTATTGCTCTATAACAACATTAATAATGTAATAATGTTGTTATAGAGCAATAGATTTAGGAGTGTTTTACATTACCCTTTAAATAAAAATAATTAATTTTAATTATTTATCAGAAAAGAAACGCAGAAACCTGTGGGTCCATTCTTTCACTCCAAACCTTACGGATTGTTCGGTAAACTAATATCCCGTTTACTATTTCTTAAGTGTATGTTATTCGCTGCATCTTTTAATTTTATTTTATTTTTAAATGATTTTTTTATTATTTTAAATTAATGTTTTCGATATTCTTACAAACTATTTATTTTAATTAAAAGAGCTCATATTAGGTGTTTTTTTTCCATTATAAATCATCAAAAAACCAAATATGAGCTCGAGTTAATTTTTGGTTTTGATTTGATTTGTTTTTTTAATATCTTGAATAGGTCTATCATGTTTTCTAAAGTGTTTTTTTAGATGTTTGGGATCAAAATGGGTTTGAAAACAAGTTTTTAGGTTATAAAATCTTAAACTTTGATTTTCTAGCCACTATGGTGGTTGAAGTTGAGGCAAAGATCAAGTTTAGATAAAATCAAATGACGTGTCGCCTATTTTGGTAGCTAACGCATAACTTTTTTTCCCCTTTAAGGCGTACGACATGTCGTTTGCCCTAAGTATAGTGAAAAAAAAGATTTAGTCAAGCACGTTTTCCTGACAAGCCCACGTGTAAATCTTTCTATTGATCACCTTCTTATTATATACTATGGATTATAATAATGCTTTTTTGATAAAAAAATTTATTTTGATTCTCTAACTTTTTCCTTACCAAATCAAACCCTTGAATTCAAAGATAGAGAACTGGAGTGAAAAACTCGAGTAACTTAGGTGATTTTTTAGAATTTATTCGAGAAATATATTTCATGTTTAAAATTAAAAAATACAGGAAAACATTGTTTCTCCACACTTGTTAGCATTATAGGTTACAATAGTAAGTTATTTTTTCTTCATTTTAAACCTTTTTTCATTGCTTTTTTTATTAAAAAAATTTAATCCTTCTATTATTACGTGTTTGTTGGTATTTAGCATTACTAATTTATTTTATTTTGTCTTCTATATTGGTTGGGAAATAAACTGCATGATTTCATTCTTCAATTTTCATTTTAATTTATTTGGATTTGTCTTTTAATTTATCTTTTATAAGGCTTTTTTAATAGTTAAAAATCTAATTTAGTTATCGTATTATTAAATAAATAATAATTTGGAAAAAATAAGTTATTAATCCTACTAGAGTCTATTACCCAACTTGTAAGTTTGAAGTTTTGACCTGAGTTACCCAATTCACGAGTTTGAGAAGTTTACTTATCGAATCTCATATATTTTATTTTATTTAAAAAAAAACACGTTATATTTTTACCGGTCATTAAAATTATTTTTGAACTCATTAATTAATTGATTCACTTTGAGTTTGCTCTTATATGATTTAATTAGAAATTCAAATTATGCATAGTCAAGTTAGAAAATTTGAATATCGATTAAATTAAAAATAATATTTTTAAAAATCTTTATAATTTCAATATTTTTTAAAAAATAATTATACCCAAGCCACATCAAAGCGAGAGATTTTGCTAGCCAGTATGAATCTAAATCACGTGGCAACGTGTCTCTTGTCTCTATTTTTTTTTCTTTTTCTTGTCATGCTATTAAAATACCATTGAAAGAAAGAAGCCCATCTTTCAAGATTGAAAGCCCGTCGTCGTCACTTCCTATTAGACTCCGCTTCCCATGCTAATTGACCAATCTTCGCTCTTGAAAGTTGAAACTGAAAATATATATATATTACAAAACATATAAAAGGCGTGGGTTTTTACACTGTGCACACACTCACATTTCATTGTTCTTACAACGATGCACGCCCGAAAAATAGCCCTCGGGCGCGCGGCAGCAGCTGGCGAGGCGGGGCTACTTTGGGTTTTTCCCGGTTGATTTTCTTTTTTTTTAAAATATTCATTTGTGAACGAGTGTAATGACGGTTTCATCCCGGTAATAGGACAAAAAGCAGGGCGTCGGTGAGGGGCACCGGCGTAATTGCGTGGCCGGGACCGGCCGGCCGGTCCGGTCCGCCGCAACTTTTGAATTTTTTATTATTTTCGAATTGGCTAAATACGGTTTTAGCCCCTAATAAGACAAAAACCATGAATTAGGTGCGAGGGGTGGAGCAGTAATTGTCCCTATTTTTTCGAATTTTATAATCGGCGTGCGTCGGGCGTGGTCCGCACGCGCCAAGCGGTTTCCCGCCTCACGCCTGTTTAGGCGGCGCGTGCGGCCCTGATCCGGTGGCCGGGAAATGGTATACTGCGGTGACGAACGATGCGCCGCCGTGTGGTCTTCCTCCGCGGTGGTGCGTGTGACCACAAAATGTCAGTGGGCGCGGCGGAGGCCGGTTGAAGTCGCCGGCCACGTTTTCTCTCTCCCGCACGTCAATGTGCGGGAGAGTCCCCATTTATTTTGACCTTTCACTTCGGTCCCTCTACTTTTAATTTCGTTTTTGGTCCTAATTTACGTTATATAAGTTTTGATTTTGTTCGATTGGGTCCTCCGATTTCAATTGATTGAATGTCAAAGTTTCACTTCGGTCCTTCTACTTTAAATTTCCGGATTGGCTGTATATAACTCAATCAATTCGGTACAAAACTTCCGATTTTTTCAATTTTGTCCTCTGCTTTCAATTTAGAATAAATATAATTTGCATTTCGACCCTTTGACTTTTAATTTTTTCATTTCAGCCCTTTATATTTGATTTTCATTTAAGTTCTTATACTTTTATTTTTTTTATATTTATAAAATAATCCCTACTTTTGTCCATGTATATATAAAAGTGTATTTAACACAATAATAATAATAATAATAATAATAATAATAAGAATAATAGTAATAATAATAATAATAATAGTAATAGTAAAAGTAGTAGTAGTAGTAATAATAATAATAATAATAATAATAATAATAATAATAATAATAATTAAATTGTTTTGCAGGCTTGCTCTTTCTTTAATGTTCTTTTTCCCTCCGGATAATTTTTTTTTTTTTACAGTAATAGCAATAATTTTTTTTTTTAAATTCTTTTGTTAAAGTTTATAGGATGTTTTTAGTCTTTCATTTATTTATGTTTCTTTCATTATTAACATAATAATAATTATAATAATAATAATAATAATAATAATAATAATAATAGTGATTATTATTAATATTATAATAATAGTGATTATGTATTCTATTATTATAATAATAGTGATTATTTATTCTTTCATAATAATAAAAAATAATAATAATGATAATAATAATAATAATTTTTTAATTGTTTTTCTTGCTTGCTTTTTTGTTCATGCTTTTTTTTTCTCGGTATAATTTAATAAGTTTTTGTTGTTTGTATTCTAGCGGCAATAATAATTTTAAATGTTAAGACTCCGATGTTGCTATTGTTATAATATTTTAAATTAATATTGCTTCCTTTTTCCCTGCTCTTTCTATTAATTTATTTTTTATACTTTTATTATCTGCACAATAATGATTTAAGTAAGTTTTTTTTCCTTATTCAAATATTTTCCTCTTTTTTCTAATGTTAGTGTGCGCTCTTTTGTGATCGTTTATGACGCAATACCTATATTATAAAAGATATAATCTATGCTTACGTGACAGACTCAACTCAAAATTGTAAATTATATACAAAAAAAATACCCGCGGCAACGCGCGGGCAATTTGCTAGTATATATATATATCCCGTCGTCGTCACTTCCTATTAGACTCCGCTTCCCATGCTAATTGACCAATCTTCGCTCTTGAAAGTTGAAACTGAAAATATATATATATATATATATATATATATATATATATATATATATATATATATATATATATGTTATTTTAATAAACTTTCAAAAAAAGAAAACACATTAAAAATTTACTTCTACATAACTCACAAAGAAAATCTAAAAATGATATTATTAAATCCCTGTTTTGAAAGTGTGGTTAACGTTATTTTTTAAAATACTTTTCATTCATAAATATATTAAAATAATTTTTTTATTTTTTTTAAATTATTTTTAACATTAACACATCAAAATGATCTAAAAATACTATTTTTTTTTAAATAAATAAATAAAATTAATTTTGTTCAAAAATATTTTCCAAACAAACTCTCAAACACCCCATAAGTATTCCTTAGGACGGGGTAGTTGTAAGACTTTTAGGAAGCTAAATAATGCAGGCTTAACAAAGTTTTATTTCAGGCTTTGTGATTTTAAAAATATTTCTATTAGTTTCCTCTATAAATTGGTATTTATTTGCATTTTTTACCCTTATATTATATAAAAAAACAAGAAGCCATAAAACCAAATTATTAAAAAGAAATCCAAAAAAAATCTTACTTTCAACTTTCAAGCTAACGTAGAGGATGATTTTGCTTGTACCAGACTAGCCTGTGTAAATGCGAGAACCCAGGCCAAGATGAGGATGGTGAAGACGACAAAGAATATGAGGACGTGGACAACAATCGCCTTCCCATTGGTAGCCAAGCTGCTGAATTCCACGTGTCCTCTGCTCCCAGGTACTTGGAACATGAAGCCATTAGAGAGCAGTTTAAAGTGCCTTTCTTGTCATTCATCAGTGATTCATTAGTGGGACCGAGACAAGCATTTCTTCTTCCAATTTTATTTTTTAAGAAAATTATTTTAATTATTTTCAATCCACAATCTCGAAACCCTCACAAGTCAAAACAGCTGATCACTACCATATTTACGTCCTTGGTTTTATAAATTTATGATTTAAAAAAAAAAACATAATTGTGTTTTTGATATTTTCAGGTTTAAAAACTATATTATTTTAATATATTTTTTAAAATAATTTTAATCTTAGTAACACTTTGCTTGATGGGTCGCCCGTTGTGGGCTCAGCTCAGGATGCTTGTCGTCTGTGTTTTGGACACCATGGTTTTGTTATCTGCTTATATTTTTCATTGAAATTTGCTGGAGGGGTTTGTCTACTCTATTCAACACCTTATCACCAATCCATGAGGTGGAGTTTTCGCGCCCATTTCTTTCATTCTTTAGGAAAAGAATCCACCAGACATTGCATTATATCAATACACGTGGCAGATGGCTTGCCTTCGATTCACAGGAGGTACCGGTTGTGAGTCTTTGAATTACTGTTTTTGTAAAAAATGATTTTTAATATAATTTTATTTAAATTACTTTTTTTTTTCAGATTATTTAATATGCGATGTCAAAAAATAATTATTTTATGACATTCCAAGTTTAATAGTTATATTTTTTTTTCTTCTAAAAAATTTAAGATTGTTAGGATATGATATTCCCTTCAAAATCCAGAATGTGGTGCCCTTTTAAGGGGTGTTTAATACTATATTTCAAAATATTTTTATTTATTGATGTTAAAAATAAAATTTTAAAAATAAAAAATATCATCTCAATATATTTATAAATAAAATATTTTTAAAAATATTCTCAACAACACTACTAAATAGTTAGTGTATTCCTTCAAAATCAGGAATGTGGAGCCCTTTTAAAATGAAGGAGAAGGGAATGTGATTTATTTCTTTATTTTTACTTTTTTGCCTATTTTTTTTAATGAACATAAGATTCTCTTACTCTCGTCAACAACAACGCACAACTATTCTTAGAATTGAATCCTAATAAAACTTTGTTTTTAATAAAATGATACTTTGCTATACATGTATTTCAATCAAGGTTGTCAATACTATTCCAGTCGCCGTTCTGGTTTTTCTATTAGAACAGAACATTTCGATTTCGAAGCGTTCCGGCGTGCCGTTTTGGGGTTGTACTATAATTAATTATATATATGAAAAAAAAATTAAAATATTAATTTAACAAGTATAATTTAAATTCAAGATAAAGTTAACTTTAAATTATACAATACAAACACAAAGTCAAACAAGCATAATCTTAAAATTAGCTAACATCTCTAAATTTTAAAATATTATGATAATAAAATGTTCTAAAATAAAAGAAATATTATAATTTTGAGCCGGAACGATACCGAGATGTTCGAACAGGCCGGAATTAAAACCGAAATGAAAAAGACGCCGTTTCATCTTGGTTTTTTAATGGCACGGACGTTCCGGCCATTCCGGCCAGAACGGAATGGAATTAACAAACCTAATTTCAATAAATTTAGCATAATATATATGTTATTTAATTTGTTGGCGGGTTTATCAAAATGATAGTTATAGTTTATAAAATTGAATTTATAGCTCATTCCAAATCAACAAATTGGCACCAAAATATATTAATATACTATATATTTTTTTTGTACATATTGATAAATTAGATGTTTTAAGTCTTAAAGATAAATATTAAAATTATTTAAATCCCTCTATAATTGTCACAAATATAATAAAGATATATCAACAAAAATCCCAATTTCAACCACTCACAGAAATAGCATTCTCAACAATCATATTACTTACAATCACATTCTACAAAATATATAAAATCAATTTCATTTTTTTTATCCCTTTTCATAAATTTCCGCTGTAAATTTTATTAGTGGCCATGTCCTTGTTGGCTTCCACTGGTTTTCATTTATACTTAGATATTCATTAAAAAAAAGAAAAATCATTTTAGGCTATTATAGAAAAAGAATCCCTATAAATACAATCTATGGATAAATAAATATAAATTTATATTTAGTAAATTGAATCAGTCTTTAAAAGGATTAAATATAATTTTTTAGTTTTTACCATTTGTTTTTAAAAAAATCATGTTCTTTTATTTTGTAAATAAATGTATATAAAAAATCCTACATTTTCCCGTTGTATGAAAAAGATAAGGTAAGAACTTTCTCCCATTCCCAGTTTTTAGGGTCTCCTTTTCCCTCCCTCTCTCCTCGACGGTCGGTCCATTTTTCCTGGGAAATCCCGGGTTCGGGAGAACTTTCTCGGGAAATTAAAAAAATAAATTGGAAGAATCTGATTTCCTCTATCGTGATTCTTCCCTGAATTATCAAAATTTTGATATTGAATTTTGTTATTGTCGGTGGTGAGGATGGCGAGCCAAGGAAGTTCGACGAGGAAAAGTATGTCGTCTTCATCGTTTCATGGAAGGAAAAAAGCTAACGAGGGAGGAGGAGGTCCTGATGCTTCTAGGAAACCTCTCACTGCTTCGCGCTCTATGTATGTTTCTTCTGCGTTTTTTTTTTTTTTTGCGAATCATGATTCCTTCTTTGTTAGATTTTGAAATTTACTTTCATTTCTATTTATTGATTTAATTATTAGAGGACGCAGAGGATTTAAGGGGGAGCAAATTAATGAGCTTGGGGCATTTTAAAATTTGAGTTTTAGTGTTGTTACAGATAATTTAGTTTTTGTAGAGATTATAAATTGTGATATAGGAAAAGAAGTGCTTTGAATTGTATAGTGGCTGCTGCTTGCAATTGTGAGCTATGGAAATGATTCAATCAATAAAAGTCTGGTTCATGAGAAAAAACGATATGTGTTTGATGGTGGAGAGGTGTGTCCAAGCAGGATGAATTTGGATTCTAGGTTGGTTCTTGATGTCTTTTATGTCAATGGATCTATTCATTTTTTTAGGAAATAGAAGGATAACACATTTTTGGATCAATGAGTGAATAGTTTGATAAAGTTATGGAATGTGATCATCAGGAGTTCTTCTAATGATGGCTGAAAATTGAAACGGGATGGGGGTGTTGAAGAAGGCATATTCCTAAATTCAACTCCCCTCTGCACTTCTTTTCTATCTCCTGATTTTTTCATGTTTCTCCCAACTAAGTAAAGGGATGTTTGGGCCTAGTAAATCATGAAATGCAAGGCATGCCTTGTTCTTGTGTCTAGGTAATCAATCTCTTGTGCTACTTTACCATTGAACGCATGGCAGAAGAAACATTATTGATCTCTGATTATGTAGATAGATAGGCAGGTATCCAGTTCACATGACAAATATAGATCACTGGAAGGTCTAGCAACAATGGTTGCTACATTACCATTAATCTAATCTTCTATTGCAACTACATCTTGAACAGGGGAACTAACTGGAGAGCGCACGGTAAAACGGCTGCGCTTGTCAAAGGCCTTGACAGTTCCTGAAAGCACAAGCATTTACGAGGCTTGCCGTCGAATGGCTGCTCGTAGAGTTGATGCCTTATTGCTAACCGACTCTAATGCGTTACTTTGTGGAATCCTTACAGATAAGGTGTGACTAAACTTTTGTATTTCTGGGTAAAAAAAAACTAGTGGAAAGAAGTTTTCTTTCATTTTCCTTAATGCGGACCTTAATTTATTCCTTATTTCCTCCTTTCTGTAGGATTTAGCTTCAAGAGTAATTGCTCCTGAGGTCAATCTCGAGGAGACACCTGTTTCTAAAGTTATGACTAGGAACCCTGTTTTTGTTCTCTCTGACACTCTTGCAGTGGAAGCTCTCCAGAAGATGGTTCAAGGTTTGTAAACTGAGATGCATGTCAACCTTGCAAGCCTCTTACATCTTTCCATATGGATATGGTTCTAATACTAGTAATTAACAGGAAAATTCAGACATTTGCCTGTTGTCGAGAATGGAGAGGTTATTGCCTTACTGGACATAGCGAAGTGTTTATATGATGCTATTGCTCGTATGGAAAGGGCTGCAGAAAAAGGAAAAGCCATTGCTGCAGCTGTCGAAGGTGTTGAAAAAAATTGGGGGACATCCATATCTGGTTAGTTAAAGTGTTCCTTTGAAAAACATCTGGATCACTTGTCTTTCTGGCTATTTTTTTACAACATAACATTGACTAGAATTTATCTTTACTTTTGACTAGAATTTATTCCTTACTTTTCTTTGCACTTTTGTTTTATTTTTTAATATTTGGTTCACATGCAGTACCCAATACATTCATTGAGACGCTTCGAGAGCGAATGTTTAGGCCTGCTTTGTCCACGATAATTCCGGAGAATTCAAAGTAGGTAATACTTTCTCTTGAGTTTTTATCTCGGATACTCTACCACTATTTGTTTAGAGGACTTGTGGACAAAATAACAGCCAGCTCTTTAATTTTGATATGTTTTTGCATCTTTCAGGATTGTAACTGTGTCGCCATCAGAAACTGTATTGGTGGTGACAAAGAAGATGCTTGAATCTCGATCAAGCTGTGCAGTAGTGACTGTAGATGAAAAACCCCAAGGAATCTTTACGTGAGTTTAATTTTAAATTGCATCTAGCAAGCAAGTGAACAGTGTTAAAAATTACCTTCTGTCATCTGTGTTTGCATCAAAATCTTATAGCAGGAAGTTTTTGTTTTGTTGTTGTTATTAATACACATCATTTTATTTTTTTTATCCTGTCAGTTCAAAAGATATCTTGATGCGAGTAATAGCACAAAATCTTCCTCCAGATTCGACTCTTGTAGAGAAGGTATTTCTCTTTAAGATAGCATTGTGTGCTTTCCGAGGGAATTTGTCAAAATGTTCTGTATCCTCCAAGTTGCAACGATAGAATCTGCCAAAACTAAGGAGAATGCGATTATGTACCTTCTAAAAAGAGCCATCAACCAATTATAGTTCTATCTTAGTGGATGTTCTTAGTGAGACTTTGGTAATGAGATACCTGTTTAGCATATTTTGAGTGAAGCAGTGGCTCTCAAAATGTAAACTTGGACCCTTACATAGAACTATAGAGGACTATGCCTCTCAGGTAAATGGAAGAAAGTGGTTGAGTCAATAATCTTGCTTTGGATTTTTCTACAGGTCATGACTCCCAATCCAGAATGTGCAACAATTGATACACCAATTGTTGATGCTCTTCACACCATGCATGATGGGAAATTTTTGCACCTTCCTGTGGTAGATAGAGGTACCATTCTCATAGATGAAGAGTGAAATGCTTTTTGTCCAGTCATTTTGGTTTCTGATGACCTTGGATGGTTGGATGCAGATGGGAATATAGTTGCTGTCATTGATGTGATTCATATCACTCATGCTGCAGTCGCCACAGTAAGCCAAGGCCGTGTCTTTCTTGGACTACGTAGTGCTTTACAATGTTCTCTTTGCAAGTTTCATTGACTTAATGAATTATTATTTCTTAGGATAACATCCAAAATATGTATTCCAATCTGAAAAGCAAGTATTCTTCAAAATTCCTCATATATCTGTTTGCAGCTCGTACTCATTATCATACTCTCGAAAATTTCTTGAATTCTTCCTATATGTATCAAAAGAATAACAAATAGAAGGGAAGTTATGCTACTTGAAGATACTTTGAATATGTATCCATTACAGACAATATCCTGGACTTTTAAGAATTGATGTGTCAACATATCTGCATCCGGATCCATGCTCATGTTTCCTTCCTAGGGACAAATAAAATTTGTAAAGAGTTAAGACATCCAGAAAATTTGAAGTAATTAATTGAACTGGGTGATTTTAATGTCAATTATAGGAATGGAAGTTTGGGTTGTAGAAGGATGGTCTCTGCCTTTTATGCCATCACACATTGTTGTGTTAGGATTCAAGTACATGGCTTATGCGTGTGTTGTTTAGAAGTGTAATTGAGAATTGTCTTTTTCAAAGAGAAGGCAGGGCAGGTGGATGGGTGTCATGCTTGAATAATTAAGATGGCCTGCATGTAGTGATTTATTTTCCAGCTTTTCTCATAATGTTAAAATTTATATTATTGGTCTTGGGAAAAATTAGGATGCTACTATGATTATTGCTGAGAAGAATAAAAGAATTTATGTCATCCCTTCCTTAATCAGGTCAGGAATACTACCGGAGTAAATAATGAGACTGCAAACACACTGATGCAGAAGTTTTGGGATTCTGCCATGGCTACAAGTCCTAATGGTGACGAGGACGAGACACGGAGGTTTGATGTTTTGGTGTTAATATATAGCTAGATTTTGATTTCTGGGTTTACTTACATGTAGTTGGTGTAATGGCAGTGAAGGTTCCTTGAAAATGGCTTCCGAAGGAACAGAGACGGCAGGGATCTCTTCTCTATCCATCATCAGGATTGCCAAACACCTTTTCTTTTAAAATTGAAGACAAAAAGGGGCGAATGCACAGATTTATTTGTGGTAAGATATTTGTATTGCTTTCTATTCAAGGCTTTTAAGATGGCCATGAATTTTCTTTTCCTCATTGCATCTTGCATAGCATATGGAATGTATACTTCATTGCAAGTTACTGCCAGGTCGCTTGCTTTTAGAGAGTATAGGCATATAATTGTGATTCCCATAAAGTTTGCTTTTTGGCTCCGGATATGTGAATGGCTGAATGCTGTGAAATCCTGGTTCATTTAATGAAAATAAGCTTCACATATAATTGATTGCTGACCTTGTTTATGGATTTCTTTTGAGGTAGAGACCCGAAGTCTGACTGATGTAATAACTTCAATCCTTCAGAGGCTAGGGGATGATATTAACCGCAACAACTTACC
Organism: Salix suchowensis; assembly: GCA_029030765.1. Taxonomy (NCBI): domain Eukaryota; kingdom Viridiplantae; phylum Streptophyta; class Magnoliopsida; order Malpighiales; family Salicaceae; genus Salix; species Salix suchowensis. The sequence goes on from CM054991.1 coordinate 7,483,000, forward strand.
TCAAATTCTGGTATATTTTATGGACTTTGTAATATGATCAGTAGCCTGAATAATTTAGTTTCCTTTTGTGAATTTCATACTAATTCATGGTTGTGTTCTAAAAGTATGAAGATGAAGACCATGACAAAGTTGTTCTGGCATCAGATACTGACCTCACCACAGCTGTAGAGCATGCAAGATCAGCTGGTTTGAAGGTATTGTCAGCTGTCTACTTGTCATTAAAGTTTCTCTATAGAAAAGTTAAGGGACAAACTTACCTGGAGAATGGGCTATTGGTGGAAATGACATTAATATTTGTAAACTATTTGAGAATAGCTCTCTGGGGATCATCCTCTAGACATAAAAGAATTCTTTTTTAAGTTCTTTTATTTTCCTCTATTTCCCATCAAAGTTTTATATGGACATGGTTGCTCAAAGAAAATAAAGGAAAAGAACGGGTAACCTGAATAATTCTAGAAAAAACAAAATCAGGAAGTCCCTTACCCACCTGACAATTGAATTTATATTATTGTGAATATGCTTATATGAGAAGATATAGAATTTTGGTTCCTTTCTAGAAATAATCCTGAATGCATGCTTTAAAGGTTTTATTCTATGTTTTAATCATATAAACTCCAACCATAAAGGAAACAGTCCTCATTATAAGTTTCTGTTTTGCTGTTTGAATCATTCTTTGCTAAATGGATCTTGAAGCTCTGTCTAAATTAATCAAATCGATCAACTCTGTAGGGTCTGAGATTGCACCTAGATTACACAGGCACACGCAGGAGGAGGGGTTCTGGTTCAGAAAGTTTTGATCATGCTCAAGCAGATGCATGGGCTTCTGCATACAGTGCTGTTGCCGCCGGTGCCGCTCTAGTTGCCGGGTTAGGCGTATTAGCATACTTGAGGAGATCTGGTTACTGATACTTTGAAAATTTATACAATTTTAACATCATCTGAACTGAAAGGAAAAGCAGTAATTTTTTGCAATCCCAGCGATTGTTGTTTCTATAGAACGATATGTACAAGAAAAATTCATTCTTGGTTCTGGTTATTTTGTAATTCGCATGTATAATTGCCCCTTCTGCATATTTTGCCGTTGGAGTTGTGCTCCTTCACGTATTTGGAGATTTTTGTGTACAGAAATTACACCCGTTGTTCAGTTTTACTCGTGGGTTAGGATTTGAGTTTACGGAGTTCCAGCGGTTGCTTTTAAAATTATTTTTATTTTAAATATAATAAAATAATATTATTTCTAACACTAGTATATCAAAATAATTTTTAAAAAAAATATAATAAATAAATATTTTTTAACAAACAGTCACTGAGGTTGCTTATTCAATTTAAATATAGGCAGGGCGAGAAAAGGGCCTGCTTTTTCTTTATTTTTATTTTTTTTTCAAAATCTCAAATCACTTTAAATTCAAATGACACTGGTTTTGCTTACCCCCGAGTTGATTTTTTTATTTATTTTATGGCCGACGCAAGTGGGGTGCAAGGAGATATTCAACCCTATGATTGCACTCCTGTAATTGCATAAAAATAACGTATTATTATTATTATTATTATTATTATTATTATTATTATTATTATACATGTGTGACAGAGCATAGAGCGAACTAAAATAACCTAAATTAAATAAAACTATCAAGTCAAACAGGATAAAATAAAAGGAATTTAGAAACAATAATATCTGAATTTAATTTTAACGAAAAAAACAGTCTTAGATAGTTAAAAGTGAGCATGAAATTTCATCTCGATCCACTGATATTAAAACTGTCAATTTGGTCTATAAATTTATATATCTACTAAACCTTCTATGTGAATGCATGAGCATGATAGGGCTACCAGTGCCGGAAGACTGGATCTTGAGAGTAAGAAGTTTATTATCAAATTGGTGTGAAGGGTGTAAACAAACGCACGCAGATAATACTACATGTGCCTAGCACATTTCCCCCCCGTTCCTTCGTCAATATCATTTTTCATGACGATGACCTTTCAAGAAATGCTTTGGGGTATTGACTGGGTTGCTTATCCAATTCAAGTCAAGGCTCAGAAAGCTTCACGTTTTCTGTTAATTTGTTTCATACAAGTGGTACTACTTGCATTGCCATTCTCAAGTGCTGGTGTTGCAATTCTGTGACTTGCATTTCTCATATATATGTGCTGCTTCTCTGTTATCTATATTCTCTGGAGTCTATTCTGATATCAGAATTTCTAATCCTCCTGCATTTTTTTAAGTACTCGTTAGGCTGCTGGAGATGATATGATCAGGTGCTGGCTGGGTTGTTTCTCTCTTTTGTTGATGATTTTCATCTTACTTGACCATAATTACTATTATTTCGTGGGCCTGCTGAGTGGGGTTGACTGGATTCTATTTCTAGCTATGTTGAAGCTTATCTCTCCAATCTAATGCAACATCCCACAGTGCTGCTGCTGCTGCTGCTGCTAAGCTATGCTGGATTTCAAGATTGCTGTGCTGCTGATTTTGAGTTGATAGCTTGTGTCTTTTAGACTAGAACAATATGTTTTTGCTGTCAGGATTTTTTGTTTTGTTTGTCAGAGTGCCTTGCACTGCAGTAATCTTCTATTTCAAGTTTTATCTGTTTACTTTCTCCTAAGAAAATGTCGGTACTGATTGTTCTAAGAGAAGAAAAAAAGGTGACATTTGGATTTTCTTATTGGAACTCAAGAAAACAGATTTCTTCAGGTTATTCTCCCAACTAACGAAGAGGTCTCGACAGAATTGTTACGTATAAAATTGAGTACAATTCTTCAAACTGTTCGATAATCATAGTTGGTGATGATCTCACTACTCTCATCGCTACTACAGAACCATGCAGGAGATTTTCACCTTTTATAGCTCCTCGAAGATCATAAATAAATCAGATTATTTATGTCGATATATCTGTAGGATAGATTGGATCCAAATCCAAATCTATCAGTGCCTCCTAATACATAAGCAGTCCTGTGAAAAATCAGTTACTCATACCAGATAACCGTTTCTTCAAAACCCACATTTTGGCTCCACTTCTTACAAAACTCTCACAATCTCTCTCTCTCTCAAGAAAGCATCAAAGAAACACTCTCAAAGAAATCAACAATGACTGGCAAAGATCAAAATCCAAATGATTGTGGTAAAATCTACTCTTTAACTCTACAGCTGAATCTTCACAGAGTAATCAGGAAAAGTAACCAAGGTGATATAGAGACATCACCAAGTGCGTTAATGGGGTATTCTACTCAACTTGAAGGAAGCTCAAAGATTTGTTCTGCTAGGGAATCATCAATGGCTGACAAAGATCAAACTACAAATGATCCCTACTCAATCTCGTGAAAGATCCAGTCTTGAAAGCTGAAAGCACCAGGAATGCTGGTCAGATTGATGAGTTAAACAAAGAAGAAGATAGTGAGGTTACAGGATTGCTTGAGCCTGAGTTAGAGACTGTTTCATAGTGGAGATGTAGAAGGTGATACAGTAGAGTCAAAGATAGATGTTTCTCAGGAACAACGGTTTCTCGGAAAAATCCACTCTCCAACTCCACAGCTGAATCTTTCTAATGCAATCAGGAAAAGCAATCAAGACGTCCAAAAGACAAGGAGTGGATTAATGGCACGTTCTGATCAACATGAAAGAGCCAACATCGAAACAATTAGCCCCAAGATTGATTCTGCTCAGGAATCCGATGAGCTTTCTGGTGGGATTAAAAGCTTGGCACTATCTACTCAACATCAAACAACCAAATTTCAGATTAAAAAAAAGGTTGATTTTTCCCAGATACATGCCGAACGTAATGGATCTGAGGAAGGAGAAGAAAGTAGGAATGAAATGTTGGCTGCGTTAGAGACTGATGAAGAAGAGGCGCTGACATTGTCTGGCTATAGTGGAGATAGTGAAGAAGTAACAGAAAAGGATTCAAAGGAAGATGATTCTGAGGAAGAGTTTCTAGGTACTGAATTTGTAGAAAAGTCCGATTCAAAGTTTGAAGAACTCTTTACAAACTTTGGAGAGTGACACAGAAACCTCGGAACAGGGAACAACAAACAGGGAGTGAAGAAGGTTTTGTTGTAAACAAGAAGACTCTCCTTGAAAGGATAGCATATAGCTCCTCCAATGATCTTGACCAAGAAGAAGGTTCTGATGGTGCTGGAGATATTTTGACTAATATAGAAGGACTGGAAGAAGAAATGCAAAAAATTGACCTTGAAAATGGAAGTGAAGATGATAGTTACCAGACCGAGAAGGAAGAAGGTGATGTGAAGCTGATGAGTAAAGATGAGAAAGATCAACATCGACCAAAAAAGAGTCTCGTGGAATGGTTAAGGGGACATATTGAATTAGAGGAAGATTGGGAGACGGTCAAAGAAATCAAGGCTGAAGCTGTTGAACTGGCAACTGAGCTCTTTCACCTGCTCGTTAATCTCATGTTTTCGTTGCCAAAGATTGACTTAGTGGACACAATGTTTCAAGGGCTCTTTAATTCGCTGAAATACCAATGTAAAGAAGAGAACTCCATGGTGATTCAAAGGATCTTGGCTCTACTGGAATTTGCTGATGAAGAAGTGAAAAGGTTGAAAAGGTTAAAGCAGGTAGACATTCCTGAAGAATACTCAGATACTGACCAGGATGATGAATTTAGAGGCATCGAGCTGAGGGAAAACTTAATTGAGGTCAGCCATATCGATCAACTCATTCTCCAATTTTTTGATTCAATTCTGTGTTTGGAAAGCACTCTATTGCGTGAAGGAGAACCTGATGAAGGGGTGTCAGTGAAGGATTTACTGTCTGCACTCAAAGATGATCTCGACAGATGTAGGGAAAGAGTTAAAAACGATAGCATCAAGGATTGATGAAGTGAAGGCAGAGTATAAATGTATTTTGGGAGCAGAGGATCACTTCATCTATGAAATTATGAAGTTCAAGATAAATGAATTGTGGAACCAAGAGTTCGAATCAGAGGAAGACGAAGACCAATGAAATGAGAGGCATGCCGAAAAGCTTTTCCTTGCTCAATGCTCTCGTTCATCTAGTTAAGCAGGATCAGACATATCTTGTTTGTCATTTGAGATGTTGATATATAAATCATAAACATAGGAGGAGGATTAATTAACAGATTCGTGATGATTCAAAAGGATTAATCCATATTTGAGGAAATTCCAGATACAATTACAAAAACAAGAAAAGATGTCATGAACTTACCACTCATAAATGCCTCTGTCTTTGTCTAGGCTCAACATAAATATTGCCAGAATAAATAAAATAAATCTACACTATCATATCCTTCATGCATAAAATGAATCACCAATTGAAAATAAATCTAATCTTTTCCCCTCGACCAAGATTTGGCAGTGATTCTAACAAAGTACCACATGTAAAAGCCTTTGCCTCTGCATTTTGTTGCAAGTGCTCGATTTGAATGTCTTTCAAGTCGTGCCGCCAGCATTTGATATGGGAAGATGTGCAGCAATGTTGGTTTTCTCCTCCCTGCATTAGTTTTTCGCAAAGAATCTGGATAAATTCATTTTCATAATTCCAGCCTGATACGAGTAGTACAGTCTCTGGATGGCAAAGCCCAAAGTAGGCCATCAACAATATCTCTGTAATCTCTCAGGCTGGCAAGACTCCCACTAGCGCTAGTACATGGACAGATTTTAAGCTTCAAGTGCTTGATATCAGGCAAAGCTGGAATGGAGATATTGTTTAATATTTCAGGGATAAATCTGATGCCTACAAAGTTTATGCGCAATGTGAGACGTTTGATTTGGTTATAATTTCCAAGATATTCCCTAAGTTGGAGGAAATCATAAGAGTAGAGAGCGCCTTTGTGAACGCTAATGGTGGCTTTCTGTAGACTTGAGTGGTCGAGTGAAAACGCAGATGGGAATCCATGGATAAAATGTTTGAATGAATGTAAGCTTGGACTGGTGATGGTGACTTTAGATAGAGCTGATGACCATAGTTGTAACTTCTCGAGCTGTGGATTCGAAATTTTGATCCTAATAACAGAAGTAGCATAACTATTCAAGGCCAAGACTGTTAGGGCAGGAAACTGAGCAATAAGATCCTGAAATATCTTTCCAATTTCTTCTGTTATGCTATAAAACTTCAACTTCAATACCTCCAGATTCCTGCAACCAGTCATGTTGATGTGGAAGCAACTTTTCACCAAACCAGTTGTGTAGCAGAAGGTTTGAAGACTTGGAACATGGATCTCAATTCTTTCAAGAACACTGTCGCCTTCATTCACCTCAACCTCCTTGAGTTTTATACATCCTGAAATACGAATGCTTTTGACACCATAACAATAAACTAAAGCAAGTTTTTCAATCAGAGGGCAACCGGAGATGAGATTCTGAAGAATGGCCTCATCAACACAAACATTCATCAGGGAAAGAACGCGAAGAGAGGGCCAGTTTATGGCATGGTGAGGGAGGGAAAGCTTATAATCTCCGTTTAACCTGAGGACAGTTATCTCTTCGGCAGAGAGGAGGGCTTGGGGCAAGAAATAATGGGATATATTTTGGAAGTTGAGATCAAACTCGGAAACACCACACTTAGCAGCCAGTTCCAACAAATGGTCAGCGCGAGAAGTAAGTTTGAGGATCATAAGAATCCAGGTCCATTGATAGTCTGAACTTGCGTGATCTTGTGTTGTGGTGGTGCTGTGCAAGCAGAGAGTCTTGCACAAAGTTAATGAATTTATTTTTCCAATCTTGGATTTCACGACGCTTGCTGAGACGGAGCCCGTCTTCTGAAAAATCAGAAACTGGGAACGATGTCGAAATTCGGTGCCATGTTTTCGACAACACACTGAAACGAACCACGGCTCCGATTGGGAGGTAGGAGAGAATGTAGTGCAGAACGTGATCAGGCAGTCGGGAGATCCTGTCAGAGGCATCAACTCCGATCCCCGTGTCCATATCGGCGGCACAGTCTCTTCCAAATCGTTTCCTTCGGTAGACAAACTGAATTCTCTGTTTAGATTCTTCCATCTGGCTTACAGGAATCCAAGCAAAACGAATGAGTAGCGGCGGCAAAGCCTTCCGTCGTCGATCTTTCTCTCAAAATAACAACGTAATTATCGCGGAAAAACTATGATGCTGCTACCTATGTATTCACAAACTAGGGTTCGGAATCTTCGGATACGAGACAGGAGTTTGACAGAGACTGGGAGATCTGCAAGTAAAATACTATCGTACTTTATGTGACTTGCAAATATCTATATCTATATCTATATATATAGAATATTCTAAGTATTGATTTGTGCATAGATTAATAAAGACTAAATATCTTTTTTCGACTATAATATTATAAACATACCCTTCATATAAAACCGGAAAATAAGCCAGCTAAATTAGAAATGAGAAATCAAAGAAAGAAAATGCTGATTTATTTAGAATTTAATCAATTTTTAAATTTTTAACTACTTTTAACAAGATGGGAATGTTTGAATTAGTTTTATCTTTTACGTGGTGCAAACTATAGATTAATATCCTTATTACTCTACAAAAACTTCAAATGTAAGTCAGAATTTAATAAAAATATTATTTAATTAAGACTATTAATTTATCGAAATTGTATATTCATAACAGTTTAAATACCACCACATGTATGGTTTTATTTTCTTACTAGTATGTATGTATGTATGTGTGTATGTATGTATGTATACAGCAATTAATGAATATTAAGTATATATCAACCCAATAATCATGCATGAAATACTCCATAGTAACCAAAACCTAATGAGGATTCCTTAATGAGATTGAATTTCATATTTTCTTAACTATTGTTGTATTTAATTACAGCAATTAATTTTTTTTTAAAGATTGAAAGCAACAGTAAGCTCATAAAATTATTATAGAAGAAGATACAATATAATGTCTGTCACTCTAAAAGCCCATATCTTTGCTTATACGAACAAGGCCCATCTAAACTAGCCCAATTAAGAAATTGAGAAATCAAGATGGAGCCACATTCTGGGGTTCAGACTCCGCTCTCATCTATAAAGATTATGTTCTCTTGCTTATCAGTGTACTATCTCTCTGGGTTCTGTAGCGCAGCATATTCTTCCATTTGTGAGTTTCTTTACCTTGAATGTTCGAGTGATTTTGTGTTTATCTCGATTAATTTTATGGGTTTTAAAATTAATAATAATATAAATCTTTAAAAATTATCATATTAATGATGAAAAAAGAAACAAACACTTTAATTTTAAGCTATTAATTGTATCTTAATTGTATGCTAAATGCTTACTATAGGGTTTTATTGAGCACAAGGTAGTCTATTTTGGTCTGTAAATATGTGCTAGATACAATGTCATGTTCATAATTTAAGGTTCAGAAAAATCATTGTATTGTATCTTTTTTATAGATTAAATTGTATAATTCTAAATAATTTTATTTATAAATTTAAACTAATTTTCTTAAAGTAATATATATATAAACAATACAACTCTAAAACGATACGCTCAAAAATACTTCTAAACCAAAGGTATTTTATTGCAATTGAAAAAAACAAAAACACCAACTCTGAAATTTATTTACAGGTTGTGAGCACCGATGAACATGGTGAAATGAAAGTGGAATCGTGAACCACATGATGTTGTGGGGCTACAAATCTGGAATCCACAGCAGTAGGTAGGCGATCTGAGCCAGTTGGCTCTCGCCTGAATTTACGTGTCGGCGTGTGGGGGCAAGATGACCTGACCCAATCCCACTTCAGTAGGTGCTGCTGCTGCTGCTTTTGACTTTTTATGGTGGAATTTTTTTGACTTCTTCCTCCCCTGCTCGTTTTTGACCAGCCAGTAAGACCTGCTTTCCTTGGTGTTTAAGTTTGGAAAACCTGGGTCGTTATTTACTAAAATATTTTAAATTTTATTTAACTTGTAAAAACACTAAGAAAAATCATTTTTTATAATTTTCCAACCATAAGAAAAAATCAATCTGTCCTAGCGACTTCTGGGGTCAATCTTTAATGAAAAAACAATGAAGCTTTAAAAGTTATATATAAAAAAAAAAAACATTGTGATGTGGATGGACCCCTAGAAGAAGAAATGTGGAACACAACTCTCACTTTCACACACCGGTTTATTTTATTTTTTTTATAAGCAGGGGTATTTGGATCAATTTACACGCACTACAACTAATCTTCGACTCACTGAATATCCTGCAAACCCAATGAGCATGTAAGGCACCAGGGAGATGACAGACATGCATGGTTAGACTTGAACTCTGGTATAGAAAAAAGAAACAAGTCCCTTCAACCACTAGACCAATATCCCTTATGTTTACTTTATTTATTACCCATGGGATGGGATGGGATGGGACCATCGGGATGGAACCTTAAATCATGGAGTAAAGTACGTTTGTTCCATGTGTTTTTTAACGTCGTGACGGTGAGAATTGATCGGCGATGCATGAACTGACAAAGCACTCATCTTCTTTAAGAGCTCATTACAAGAAAAATAAAGGGCGTGGCCGATTCACTGTAGCTCCTCTCACAGTTTACTGTGGACTGGAGCAGTGTAAGGTCTATTCTGCCCTTAATGAGCTGCCCTGTTCTAATTTGTTTTGCGAGAGTCGTTCGGGTTTTTTTCTCTTCATTCTCTCTGCGCCCTTTTTTTTTCTCTTCATTCTCTCTCGCTCCCATTTCATCTTTTCTCTTCGTTTTTTCCTCTTCATTCTCTCGCTTCGTTTTGGTTTTTACGCGCGTGGGTCTAGGATGTGCCGGGTTTGTTTGGAAGAGAAGCACGCGGGGAGCATGGAGGTGCTGAAGGTAACGACGGTGGAGGAGGTTGTTAGAATTTTGTTGCCGCAAACACCAAAAAAAGCTAGGGAGCTGGTGAGGTGGTCCTTTTATAAACGACCGCCTAGAATGCCGTCTTGATTTGTGTGGGACTTCATTGAGGTTAGTTAATTTGTGTTCCATGACTTACAAATTTCTTCATCAATATTGCCTAGAAAACCCTGACTGTGCCCATCAACTATACAAAAATAATAGGTATGTAATTTTTTTCTTGATTTTGTTGTTTTTACGGTTCTTGATGGGAGAATTGAAATGGGTGTGGTTCAATTTTTGATTTTGAGAAAGAATTTTAGTGGGGTTTTGAGGGAGAATTAGGGTTTATTTGAGGGTGAAAGATTGGATCTTTTTAGGATTTATCGGTACGGGGTTGATTTTTTTTTGGGTATGAAGATGTGAAAAAACAGGAAAAAAAACCTTATTGGTGGCGGTGGTGAATAATAATTGAATGGAAAGTGTAAGGTTTTATAATAAAACTTTTTATTTATATATGTGTGTGAGAATGAGAGAGAAGAGGAGAAGCTCCTGGGGGGCGATGACTACGAGATTTGTTTGTCTTCAAGCTCGGTAAGTAAGATTCAAAGTAGGATTAGAGATTGATGTGTTTGGTGATGCCCTTCTCCCATATGTTTTAAAAGTGTTTTGTAACCGTAAGGACATGGTAAAATTATAATTGTAAGACAGGAAGAAGAAGCTTTGGTTGTTCCGGGAACCCTTTCAGTGATGGTTTTTCCTTGCATTCTGTTTTTCCTGTGTGTGTTTAAATATGTTTTCGTTCTCAGTGCAAGGATAGTTCATTTTGGCTGATATGGTTTTGATTTGTGAATGTTTTTTAGGGTTGTTGTGATTTCGTTCTTTGGTCGAATATATTACTGCTTTTTAGGCCCTCTGTATTTTTGAAAGCAAAACACCTGCGGATGAGAGTTGCAGAGATCGGTCGGCTTTAGAAAAATTATACAAATTCGAGATAGGGTTGCTCGGCGCATAGAGTTGCAGAGATCGGTATTCTTTTTATTGAACCATGCATATCAATAATCCTTCATTCATGATTAATGCAAAGTGTGTTTAGCATGACTGAACCTTCATTTTGTTTTCGGTTGATTATGGGTTATGCAAGTATGGGTTGTTTCATGTTTATTCGTCGATGAGAGAATGATGAGGAATGAGGGTGTTGGGTGAGAGAGACGATGACAGAGGGAGGCCAAAAGGTAAAAAAAAATGGTAACAATGGAGGGATTCCTTTTATGGTGTTGCTCGAAGTGGGTTCATTTAAGGTCCTCTCACACTAGCCACGTTATCCTCTTTTGCGAAAAGGAAGGCTTATCAAAAGATTGCTTAAAACGGAAGTCGAGTCTAATCCTTTTCTTCCGAAGGTTACAATGGTTGGTGTCTCAACCGGAGATGCAGGGACAATTGAGCAAATCGAGTTTGAAGAAGACTATGGAGGATCCGACAAAAAGAGCTGGAGCAAACAGATGAGGCAAATGACAAGTGTTATTAGCAATAGTAGTAGTGAGTTCAAAATCAACGATAGGGATCCACTATTTGTTGCAAATGTGGGCGATTACTATTCGTAGGGTGTTGGGTGAGAGAGACGATGACGAGAGGGAGGCCAAAAGGTAAAAAAAAATGGTAACAATGGAGGGATTCATTTGGCAAGAGAGATAGAAGGGAAGGGAGGGTGAGCGGGGAACGAGTCTTTTTATGGCACTCCTAATTTTTTTTGCCGCAAAAGGTCGGGAAGAAGGTGGATTGTTGATGGAGGGTGATTTAAAGAAAGGTAGCAGCAGCAAATCGATCTCCCTTTGAAGCTCTCCCTGGTGTCCAGCACATGATTTTCTGGGCACAGCTAAACAATTTTTTTCTCTCCCACTTTGTTGCTGCAAAAGGTTTGATGGTGGGGGATTGTTGCAAATTGCACGAGATTCTCGGGTTTTGATTGGTCGACCTCTAAAATCTTCGTCTCCCTACTGACTTCTTTTCAAAAATCTTGCTCAAGAGTTTGGGGTGTCGTGTGCCCAGAAAATCAGAGGGGGGCCAATTTTTCGTGTGCCCAATATATATAAATATATAGCATGTTTGAGTGTTTTAATTAAAATAATCATGGGTTTTGAAAATACATTTACAGTATTACTATATTTTTTATTATATTTAAAATTCTATCCCCCTTGAGATGCGGGTAATAAAACCTTTTTTTTTCTTTTACTTTTTTAGTGCCAGCCAACCATGTTCTGAAGATCTGTTTTCGAGTATTCTGAGCATACTGTCATATTTTATTTCTCATTCTCTATTTTCAATACCGAGTAATTTTCAACCTGCCATTTCTGGAGTTCACACCAGGAAGCCTCCCACGCTGCCAGCAGAATGAAAACTATTGGCTAGAAACAACTCCATGCTGACATTCTTGCCAACTTGTTTTCACTTTTAAAAAAGCTTCACTGCAGAAAAGAGCACAGAAAATTTACCATTAACAAGCCTTCATATTCTCAATTATTTCCTTTCACCTTGTAATTTTTGTGAAGCTAAAAATGTCATTTTCCTATGCAATGAGCTCTCTCTGCCTTTTTTTTTCCTGGTAAAAGTAAGTTTTTAGATGTTGAAAAGGCCTGCTTAAAATGAAATGCCCCATCTCTTCTCCTTAATAATTGGCAGAGGTGAATGGTGACTCCTACCATTACCTCACCACACAGATCTTGTAGCTATACGTCTAGCAACATATAATCATATCATAGAGAACCGTATCTGCTAAAGATTTGGACATATTTGGCCATGTCTTATAAAAGCTATCTACAAAAGCAAAAGCATGGATGAAAACCAGAAGCTTCTTTATTCTCTGTGGCCAAAACTAGCACAGTGAAAATTCCATCCTTCTCTCTTTCTGACTCGAAAATATCCAAAAAGCATGAACTGTATAAGATAGCAAACTTACTTTTCTTCACACTGGCAATAGACATCAGTGGTTCTTCTTGAGTTCCTTGACATACCATATAAGCATAGAAGCTAAGATTAAAGCAAACCCACTGTGCGTAGAGGCTTGCTCCTGGCGAAAGAAAACAGCAATGGGGGGGATGAGAGCTAAACCACATTCATTTTCCTCCGTTTTCTTGCTCTTTCTCGCACTTTCATGTGTTTCTACAGCCCAAAGACCGAACCCCATCAAGACCATTGTGGTTTTGGTGATGGAAAACAGATCTTTTGATCATATGATTGGCTGGGTGAAGAAATCTATTAATCCAGCAATCAATGGTGTTACTGGGACAGAATGCAATCCTGTATCAACCAAGAATCCAGGTCCAAAATCCATTTGTTTCTCAGATGATGCTGAGTTTGTGGATCCAGATCCTGGACACTCTTTTGAAGCTGTAAAACAACAGGTATTTGGCAATAGCTCTATTCCTTCAATGACCGGTTTTGTTGAACAAGCTCTGACTATATCACCAAACCTTTCTGAAACTGTCATGAAAGGCTTTAGGCCTGAAGCTGTGCCCGTTTATGCCACTCTTGTAAAAGAATTTGCAGTCTTTGATAGGTGGTTTTCTTCGATCCCTGGTCCAACACAACCCAATAGGCTTTTTGTGTATTCTGCCACTTCTCACGGCTCAACAAGCCATGTTAAGAAGCAATTGGCTACAGGGTACCCTCAAAAGACAATTTTTGATTCACTTCATGAGAATGGCAAGAGCTTTGGGATTTACTTTCAAAACATTCCAACAACTTTGTTCTACAGGAACATGAGGAAATTGAAGTATGTTTTTCAAGTTTCATCAGTTTAATTTGAAGTTCAAGAAAGATGCTAGAGCTGGGAAGTTGCCAAGCCTAACTGTGATTGAACCAAGCTATTTTGATCTTAAAGGAATGCCTGCAAACGACGATCACCCGTCTCATGATGTCGCTAATGGTCAAAAGTTCGTCAAGGAGGTTTATGAGGCATTGAGAGCTAGTCCTCAATGGAATGAGACCCTTTTGGTCATCACTTATGATGAACATGGTGGATTTTATGACCATGTTAAGACGCCTTATGTTAATGTTCCTAACCCAGATGGGAACACTGGCCCTGCCCCATCTTTCTTCAAGTTCGATAGGCTTGGAGTTCGCGTGCCGACAATCATGGTCTCTCCTTGGATCAAGAAAGGCACTGGTAAGTTTGATTTTCTCTTACATGCCAAGTTTGGCTGGTACCTAATGCCAGTAGATTCTTCGTTGTTGAACACTTCGACTTTTGAAGCATTGAAGTTATGTTTTTCATTCTCCCCCTTCCATTTTCTACTGTATTGATATGATTATCTGTTTCTTTCCAGTGGTAAGTGGCCCAAAGGGACCTGCTCCAAACTCAGAGTTTGAGCACTCTTCAATTCCTGCAACCATAAAGAAGATGTTCAACCTGTCCTCCAACTTCTTGACCCACAGAGATGCATGGGCTGGCACATTTGAAGGAGTTGTGGGGGAGCTGACCTCTCCCAGAACTGACTGCCCAGGTATTTTTTGACTTATCAATGCACAATTAGGCATAAATGGCTTAAATTTAAGTAGTGATAGCTTGATAATTTCTTAGTCTTGTGTGGTGCTGATAAATCACATGGTGGAGATAGATTGTTTTTAAGTGCACCTTTGCAAACCATTGCAGTGACCTTGCCAGATGTAGCTCCTTTGAGAAGAACAGAAGCAAAAGAAGATAGTTCATTGTCCGAATTCCAGAGTGAAGTAGTTCAACTAGCAGCTGTTCTTAACGGTGACCACTTCTTGAGCAGCTTCCCAGATGAGATGAGCAAGAAAATGAATGTCAAAGAAGCGCATGACTACGTGGAAGGCTCTGTTACAAGGTTCATCAGAGCAAGCAAAGAGGCTATCAATTTAGGAGCAGATGAATCTGCCATTGTAGATATGAGATCATCTCTCACTACTAGATCTTCAGTTCACAATTAGTTATTAATCATCTGTATCAGTTCATGATCGTGTGTGTCTCCATGTCATTAAATTGGTGAAAGTAGAGTACAGCTAAAGCTGAAGGAAAGTTCTCCTGAAGAATGATTTTGATTAACTTTGAATTGTTTGAAGAAAACAGTCTAGTGAAACACAAGTCTGGAGTCATTTGTAGCAGAAATATGCTTCGTTCGGTGTTCATTAAACCCTCAAAACTGCAACTCTTCCATTCTTTTATCTAGTACCAACAGGGAGACACTGTCTCACTGGTTTCCGAAACAATGCCATTGCGACCAAAACTAACTCGAATAATGTGCTCATCTTTACTGTATTTTTAGAAAAATTCCATACTTTTTCTATAAATGATTTTAATTTTCGATGAACTTCTCATGTTTTTTTTAGAGAGAGAAATTTATTCTTCTAAAAATGGTATCAATATGGACCATTTTGCCCACATGAAACTTTTTTTTGGCCCAAAATCGTTTGGTGATTAATAAAGAAGCCATGATCAGTGCCGCAGAAATGCAGACGGGACCTTATTTTGCTTTGTCCGCCATTAGTGCTGTACGGATGGTAGAAAACAGAGGATAGGCCAGAAATGAGAAGTCCACTTTTCTGCTAGGAAAGGGATTGTAGCATTCAATTTACAGCCCTCCTGTCCTACATGCTAAAACATATGATGATGTTTTTTAACCTCAGTAGCTTGATAATAGAATCCACACTTTTCAGCTCAAAAGTCCCATCAATGACACCGACAAAGAACTTTGCATTGCACTTAAGTCGTTCGTTCAAACACAATGAAATAAACTGGTTTTTACGCAGAAGTTAAGTGAACCTGTATAAATCCTTCCAGCTCTCCCAATGAGTCATCTTGGGATTAAATTCGAATTACCAACTTGGTAATTTTGGTAAAAACATGATGGGGTGGGATTAAATTTATCTTGTAAGGCTACTGTGCGGATGAATTGTTTAATTCATGAGATGAGCTACAATTTCCTCAAAGCCAAGAAAATCAGACATCAAATTGCATGTTACAATTTGTTTAAATCACTTGATGATGTTGTGATCCAACAGGGAATGCCATTGTGAATATGAGAAAACAATCAAACTTGCTTGTACCCAAAATTTCCTTCAATAGAGGCAAGATCCATAATGTTAAACATATCAAGATACACAAGGCATGCTCTCTTCTTCAGTATCTCTATGGATTTACTAATTTCTGCTAAACCAGAATTTACTAATATCTGCTAAACCAGAATTTACTAATATCTCTACAGTTAATGTATATCCAAGTGTCACGAAGAAAGAAAATGTCAAGACAGACATCATCTCACAAACGCATCACCACTTGGTCCTTTAATTCCCAGACATCGTTTTTCATGCTAATGAGTTCTGAATGAACTTCAGACAGAATAAGGACTCTGCCATGTAGATATGTCTGCAATAAGCTCTCGTAACTGATCTATGAGAAGCTTTACATGTGAGTTCTTCTTTGCAAGTTCCTATGATAAAAAAAATTCAAGATTAGAGCTTATTTTTGCAAATACAAGGAAAAAGAACAAGCACACAAACTTTGAAGAAGCTCAAAAGACATTTTAACTATACCGCATAAATTTCTTTTTTTAGCAATTCAAAGAGCAGATACAGATGCAAATAACTGTGAAACAATAAACTGTATATATAACATACAAATTGATTAACCAGCACGAATTCAAAATTCATAGCAAATTACCTTTCTTAGGTTGGCGGCTCGCTCTTCCAACTTCTCAATCTCAGCTTGATCTGCTGGAGAGCTGGTTTCAAAAGGTTTAGCCTATTTTGGAAAACGAAAAAAAACACACAATTAGCTTCTTCACCAATTTCCCAAAGACAAAATTTTACCCCAAATTGAAGCCTTGGACATTTCCAGTTAGTCCAAAACACTCAATTGGCTAGAATACTAATTCACAAAGTATTGAGACTTAAACATTGCTAACAGCAGTATCTTCTTGACTCCCAAATTATTAATGCATCAGATTAAAGCAACATTCCAACAATTTTTCAATTAAAGAAAGCAACATTCCAACAGCAGAAAGAAGAATTTTTCTTCTTATTTTAAATTTGCGAAAGAACTGCTCCTGATTATTCAACCAAGTGAGCAACACTCCAATCACAGACACAAAATGCTCAAAACTCAACGCTTCATTAAAATCTTCCGTTATAAATCAGCTACTATCTAATCACAGAAAGCCTCATACATTTAGCATAAAAATTGCCCCTTTTAATCAAACACGATTCATACTCAAACAGTAAAATTTGCAATGTAAAAGAACATAGAAAAAGGTAAACTAGGGTTAGGGTTTCTCATAAAAGAAAAAAAAAAAAACCTTGTGAGAATTAGGAATTGCCGCAAGAACATCACGAAGAGCAGCAACCGAGTTCTTGTACCGAAACCGAGCTTCATCAAGAGCCCCATTACCCACCCCACCACCACCAGAGCCACTGCCACTCAATTCATGAGTAGAATCAGAGACAGCAGCATTAGCATCACTGTTTAGGGCATTGCTAGGTGTGATAGGGGAAGTGGCTGTACTTGTAGCGGTGGAGGTGGTGGACCATAGAGTGGGGTTGCAAAGCTCGTCATTCATAGAAGAGAGGATCTGGTAAGCAGCTTGGATTGTTTCTTCCAAATGTTTTTGGCCTTCTATGGCTAGTTCTTGTGTTGTTTTTGAGTGTTGTGGTGTTAACGGTGATATGGGATTTGAATTTGCTTCCATTGTCTTTTCTTTCTTTGGATTTTTTATCTCTGCTTGTTTGAGTAAAAATTTGTCAAGGGGTTCTTTTCTTTTTCCTTTTTGTATCTGGTTTTTCCTAGAAACCAAACATGGGATGTGAGAAATTTTGTGTTTCAGAACAAAAACACTTTATAAATATTAGTTTATAAGAGTAAGAGAGTAAACTACATCTGAGCCATCAATATATTTTTAGATTTTACTTCAGTCTCAAATGTGCTCAAATTTCAATTGCACCACTAACTTACTATAATTGATGCAATTTTTTTTGTGTTTGTTAGTGTGGCGCAAAGTATTTTTACATTTTTTTTTTGTACAAAAAATTCTTGGCCTTGTTAATATCAATTAAAAAAAGACACATTTATTGTTACTTTGAAATTTTATTTTAATTATAAATGTATTTTAATGTGACAATCAATAAATTTTAAGTAGATTAATATTATTAATAAATTATTTGTTGTTATATTGCATCTTACATATGATTTTCAAATAAAAAATATTAATTATCTCTTTATATTCAAACACATGTAGGATATTATTGTCGTTATTATTGATGTTGCTAAGTTCATTTTCTATATATTATCATGAATGATAAAAAAAACAGAAAAAATTAAAAAAATAAATATATGAAATGTTGTTGATAAAAGAAAAAAAAATGTAATAAATATACATTTTTTAAAATCCAGAGAATAACATCTATATAGGTTCTAAACATCAATCATATGATAACCAAACAATTAACATCATCTTGATTTTTAAATGAAATTTTAAATATATTAGTTACTCATTTTAAATTTATTGTAATACACTTCCTTATTTTTTTTCTTGAGCTTCTCTATTCTCCCTTTTGGTTTTTGTTTTAATTTTCTTTTTTGAGTAATTATGAACTATCTTTATTATCCAATTATCAAATTGCATGATAAAAACAATAATCCACAAACACTCTAAAAAAGAAACTTAGGAAAATATAGAGTTGTATCATTGAATGAATTTGGAATTGTATGAAAATATTTTGAACTCCTAATCTAACATTGAAAAACTAAAACAGCATGAACCAATGTGAAACATTGAAGAGATTGGTGTGTCAAAATAAAATGTATTGTCTAAAAATAATAATAAAAAAAAAGGGAATGAACAATGACGAAAGAAAATTGGAAAACGTCGACAGCAGGGTTCGAACCTGCGCGGGCGAAGCCCAACAGATTTCAAGTCTGTCTCCTTAACCACTCGGACATATCGACGCTTATGCATATCTCTGTGGATTTTTAAGGTAAATAGTATTATCCATTATGGAAAGGCCATTGGTTGACCATGTCTCTCCACATCTTTCGACCTCCAAAACTCATTCGCTTCACCAATCTCCTCTCCTTAGTCCCTCACTGTAACCTTGAACTCTCCATTTTCCTGCCTGGCTATCGCTCCTCTTAACTCTCAGCCTCCCCTTCTCTTTCCCACAACCCATTTTCTCAATCCAAGAACCTGCAGATTGGACTATAAAATGGATATTTTAATGAAACTTCATTTTTTCTTTCTTTATTTCCCCTACTTCATGGGGCTAAATGTGTGTATGGTTTATATGTCTTTGCTGTTTTGAATTCGTGCAATGTTCTGTTCTTGTAGGAAAATCAGGCCTTACCCATCTACAAACCCAGGTTGTGTCTCAACAAATCCGCAATCTTCATCATCTGCATTCCCATGGAGAATTCCAGAGAATGTAACCCAGATTTTAAAGAATTTTCAGCATTGTAGCGAAATGTACCGCTTCAGTGTAATTTATACTTGCCTTGGCTGTTAATTTCGTGCAGAAATTGCAGGAAGCAACCCTGAAAATGCAGAAAAATGCCAAGATTCAAGTCATTGAAGATACCCCAAATTGCAATCAACACCATATATATGCAACCATTGTAATTATGTAACAACATTTGAAGGACTTTGAACAGCACGAACGATTTCCTTACACTGGGAGAGAGAAGAGGGTACAAGAGATACAAAAACAAGTTTAGGCCTTTAATATACTTTATTATAAATTTTAGATGTGAATTTGAGAATAGTTGCTTTGATTGATGCTCCTTTTAATTTTTATCAGTAATTTCTTTGGTCTTTCAAGCCAGTATTTTCAAGCTGAGGTTGATGGAGGGTTCGACCGCGACGTGGTTGAGTTTTTGGTAGAAGGAGATGTAGTTGCTAATAGATCTACGGCTACAATAGCAACCTCTGTATACCCTTTCAAAGCAACCTTGGGGGATTCATGGGACAGGAAGAAACAGTGGAGAAAATCTTGGACGAATTAGGCTTGTATGTTACAAGTTCTTATTTTAGATTTATATTATGACCCCTGTTATGACCCCTGAGTGTGGCGTGGTGACAAAGAACTTGAAATCTGCACAGCAGGTAGTATTTCTTGTAAGAACATGGGACAACCGGAGTTTTACTCGCTCATTTAAGCCTACAAAGTGTGATTTTCAGGGAGTGAGTTTCCTCAAATCCTCCAAAAAAAACAAGATATTAAATTTAGTCCTTGGTTTGAGCAAGATTACTGATAAAAACTAGTCCAATCTGCATCTGAATCTGGTATGCACTGGTCCTGACTGATTGTTATTCAATAGAACAGCTGAAGAGTTCGAGTTCATCATCTATTTCTTAGACTTGTTTAAGCACTTGATTTTAAGAACTTCTATGGCGATTCTGAGTTATGATCTATCTTAAATCATCCTGAACCCATCATGATGGATAACATCTTGGACCAAGATTCCAATGTAATCACTGGTTCGCGTTGATTTTTGATGGTCCTGATAAAAAAATGCTTTCTGAAGTTGACAATTTAATAAATTAGACGTGAGATAAGATGACCAGGTGATCAGGGAAGATCTTTAAGATGACATATCAGATATTCGGAACAGGCACACATCTTGCCCGCACGTTTCTAGCTGAAAGTGGGGGGAAGAAGACGAGAAAACAGCCCTGCAGCCGCTGTCAAGTGTTAAATCAAGAGAATTACTGAATTTAAAACTCAATTAGGTTAGTTTAATTACTAAATGAATGGCTAGAGATTTTATTTTTTTTCGATAACCGGGGTGTCCGGGGACCAGACTACAGCATCGTAACTAATCCCCTGGATTCACTGAAACTTCCCCGCAAACCCAGGTGAGCATGTAAGAGCATGCATGGGAGTGACAGGGCGTGTATAATGAGACTTAAATCCCCAGATGCGGAGAAGAAAAAGCAAGTCTCTTTCAACCGCTATGTCAAATCCCTTCATGCAAAATGGCTAGCGATTAATTAATTACTGAATTGGTTTAATTAATATGACTGAGGACCATCGAGGTGGAAATTGTCACCATCAGGGAGCGAAAAACTTCACTGTCACTTGATTTATCTTTAATGATTCGGAAGGTAGACGTTTCTTCCTTTGTGCAAGGTGGGTCGATTGTCACTGTCACCTTTGGTTTGATTTTTCTCGTTTTCAATGAGTGTATGAACAAGTTGTGTAATAATATATTTTAAAAATAATATATTGTCCGCTTTGGACTTTACTGTTCTCACAGTTTTGTTCCTAATGACACGAGTCCACTTCTGAGCCTGAAGCCCTAAAACACATATTACAAGTTAACAGTCAATACTTTTAATAAGCACAACTACCACTCCTTCACCCGTTGATGTGGGATATTACAATACCAAAAAAAAAGATACCAAATCAAATTAGGCAAAAATATTTTTTCTTGAACTGAATTTGGTGATTTAGGCAATAGTCAAACTTATAATATCCATCATCAAATAGAACCGTTGATATTAATTTTTTTTTTAGTAAAAACATTTATTTTTATTTGTAATAAAAATCGATGTCAAATATAATTTTTTTTTCTTTTCAATTGAAAGCTGAGCGACCTCCTCACTTTTCTCTCTACCGCAGAAACTAAAAAGAAATAAAAATAAAATTTTGTATCAAAACATTATACAAGATGTTGTTAGCATCTCGTATAAAAAAAAATGCCGGAGTAAACTATTCCAACAACAACCATTTTTTTGGCTAATATATATAAATATACATTGTATTATATATATAATTCAGTAGTAACTTTTGTAATTACGCTTTGAAAAAACAAATTACAGAAAAACTAAAAAATATGTATTTTTTCTTAAACTCAAGAAATTAATTGTGATGAAAAATAAATTTAATTAATGAAAACCAAACAACTTTTGAAGTTATCATTAATCTAAAAACAATATGTTAAATCACATTGCGCTATAATCAAATAAAACCAAACACTAAAAAAAACGAGGATAATTTTATAAAATTAAAAATCCATCCAAAACGAAATATTTGTATATTCTCAATATTGGAAATGCTTTTATATATGTAAGAAAAAAAAAGAAAAAAGAAAAAAAGAAAGAAAAAGGTGACAGCTTAGTTTGAGTTGCCTCTCTAGCACAATTCACACAGTATTTATGGTACGAGCAGAAGTATCTGAAGAATAAATCTGGTATTTCAAATTGAATTATTTGATGACTAAATTATATCACACGAACAGTTTCCTGTCGGTATCATCCCAAAAAAAAAGTGATTGTTTTTTACTAAAGCTTAGATTCAGATATTTGTTTTTTCTGTAATTTCATATTATAATTTTGAATTATGTGGTTATAATATAATAAATATAGATATTTATATGGTAATTAATTTCAAAATTTATATAATTAGTTAAGATACATGAAAGAAAGGTAATCCGGATATTTATATTAATAATGATAATAAAAAAATTTCCAAGTGTTTGGATCACGCTTTATTTATAGACACATGTCACCATTCCCCGCCCTTCATTCATGAATGGAGATGAAGAGAGATGGCGTACGGCTTATTATAATACTATCGTCATCCATATAATTTCCTGCTGTGTGGAAATATATAATTATATTTTGACTTTTCAAAATATGTAAATTTAATACAGGTGGATGGTCCATATTTGAAGGGAAACAAAAACAACGGTAACAATAATAAAACAAAACCTTAAAAAAATAAAATAAACCCAAGAGGAAAGTTAGAGTAAATCCTCGGCTTTGTTTTATTTCTAACTAGATAGGTATTTCACACTGTAAATTTTCTTGACATAAAAAAAATGCACGAGCGATTAAAATATTTTAAAAGAAAATAAAAAAATTAAGATTTTTGTAATTGATTCACATAAGTTCAATAAATAAAGTTAATTTCATAACATAAAAGAAATAGCAATAAAAAAAGTAACAATGACAATTTCATTTCATCATAATTATTTTTATTTAAGAATCATAATTAATATCTGAAAAATTAATGCAGCAGTGAACTTGCATTCCTGGTATCTATCACAAATAAAATATTTATAATTACTGAAAAATATATAATTATTAATTTTAAAATTTATGAAATTAATTCGGATATATACATGGCTAGATATAAATAACATGGGATATTATTTAGAAAACTATTAATGTTTATATCAAGTGTTCACATGTATTATAGTGATTTATTTTTTTTGTGATATTTTTATGACCATGAAGGCGAATTCCCACACGTCACTCTATTTATGTCTTCAAGATAAAAACATCCTTGCCCCCCTGCTTCCATGTCCAAGCAAACAAAAACAAATAAGAGTAGTTGTCCAATTTACACTGCCACCACTACTTATCTCCTACACACAGAGTTAAAATCTTTTCAAGATTAAAAATCAACCACTACTTATTCATAATCCATACCTTAAAGATCATTCATTTTTCCATTAACAAGCCCTGTTAATCCTCCTCTTCCGGGGTCTTAGTATTTGTGGATGACGAAGCAACGTTTGCATGACAGATTCAACGCCTTTTTCAATGACAGATGGCTGGTTTTTGTGTGTGCAATGTGGATTCAGTCATGCGCTGGGATTGGATACTTGTTTGGGAGTATATCTCCAGTGATCAAGAGCACCATGGGGTATAACCAGAGGCAGGTGGCTATACTCGGTGTGGCTAAGGACTTGGGTGATAGTATTGGATTCGTGCCTGGGAGTTTATGTGAGGTTTTGCCTATCTGGGCTGTTAGTCTTATTGGAGCTGTGCAAAACTTTGTCGGGTATGGCTTGGTTTGGCTTATTGTTGCGCAGAAAGTGCCTGCTTTGCCCCTCTGGGTGGTGAGTTCAATCATTTGTTTCTAGCACATAATCTGTGTTCTGAATATGCACCTGATATATAAAAGGAAAATCTTTCTGTTATTTGAAGTTTCATATGATTGTCTGTATTTTGAGTCTAGAGTTTCTTAAAAATCTGATCATTGGATACCTGAATTGGCTTCCTGTGGTTAGATTTTGATTGTGCAGTGATGATCCCTTTTGACTTTTGAGAAAAGTGTGCTCTCTCCCCTGTTATTTTGGAGGATCTTGATTTTTGCTAGGTTCACGGTGGTGATGGTGATTTTGATGATCTAGCTACAAGCCTACAATATAAGCTTTCTGTTTGTGCTTTCAATAGAGATACCCATGAACTAGTCAGAAAATCTGCGGAACTGCTGGTTTATTTGATCAATTCTATAGCATTATAGAAATTTCAACCAAGTCTCACAGTTCAAAGCTTCGAGTCCGTTCGATTGTCAATTTGGTTTATGGGTAAAAGGTTAAAAAAGACATGAAATCGAGATCTTACTCTGATGGGATTTCAAGAGATACACATCCCTCTTTCTCAACTGAGTTTCGTTCCAATCCTAAAAAGTTGTCTCACCCGAATACAGATTTAGGTCATAGTTTTGCCAGTTGATCTAAATTCTATCATTTCCTATCAGAACCCTGCTGATCTAAACTCTATCATCTCCTATCAGAACCGAAGCAAGGTTGGGATTTTTCTAGTATTATTTGTTTGTTACACTTTCACGACTCAGCTCTGCCTCTCCTTCAAATTTCTTATCTACCTTTTGACCTCTTGTCATTTTTCATGATATAAACTCGAGTGAGAATCAAATTGTTTGTGCTCTAAACTTGGAGGTCATGTATGGTGATCTGGTTATGTATTTTACTGTGCAACTTATACTCTACGTTTGGTTTTACCCTAACAAACTGCACTCTAAAAAGTTGTGGAAAACACCCAAGTAGAGGAATTTTAGTGATTTTAAATTTCAAAGTGATTTTGGTTTGCAATTAAATTGACAGAATAAGCCAGTCATTTTCTATTTCAATGTTTCACCCTACAACGACCAAGAGAGCTTCCTCATTTTTCATTGAGAAAAGAAAGGAAGCACTGGATGAACAGATCTGCTGGTGGTGTGATTTCTTCTCTGAATTTCTATGTTCTTACCTCACTGAGGAGAAGTTAGATGTATGCTGAAGATAGTTAGGACAGCATTTTGTCTTTTCGCAGCTAGCAAGTACCCTTCGATTATGAATCACATACGGACATCATAAATCTGAAATGTTGAGTTAATGTGTCATTCAACTTTATTTGAGAATAGATTTGCAATTTTGTTAATTATCACATGCTCATAAATATTAACAAAACTCTTCTCTGCAGCTTTGTGTTGCTATATTTGTGGGGACAAATGGTGAGACTTACTTCAATACAGTAGCTCTAGTATCATGTGTGCAGAACTTCCCCAAAAACAGGGGACCTGTTGTTGGGATACTGAAGGGATTTGCTGGGTTGAGTGGTGCAATTCTGACTCAGATTTATGCTATGATCAATTCTCCAAATCAAGCATCGCTGATTTTCATGATTGCTGTTGGGCCATCCATGGTTGTAATTGCTATAATGTTTGTTGTAAGACCTGTAAAAGGTCACAGACAAGCTAGGTCATCTGATAATTCAAGCTTCTTATTTACCTACAGTGTTTGCCTCATTCTAGCAGCTTATTTATTGGGAGTCCTGATAGTCGAGGATCTAGTTAATCTGGATCAAACTTTGCTCACATTGCTTGCTGCCGTTCTGATTATTCTTGTATTGCTTCCTATCACAATTCCTGTTCTATTGGCTTTCTACTCGGAACCAAGACATCCAGTGGAGGAGAACCTGCTTCCTGGGACAGATAAACAAGAGTCCAGTAAATCTGACCTGCAAATCCGTGGAAGTTTCATTCTAAGTGAGAGTGAAGATGAGAAGCCTTCGGAAATGGACTTACTTCAACCAGCAGAAAGACATAGACGAATTGCACATTTGCAAGCTAAACTTTTTCAAGCAGCTGCGGAAGGAGCAGTGAGGGTCAAGAGAAGAAAAGGTCCGCGTCGAGGAGAGGATTTCACATTAATGCAGGCATTAATAAAGGCAGATTTTTTGCTCATGTTTTTCTCCCTAGTACTGGCTTCTGGTTCTGGTTTGACGGTTATTGATAATCTGGGACAGATTTGTCAATCTCTGGGGTATACTGATACGAGTATATTCGTTTCCATGATTAGCATTTGGAACTTTCTTGGCCGTGTTGGTGGCGGTTACTTTTCAGAAGCTATCATCAGGTGAAGAACAGTTTCACCTGATATACCTATTCAAAATCGCAAATTCAGTAATTTCCTTTGAACTAACTCCTCTCATATTCCTATTCCTATTTTCTGTCCTTGCTGTTTTTCCAGAAAATATGCCTACCCAAGACCAGTGGCCATGGCTGTGGTTCAGGTTGTCATGGCATTTGCACTCTTCTACTATGCTATGGGCTGGCCCGGAGAAATTTATGTTTTAAGCATTTTCATAGGACTTGGTTATGGCGCTCACTGGGCAATCGTTCCTGCCTCTGCCTCTGAGCTTTTCGGCTTAAAGAGCTTCGGTGCACTGTATAACTTTCTTACACTTTCAAGCCCTGCTGGTTCTCTTATATTCTCTGGTGTCATGGCCAGTGGTTTATATGACTACTATGCAAAGAAACAAGCTGGCCTCCACCAGATAGACTCTGGATCATTGCCTGCTACACATCTTATGGAGAAATCGCTTACTTGTGTCGGCACCGAATGTTATTCTCTCACTTGTGGGATCATGTCAGGTCTTTGCATTATCGCAGTGATCCTGAGTCTGATTGTGGTTCGTCGGACGAAGACTGTCTACGCTCAGCTCTATGGTAATGTTCTTGTTTGAGTTGCAAGAGAAACAACTACAAAGCTCTTTTCATTAGCATATGGTTTTCATTACCCCAGAAAGCGTGGAGCTGTGCATAGGAAATTCTTTGTTTGAATTATCCCAGATATATGTCTTCGTTGAATTATTCTGAACATGATTGAATTCCTTGCTGTTTTTGGTCATTTTATGAGTGGTTGATTCATCCAACCAGAGTTTTTTCCAGGATCTGTTGGGTATTTCATTAAATTGAAGGTCATGAGCCAGCATCATACTTTGTATTCATCTTGTAAGTTAGGTGATTCGTTTTATGCTTGGTGAAATCAAAACAGACTTATTACTAGATAAATAAATCCCATCTATTTCTATTCTTTTATGTTCTGGTATTAATTTTCAATGGCATGTAGGTTTGGATCTGTGCACTCCATTCTGATGAAATCCACAGATAGTCTACTTTTTTTTTTTTTGTTCTTCTAAAACTAGAAAGATGCCTTTTGCTTTAGGCCTGCAACATGGCAAAGTCCTGCCAAGCGTTGACCCTGCGTTATCCTTCACTGTGATTTCCAGAATTGGATTCTCATTGCTGAGCAAAATCTTGTCTGTGTTGGCAATGCAATAATGGATAGGAAATTTATCTGCCAGCAAATTACCAATCCATCTATCTATTACCTCTTGTTTTTCTTCAATTCTGAAAAACATACTTTGTGGATTCAGGTAAACAAATAAAATCTTGATTATCTCAGGTTTTTACAAGATATATGTTCTAATCCGAACTCAAAATCTATTGTATAGATAACGATCTCTTTATAATCACGCCAGGTCAGTTATGACCATTTATCTATCACGTTATGCTTAAACATGCAATTTTTTCTAGAAAGTAATTGCTGATATTTCCTTCACGTGCCTGTTTTATTAAGAGAGATATAAATAATGAAAAAGAAAATTACATCCGGTCTCAAAATAAAAAGATTCTAATTTAGGCTCGATTTTTTTTTTTCTACTTTTTTCCTCCTTTCTTTTATGTCTATATTTTTTGGAATAAATATTTATAATCACTCCTAAAACATTTTAGAAATCTATGGTATCATATAATTTTATAAAAAATTGGTACTATAAATTATAAAAATTGAGGATGAAAAAAATACTCATCATTATATCAAATTTAATTAAAGAATCTAGAATATCCCTTTAGAAATTAAATAAATATGTATGTATTGTATACATTGCCTTCTACTAATTTTCCAGCTAGGCAACACACAGGTTTGAGAAAATTAAAAACCATTTGAAAAATAAAATTCAGAAATAAAATAAAAATATGAAAATAGATATGTAATATATATATAAATATTGGTCCTAAAAACTTCCATTATTAATTTTTATTTATCTGTCCTGGACACTAGAATATTCTTTTTCCATATTTAGCAGGCTGCCAATCCTGTTAACCAGAGTTAAAAACAAACCATAGTTAGGTTTTAACATGCACAAAATATGCCATTTCTCTGTATAAAAAAACAGAAAACCCATGTTACTTTTTCATAAGAAAATAAATATATTATACAACAAGTAACTGTTTTATTTTCTTTGAGAATTCTGATTCTCATAGCCTCCCGGAAATTAAAAAATAAAATAAATCAAAACTGTTTGATCCAGTGACTAATCTCTTTGATTCAAGTTTATGCAAATGGGTAATTTTCTCTCCCTCTGTTTTCAATATTTTTGTACATATTTTGCTTATTTACACCTACATTATGAGTTGTTTGGAATTTTAGTAATTCCTCTTGTATTTTATATCGTGTCTTAATGATAAATACTATGTGGGTTTTCAGTAAGGAATTTAACTTTGAACATGCATTACTTATTGTTGGTGGAATTTACATACCTCTTTGTGTGTTATGTATCGGGGATATTTTGTTTTTGGTAAATTCATGTCAATCTGAGAAGTGGATAGTTCTTGCTTGTCTTGTTTTTTGTTAGGTACTTGTGTTTGTGTTGAGTTAAGGATTGATTTGTCATTTGAAATGGATGGTGACTGACATTATGTTAGGGATGTAAAGAAAACTTGGAGTTTTGAGAGAGTTATTTGAATGGGATACTAGGTGAGACTTTGAGTTTTTCTCTCATTTATTGTTGTTTCTTAGTGATCAAGTAGATTGTTGGTTTTGTTGTTAGTTCACCTACTGTTGATTGCATCATGGTTCTTTAGTTGGGAATCGCCATAAGTGAGAATTGTGCATGGCATTGTGATTAGACTTATTTGGAATGTTGTTTTATCACACGTGTCATGCTCATCCTGGAAGTTCGTTGGAACTTAATGGATTTTTTCCGGTAATTCTGTTGGATCATTTATAGGAATTAAGATCAACAGGTGTTAAATTAATGTAATTGATGGATCGCAATAAACAATCATTTGTTATTCTGACTAATCATGGCCGTGTTGTTTGGTGCTAATCACGGTCTTTGTTTTCCTTCTTTCCAGATAGATTCCTTTTTTGGGATTCATTTTTGGTGTGTCAGGACTTTCCATTTGAAGGCAGTAACTTGATGATGCATGTTGAGAATTCAGACTTTTTTTTTATTATTCTTTGTAGACATAGTTTCCTTATTGTTGACTTTTTTTTAGATGGTTTCTTGATGATGCATGTGGGAACTTCAGGTTTTGGATAAAGATATTTGTGATTAAGATCTCAACAACATTGCATTGGCATATACTTACAAAGAAGGACAGCCAACAGTGAGACCTCTTGAAATGGAATTTAATAAAGAGGCGGCATCTAGAATCAAAGAGATTGCAGAGAAGAAGTTTGCAGAGAGGGACATCGCTGGGGCAAGAAGATTTGCAGTGAAAGCTCAAAATTTGTATCCTGCACTTGATGGTCTTCCTCAACTTTTAGCAGCTCTTGATGTGTACATGGCTGCTGATAACAGTACAAATGGAGATGTAGATTGGTACAGAGTCCTTGATGTTGAACCATCAGCAGATGATGACACAATCCAGAGACATTACAGGAAGCTGGCTCTCATTCTGCATCCTGATAAAAATAAAGCAATTGGCGCAGATGGGGCTTTTAAGATTATATCTGAAGCCCGGAATCTGTTGGCTGATAAAGCCAAGAGAATTGCATTTGACCAGAAGCGGAATGTGAAAGGTATGGATCAAAAAGTTCCAAATTGGAAATCATCAGTGTCAGCTGGTAAGGATGGTTCCCGTGATCTCTCCAACAATAAAAATTATAATGCACGGAGGCAGAAGAGTGCTATGCACCCGAAGCCTACTCGTCCTCCCCTGTTTTTCCAAACTCAATACTTTTTGGACAATCTGTAATGCATGCAAAACACAATTTGAGTACATCAGAACATATCTCAACCACAAACTTCTTTGTCAGAATTGTTGTCAGCCCTTCTTGGCTTTTGAGACACCACACCCATCCATGGATGAAAATGGCCCATCCCCTATGTGGACTTCTTACAGCCAAGTACAGAATTCTACTCGGCATACAAGGGCTGACAATTCATCTGCATCAACTACGTTTCAGTCAGGGGTATTTTGGAAAGATGGCAATGATGGAAAAGCACAATCAGCATTGCCAGCTGCTCAATCTGAGAAATTGAAAAGAAAGCATGAAGAGGAATTCCATCACCAGCAAACAAAAACAGTTGCTGGAGGAGCTTCTGGATTCAGCAAGTCTGGTTCCACTTCTGTACTGAAAGGAAATAGGCTGAAAAGGAGAAGGTGCATTGATGAACAAAGGGCAAACAGTACTGGAAAAGAGAGAGCAAAAGAGGTGGCTAACAGAAATGGAGTTGTTGAATCTGGTTCTCAAAAGAGTATTTTTGAACCAGGGAGGAGGAGCATTTCCGGCAACTATAAAAGGTAATATCATAAAGGAGTTGACACAAGCAGAAACTCGAAAGATGATGATGGAGAAGGCTAAGAGGGACATTTGCAAGAAGGTTAAGGAATGGAGCAGTGTGGCTAATGTTCTAAAGACATCAGGAAAGTATATAAACAGGGAGAGAGGAAAGCAGAAGGCTACTATGAATGGCACAAAAGCTGATGTGCAAGAATGTCCAGGGTATCTAGTTTTCAAGAGCAGAGCTCACTCCACTGACCCTTCACCAATTAATGCTAATGATGATCCAGATACAAACATCAGTGATCAGCTAGCACTGAGTGTTTCGGATCCAGATTTTCATGATTTTGACAAGGATCGCACAGAGAAATCACTTGGTGATAACCAGGTTTGGGCTGCTTATGATAATGATGATGGAATGCCTCGGTATTATGCCATGATTCACAGTGTGATATCACGGAAACCTTTCAAGATGCGTATTAGTTGGCTTAACACCAAAAGCAACCGTGAATTGGGCCCATTAAACTGGATTGGTTCTGGCTTTTACAAGACCAGTGGAGAATTCTGGATAGGTAAGCATGAAGTCAATAAGTCTCTTAATTCTTTCTCTCACAAGGTGAAGTGGGTAAAGGGTGCAAGAGGAGCCATTCAAATATATCCTAGAAAGGGAGATGTTTGGGCTGTTTATAAAAACTGGTCCCCTAATTGGAATGAGCATACCCCAGATGAAGTCATACACAAATATGACATGGTTGAAGTGCTTGAGCACTACAAAGAGGAGAGAGGAGTTGCTGTTGCCCCTCTTGTTAAAGTTGCTGGTTTCAAGACAGTGTTTTGCCAGCATCCTGATACAAGCAAAACCAGGACAATTCCAAGGGAAGAGATGTTTAGGTTTTCTCACCAGGTGCCTTCAGTTTTGCTCACAGGTCAAGAAGGTCAATATGCTCCTAAAGGTTGCTGGGAGCTTGATCCTGCATCTACTCCTTTGGAGCTACTTCAGGTATTGACAGAAGTTCAGCTGAATGCAATGATGGAGACTGCTGAAAAAGATAAGGAGAAAATATTTATCTGGGGATTCGAAAAATTCCAGCGAAGAAGAGTTTGTTGAAAATGTCAACACAGTCAAGGAAAAAGGGGTAGTTGGAGAGGCTGCTAGAGAAGATGTGACTGATGGTAGGAAGAAAAAGGATAAGGGAACAAATGAAGACACGGTAATTGTGTATAAACGGATGAGGCGAAAGAAAGAACTAGGGAAAAAAAGCTAAAAGTTTCTCTGTTAGGTTTGACTTAAACTGAAGGACTCACTTCACAGTTTTTGCCAAGTAGTTGAAAGTGTTAGAAAATGAAAGTAAGAGATCATTGCAGACCAAAGTCCCAGAAGACTTTCTTTTTTAGCATTTCTTCAAAGAGCAATGAGGGCAGCAATTCTTTCCTTTTCTATACATTGGTGGGATTACAGTATTGTTTCGAAGTTGCAGGATGCCGTTGAGACTTTATCTTAGCTGTGTTTGCAACCTGACAGTTTGGAAGAGTGAATTTACACACAGGATACCATAATTTATAGCTTACTCTCCAAAGGACTGCTGCTTTGCAGCTGTCAATTTTGTGTTACAGGAACTGCACCCCTTAATTCTTGTATACCTCTTCAGAATCTGTTACTACTTTGATACACAGAAATACAAAAAATCTCAACTTCTTTCTCTTGTGTTTGGGGTGTCGGATGAATTTATTCTCATTTAGTGTATGACTCCAATCTTGGATTTTAACAATCCGCAAACCAGGTTTAATCATTTTACCTATTTCTCGTGGAAAGCTACCATTTTATTTCTTCAGTCATTACAGGTATGGTTGCAGAAGCTAAACTGGTGATGGTAGCCTTGAAAAAACCCTCCTAAATCTACTCGGAGACACCATGGTGAGGTTTGTAATATCTTCCCTTTCTCACTTCCTTCGCAGCAGATAGCTCAAGCACCCATTATACAATATACAATTATACATTATACAATATTAACTATAAACCAAAAGTGGAGCTTTGGTTTTTTTTCTTCTTTCATTTCTTTTTAACTTAATGATTTTTTTTTTAATATTATGTTTGTTTTTATTGGGTTATCTCACTCTCATGACATAGATTGAGGTTTGGTGGATTGATTTGGTTCAACCAGATTTCTTTTCCTTTTTTATTTATTAACTTAATTTCGCAATCTTATCCTTTAATAATGAGTTAGTTGTGAAGCATACTCTTCATGATTTGTTTTGTTTAATTTCTATTAGTTTATTCTAGTCTCATGAATAAGGAATGTTTAATGGGTTAACTCACGTTTTTAGTGTCTTTTTTTTTAGTTTTTATTTTTTTAATTCTATCATTGAACTTTATTTTTTATTAATTTATCTTTTGTACGTTATGTTGGTAGTTTTGTGTTGATTCTTTTTTTCTTGCAAATTTCACTGTCCACATCACTATTCACAACCATTTTTCCATTTTAGTGTTATTAATTAATTTATTTTTATCTATTAGTTCATATATTTTTTGAATTAAAAAAACAAAAAAAAAGGGGTGGGTTAGAGCATCTCCAGCAGTAGAGGCTGCTCTCAATCTCCTCTCACGCCGACGACCTCACTCTCCTCTCCTCTCACTCTCATTTTTCACGCCTCTCACTCTCTGCTCTCAATCTCCTCTCACGCCGAGGACCTCACTCTCCTCTCACGCTGCTTCCCCCATCTAACTCTGCTCTCACTCAAAGAATGCCAAAATCAGTGTACAAGCTCTCTCTCTCTCTCTCTCTCTCTCTCTCTCAACCGCTCGCTCGCTCATTCGACAGAAATAAGCCTCAATTTTACATCAGGTTTAGCTTCTCTCTCTTTCTTGCGATTTCAGATTTCGATTTCTCTGCTGAGCTTATTGCTCTTGTGTTCTGCCTAGAAATGACGTCAAAACCCAAACCCAAATCCTTGTTGACTCACTCAAAATATTGGTCTTTGATGGGTTTTTTAGTTGATTCAGTTCAATTCGTCTGTGTTCGTCTGTGTTGTGTTTTGATGTGGAGAATTAACGGTAATATTGCAACGGTAATATTTCATTTTAGCTCTCTGGACAATTCATGTGGGAATAGCTCCCGGATGCCTCCAGAAAATGAAGAAGCCATTTTGGCTCTTCACTTGGCTCCTTTGCTGGAGATGAAATTTAACCCAAAAAAGCTAAATATTTGAATTTTTAGCTTTGGCTTCCCGGATGCCTCTGCTGCTGGAGATGCCCTTATGATAAAGAGCAGATAGAGGATGCAGAGTGGGCCTTAAACCCAGTTTTAATTTGGGCTCACGGTTGAAAAAACTAGGAGGTTTCAGGCCATATAATAAATAGACTTGGGAGAGTCCAGCTGTGCAAAGCATCATGTGATGGCTCTACAAGACAAAGGTATGTCGCTTGATCGCATCAACTTTTATTTTTTATTCTTCATTCAAAGATTGCCAAAAATAATTAAATCTCTCAAACCATCTTATCAACCCTTTTTTTATGGCATAACATAACTATATAACAAAACTTACTATTATAAGATGATAGTGATGGGCATTAATTATGATACAATGGCCATTCCCCTTTTGTTTTTCCCATGTAAATATGAAAAATTAATAAACTGAAAATTGACCTCTTTAGTATGACCTAACTTGATTGCATCGTCACTTGCTTAGTTTGACTTTATTATTGTGTTCATAATTGTGAAGAAGCGATATTCATACTTTATAATAAAAAAAAAGAAGCTATAGTTGTAGTCAATGGTGGGGTGGGTTCATTGATAAATCCATGGTAATCACAATGACACTTCCATTGCCCGATGTTTTTATTAAACTCACATGCTAATTTTGTGATTCGTTGATTTAGTATATAGTTTGAGTTGGGTTTCTTATCAAATATGGTGGGAATTCTCTCGAGTCAAATTAGGTCAAAATTATAAATTAATTTGCGATCCATTCAAAACTTCAATGATACTTGGTTTGACTTTTGTTTTTTTATATATAAAAAATTAATATGTGTTTAACTTCTAAAACATTCTTAAAATAAAACTGTTTTAGATTTGATCAAATCAACTTCAATTAATATATTAAACCCGTAGTTTTTGACCAACTCATGAGCCGGCTACATTTTATAATTATACTTTAATTCACACGAAACAATAATTTTTGAATGCCATGAATTTTGTTTGAAAATGACATTTTTTTTTAATTTTTATCGAATTTATATCCTCTTTCCTATTAGTTGCATTTCAAAAGCTTTTTTTTTAAAAAAAATGATATTTTTTTTAAAAAAATTAACTTTAAATAAAAAAATATGGTGTTTTTAGATCATTTTCATGTGCTAATGTCAAAAATAATATCTAATTAAATAAAAAAATTAATTTTGATGCATTCATGAACAAAAAAATACTTAAAAAATTTTGATTAATAGAAAATAATTTAAGGCCAGTATTCAAACGTAATTCATTTGCTAGAAAATATTTTTAACTTTATGAAATTTTATAAAATATTGTATGAATAATAATAATAATATTTTTTTTGTAAAATAGTTTTAAAATGATTACAAAATATTTATCATTAATTAGTATTTTTTGCAAAATATTTTACAGCAAAC
This sequence comes from Salix suchowensis, assembly GCA_029030765.1. Classification (NCBI taxonomy): domain Eukaryota; kingdom Viridiplantae; phylum Streptophyta; class Magnoliopsida; order Malpighiales; family Salicaceae; genus Salix; species Salix suchowensis. Next base: position 7,517,977 of record CM054991.1, read on the forward strand.
ATGTGAGTGAAAAAATCAACTTGAGATCTACATGATGTAAGGTTATCATTGAGAAGCAATTAACCTAAAGCAAAATAAAATGGGATCTAATTATTAGGTGACCAATATGGATATATAAAATTTAAATAGAATAAAGTTATTAAGCGATCAACTTCAATATGGAAAAAGATCAAATTGTCACGTGATCAACTTAACATGAAATAAAAGGAGTCTATTCTATTTTAATTAAATTATTAGCTATAAGGGTTGTCAATACTGTTCCATTCCGTGCCATTAAAAAAATCAAGACAAAACGGCATCGTTTTCATCTCGGTTTTAATTTTGGTCCGTTCCGGAAATACCGGCCAAATTCTAGCCGGAACGTCTCGGTACCGTTCCGGGTGTGCCATTCTGCCCTTACAATCCTCCTTATTTTGATTAACTTGTGATTGTGTTTCTAATTTTGAGATTATGTTGTTTGACTTTGTGTTTATATTGTATAATTTAAAGTTAATTTATCTTAAATTTTAATTGTGTTTGTTAAATTAATATTTTAATATATATATATATATAAATAGTACAACTCCGAAACAGCACACCGAAATGCTTCGAACCGAAATGTTTTATATTAATAGAAAAATCAGAATAATAACCGGAACAGTATTGACAATCTCGATATGATTATGATCCACGCCTAACCATAAGTCGGATGAAAAACTATTTACGACTCAGCCATCTGATTTTTTTCCTTTTAAGTGTAGGGAAGGTATTTTACTGACTCAATAAAAAATTTTTTTGTATAAATTCAAAAAGAAAAATCACACGGAAAATACAATTTTATTCCTAGGTTTAAAAACTGTATCTCACTGTATTTTAAAAATATTTTTAAAAAAAAATTGAAATTTTTATTTTTATTTTTTACCATAAATTAAATTTATTTTAATATTTTAGATTATTTTAATGTGCTAATTTTAAAAATAACTTTTAAAAAATAAAAAAATATTATTTTGATGATTTTTTAAATAAAAATTATTTTTAAAAACAACATCAACCATCACGTTTCCATACAAGATATTAATTTTTCACTGATTGTTATAAACTCTCTCCTCGTATATATGTTTGGTAACCCATAAAATCACTGATTGTATCAACTTTACCATGGATTACAAATCGACTGGCTGTAGTAGGCTGGAATCTAGGGGATGTTTGAGAATATGTTGTAAAGCTTATATTTTAATATTTTATTTTAAATTGATTTTTAATATTTTTAAATTATTTTAATATGTTTATGTTAAAAATAAAAATATATATTATTTTAATATATCATTCTCTTAAAAAAGAAATCTATAAAATGATCCCAAACAGTCACGTAGTTACTAAAATGAAAATCCATGTGATAAAAAAAAAGAAGGGAATCCAAACAACAGCACAAGAAAAAGTCACTGAAAATCAGCAAATCACACGGCCCCAAAACACTGAACCCTTTCACCTTATCTCATCATCTCCCCCATTCATTTCATCTCCAACCCTCGAAAACAAAACAGAACAAAACTACTTTTGTCTCCGATCAACAAAACAATGGACAACACCAATCACCAGCCTCAATCCACCGCGTACCCACCACAACCCACCACTCCACCAGCAGCAGCAGCAGCATCAGGGGCACCGTCCTCAGCCCCATTCCATCACCTCCTCCAACAACAACAGCAGCAACTTCAAATGTTCTGGTCTTACCAGCGTCAAGAAATTGAACAAGTTAATGATTTCAAGAACCATCAGCTCCCTCTAGCAAGAATCAAGAAAATCATGAAAGCCGATGAAGATGTGCGCATGATCTCTGCTGAAGCGCCTATTCTGTTCGCTAAAGCATGTGAGCTTTTCATTTTAGAACTGACAATTCGTTCCTGGCTTCATGCTGAGGAAAACAAGAGAAGGACTTTACAGAAGAATGACATTGCAGCTGCTATTACCAGAACTGACATTTTTGATTTCTTGGTTGATATTGTACCTAGAGATGAGATCAAAGAGGAAGCTGCTGGTCTTGGTGGAATTGTCGGCGCTACGACTAGTGGGGTGCCTTATTATTACCCCCCGATGGGACAGCCTGCCGCTGGAGGGATGATGATTGGAAGGCCAGCCGTGGATCCTGCCACAGGGGTTTATGTTCAGCCACCTTCTCAGGCATGGCAATCTGTTTGGCAGACAGCTGCCGCCGAGGATGGTTCTTATGGGAGTGGTGGTGTGAGTGGTGGACAAGGGAACCTTGATGGACAAGGGTATGTTTCCATTTTTTTTTAATGCTTTGTTTTCCCTTTTTCTTGTTTTGGTGACAGGTTTCTCATTTTTTTTGTACTTATTTTGTCTAATTGGAGCGTGGATTTTGTTGTAGCGAGGTTTTTGTGTGAGATGATTTCTGGTTTTGAGCAAAGGGGATGCGTCTGGTCATTTGGGCAAATCTTTTATAGGGTGTTAAATTCTGTTATTTGAATGTTATGTCTCTGTTTGTTGTTTTAAGTTATTTTTATATGAGATAAATGAAACCTAGAAAACAAGCAACCTTAGTGGTTTAGAATATAGTAGATTTGAGTAAAGCAGTGGGTCAATGGCTGTTTGATCTCACCTTTATGGTAAAGAAACAATCTTTTAGCCTATCTGAGTTGAATGCTGTTGATTTTTGCTCAAACCGTCTGGGCTTATTCATTTTCATTGGCTGTTTTGAGGTTTTCTTTTGCATGCCAATGCTTACAAAGTTTGCTTCTTGAGGGCACCTATGCAGTTTTGTTCGTTTATGTTGGTTGAAGCATACGACAATGGAAAACTTTTGATGGATTGTTTCTAATAAATAGAGGTTAACCTTAAGAGCCCAAAAAGGGCATATAGCAGCTATCACAGTTGTGTTGTTATCTCCTAAATACCCTGTAGGCACAACATATGGACTTTGTTTGCGATTTAAGTATCCCAATCACATTAATGGTATCCATGAGGGATAGTTTGAGGTTAAGGAAACAATGGAGGACGTGCCATATGACTGATGGGGATGAGAGCTTGAGTTGTTTGATTCTCAATGCTTTTATCTGTCAATCATTTTGATCGCAATGGATGTTTAGAAGGGCGTAGAAGAATGAGGATTGTGCCCCTTGTCAAAAAAGAAAAAAAAATCTATATGTTTTATAAGGATGAAAATCCTACCTGATCTAATGTAGCTCTGAGCTGGCACATTAACAAGAGACAAGCTTGTTCAGATTGTCATTGATTCTGATCACATTACTTGAGGACATGTCCATCCAATGAGCTTTTCTTAAATACAGGTGGTGTACAATGTATGCTAAGATGTGGGAATAACTGTACAAGCGATTAGTTTTTCACTTGTACTCTAAAATTTGACGAGTGTATACCCTTGTTCTAAAATCAGTAAGGTTGATTTTTATCTTTTATGCTACATGTGTGGTGCTTGTTGTGGGGCCATGTCATTTCATGAGTAAATTTTTTATATGGATTTCTATAAAAGGAATAAACTTTAGGCTGTCTTTTGCTATTTGGCACACTGAGTCTGAGTAGGAGCTTGCTCATGTTGCGCAAGGCAAAAATGTCTGATTTTTATCAATCTTCTTTGGTTGCATGAAAAATTTATTTTCCAGAGAAAATCTTCAAAGAATTTTTTGTATCTTTTTTGGTTCATAAAATCTACAATGTTGTCCTACTATGATTTTTCTGGATAATCGGTTACATTTACTTCTTACCATAGATCATGTTATTATTTCTCAATTTCATCTTAAATTGTCTCTTGCCATTGGTGTTTGCTTGAAAATTGTACATTGTTGACAGTCTTTTGTTTTGTCCTATCCTTGAACAGTTCCATTTTATCCCCATCGTAGATCAGCCCAACCAAACCATAGTATTAATAAATGCTGTGGGTCTATGAACTTCTTTTTACATCTTTCACATACCTGTACTTAAATTTTGTGGCATGTATATTTCTTTTCTTTTGACAAATGCGTCTGCACTCTAATGAACTAGAAAAACCTGTCTTTGTGCTGTTTATCTAAGAGAAAATCTTATGTATCGTGTTTTAGGGTCATTTGAGGGTATGTTTCTAAATTTTTATTTATTTCCTTTTAACACTTGTTTGTGAATTTCTGTGCACTACACCAACCCTTTTTTATGGCTATCAGTAACTCAGTATACTGTTAGAGAAGATTCCTTATGTGCGATGTGTGTTGAAGCTATGGTGATTTCTCTCTCCTCTCATTATTAACTTATAGTTCCTTGGTTACTCATCATCCTCCCTTCTCATAAAAGCAACAGCCGCCGAGTATTTTTAGTCAATTAATGGGATAAAAAAGCTCCAAATTACTCTTCAATTTCATATCAGGATGCTTCTATTTACCCTCAAAGATCCTTGGGACTTCTATGCTAAACTACTTAAAGTTTCAGTTAACAGTAATAACTGTGAAAAATGCAAAAGTTCATATAATATGTTAGTTTTCAACTTCTCATGATTTTCTTTATACCAGAATTTTCTTCTGCATATGAAAGAACAGTTGTTTTTTTTTGGCGTGTTTAAACCATTTCAGCATGTACTCATATTATCCCAGTAACATGAGAGAGAGAGAGAGAGATGCATATATTGATATTCCCGAAAATAAATGCATCCATTCAATAATCGACTGTTTGGCTTATGATAATTGAAACTACAGCTATGCCCTTTTGTACTCATTGATCGACATGTTAGAATTGTCTCCTGAACATCAACGATTTTAACTCCCACCTTTTATTTATAAGCCTTGACCCTGCTTTATGTTTCTTTTGCTCTTCAGAGAATTCTTTGTATACTTGGTGACAAAATGAACAATTATTGCATGACAGATCCCATCTACCATGGCAAGAATTATCACATCAACAATATATATGTTTCTTTATGCTTCTTTATGACCTTTCATTGCAATGGCATTACTTTGTTTAAATTGTAGAGGTGATTCTTGTGCCGTCAAATCCAAGATCTGCTATAGTTGTTCAACATCTCCATTTTTTCTCCTTTCGAACCCCCTCCCACCTGTTGTTTCTTGTAGCTTCTTCTGGCTATTGCTGTGAATTGTGACAAAGTCAATGAAATGTCATATGATGTCATATCATTGCTTTCTCTATGACTGTCCAACGATTTTTCTCCTCCCTCTTTTTCTGCAGTTAAGCTTCTCAGATGCAGTGGTTAGTGCATGGAAGAAGGCAAATATGTACCTTGGCTAATATTACCTGTAATCTGAGTGCATATGATCTCCAAGTCTACGTGCTTGCTGTTGTTCAAGAAAACTGCCCTTTAGCTGTTAGAGACTTCTTAAAAAATTATTAACTTCATTGTATGGCAGGTCTACAATTGCTGCTGACTAGCCTAACTATATCTGATGTTCACTTTCTTAATTTATTATCTATTTATTACTGATTTGAATGGTTTTTTTTCATCTTATGCTACCATTTGAATGTCACTCCAGGAAGATCTTCGCTGAGATTTTGACCAAAATTCTGATCTGTGTGGCATTGAATTTCAAAAGCGCTTTAAAATAATAATGCCTGTCTTATAGGAAAACTTTCAGTGTTTTTATTCTCTCTTGCCCTATGGGTTTCTAATTCAAACTGAAAAATGGGAACTTAAAAAGAAGAAGAAAAGGATATCAGGGATGAACCACCTTGGAGAATCCCATCAATGGCTGCCAGCAACTTGTATTGCATATTAACATGGCCATCTGAATGATATCCTCCTCCAATGTCAATTATCAAAGAGGGAAGAGAGCAATGGTGTATGCAATCAAAGAGAGCAATGGTGGAGATCGGGTTTTTCCTTTTCTTTTTCTAAGCATATGTAGCTGCTTTTTCAAAACACGTACACGCCATGGAAACGGTGAGTTTTCTTTACATTAAAAAAACATTTACCCGACCCGTAGCAAATTCACTGGACACAAATCTAATTTTACTCTATTTATGGAAAAGGATTTTCAATCTAATAAAATTAATTAATTACATCTGCGCTACAACTTTGACCAGAAAAGTCTCCTCTTCCGCGTTACACCAGTAGAAATAAAAGGGAGGCTGTACCGCCTGCAAAGCATTTGTCACAAGAGACGCTCTCTCTCTCCCTTTCATTTTTTCTCTTTCAAAAAGGAATAAGAAAAAATCCCAAATAGGGTTACTCGATCTCCGATTTCTCTTCAACAGAACATGGACGCCATAGATTCCGTCGTCGATCCTCTTAGAGGTTTCGCTAAAGACAGCGTCCGACTCGTGAAACGCTGCCACAAGCCCGATCAGAAAGGTATTCACTATTTTTTATTAGGGGATTGTCGCAGTAAAAAAAAATAGGGATTTTGAATTTTGAATTTTTTATTTTGTAGAATTCACGAAGGTGGCGACTCGTACTGCAATCGGATTCGTGGTTATGGGGTTTGTTGGGTTCTTCGTGAAGTTGATTTTTATCCCAATTAATAACATCATCGTGGGTGCTTCTTAGGTAATTTTATTGATTTCAGTATCTTATAATTGAATTTAGTTTCTGTCGATGAAGATTTAAGACCTGTTTTTCTCTTTATAGATAATTAACAAGTTGAAAATTGTTGTGGTTTATGTATGTATGGTTTGCACAAATAGATTGAATTTGCTATGATTTGCAGGTATTGGCGTGGCTTGTTTAATTGTTCTTACTCGTGATTTTGATAATGGTTGTGATTATTTCGTTTCGCAATGTGCTTGTGGCTGTGTCATTGACATTGATACTTTTGGGGTCATTATGGGGAATTACTTTAGTTTATGCATGTATCATTATTGATAATGATTTGTTTAATTGTTCTTACTCTTGATTTGATGATGGTTTAATTGTTCCAAAATTATTTTCTTTGCTATGATGCAAGCTGCTATGGTCTTTCTGTCTATGCAGACTGTATAGAAATGCAGTCGTGCCTCCATCTTTATAAACCTAATCATTATCTTGATTTTCAATGTTTATTTTGCTTTCTGGTTTTAGAAAATGGTCATGTAGTTCTATTAGGGTTTATTTAAATTGTTCTGGAATTGTTTTTGGTATGAAATTGAACGGAAGCTGATTTTACTTTCCTCAAAAATTGCAGGTGGTGTGGATCATCAAGAGAGGCAGTCTGGTTGAAAACTTACCTTTGATGAGGAAGCTTAGCTTTTAGCTTGCTTAATTTTCTTTTTTGATTTGTTTGCTATATTTATTCCACGAACAAGGAAATTATTAATATCAAACCTTTTTATGATTCTTATAGGCTCTTCTCACCTGTTTGTTTGCGATATTCCACAAACTACTCCTATTTTTTTTTTTTTCCAATTATTTCTCGATAACTTTTCTACTTTTTTTTAATTGAAAAACTAAAAAAGCAAAAAACTTTTGAACCCAAATAACTCTAAAAAATTTTGAGATTGCCCACGTATTCTCTCCATGTTTTATATTGTCGTCTTCTCACTCTTAATTTTGTATTTCTACTATAATTTAAACTTCATTTCATAAAAAAAATAAAAACTAAGATTGAAACTAAAAATAAAATGAAAAAGGTTGTTTTAATGTTCATATGAAAAATAAAGAGAATAGAAAAAAAAATCCAATTCTTTTAATATATTTATTAATGGTTCTCTATATTTTTATATAAATCAATATAGTCCATAGACATAAACCTTGGTGCATTGAATATTATATATCAATAAAAAGAGTTATTTAATAGTCTTAGAATAATGATAAAAAAAAATTAGGTTTTTAATATGAATTTAAAAGCTAAGTAAAATTAATTAAATCATTTTTAATATATAATGTTAATATAGATTGCCCTGTTGATATTAATATAAAAATAAATTTAGCCTCCATTAATATATATATAAATTAATATTTCATTTAAAATGGGCAGGAAACTAAATTCCATTCTCCGCGGTCCACAACCCATTCAAACTTCCAATTAGTCTGTTTTAAAATATGATTAAGGTTATTTTTAAAAATATATTTTTGTTTAGAAATATATTAAAATAATATTTTTTTATTTTTTTAAAAAATATTTTTATTATCATGTCAAAATAATTTAAAAATATTAAAAATTTTAATTTAAAATTAAAAAATAAAAAAATATTTAAATTTTTTAAAAGCATTTTCCAAAAACACCTCTTAATCACTCGCAAGCCATACTATATCAACTCTCTAGCTCTGCCACAAACTCTCCCGACGTCCTCTTCTCTCTCTCTTTCTTCTGCCATGCCCAAGATGGCGGCGGTAGCTGCAGCCCCCTCTACCTCCATTGCACCCATCTACAGACCGCCCTCCTCTTCCAAATCCCCATTACCCATTTCCACACTTACCCTCCCCTTATCCCTTAACCACAAAAAACCCCGCTCTCTCCACATCTCTAACTCCCTCTCCAAACCCACCTCTTCCACGGCAACAACTTCCTCCCCGACAACCGAGAAACCCTCGTTTCCCAGATTTGCCCCTGATGAGCCCCGAAAAGGCGCTGACATCCTCGTAGAAGCTCTAGAACGCGAAGGTGTAACTGATGTATTTGCTTACCCTGGGGGGGCCTCCTTGGAGATTCACCAAGCTCTCACGCGATCTAATAAAATCCGAAATGTCTTGCCGCGCCACGAGCAAGGTGGTGTCTTCGCTGCTGAAGGTTACGCGCGTGCTTCAGGCTTGCCTGGCGTTTGTATTGCAACGTCAGGTCCTGGCGCCACGAATCTTGTGAGTGGATTGGCTGACGCCCTGCTTGATAGCGTCCCAATAGTGGCCATTACAGGTCAGGTTCCGCGGCGAATGATAGGTACTGATGCGTTTCAAGAAACACCAATTGTTGAGGTAACAAGGTCCATTACCAAACATAATTATTTGGTTCTTGATGTTGATGATATTCCTAGGATTGTTAGGGAAGCTTTCTTTTTGGCTACCTCGGGCAGGCCTGGCCCTGTTTTGATTGATGTTCCAAAGGATATACAGCAGCAAGTGGCAGTTCCTAATTGGGATGTGCCTATGAAGTTGCCTGGTTACCTGTCGAGGCTGCCAAAGAACCCGAATGAGTTGCATTTAGAGCAGATCGTGAGATTGATTTCGGAGACTAAGAAGCCAGTTTTGTATGTGGGTGGAGGGTGTTTGAATTCGAGTGAGGAGCTGAAGAGGTTTGTTGAGTTGACGGGGATTCCTGTCGCGAGTACTTTGATGGGTCTAGGTGCATTCCCTGTAGGGGATGAGCTGTCCTTGCAAATGCTTGGTATGCATGGAACAGTGTATGCGAATTATGCTGTGGATAAGAGTGATATGCTGCTTGCTTTTGGTGTGAGGTTTGATGATCGTGTGACAGGAAAGCTTGAGGCTTTTGCAAGCAGGGCAAAGATTGTGCATATTGATATTGATCCGGCTGAGATTGGGAAGAATAAGCAGCCTCACGTGTCGGTTTGTGGGGATGTCAAGTTGGCTTTACAAGGGATTAACAAGATTTTGGAGAGCAGAGGTGCTAGAGGGAAAATGGACTTTAGGGCATGGAGAGAGGAGTTGAATGAGCAGAAAGTGAAGTATCCTTTGAGTTTTAAGACTTTTGGAGAAGCAATTCCTCCTCAGTATGCGATTCAGGTTCTTGATGAGTTGACTGGTGGAAATGCGATTATAAGTACTGGGGTTGGGCAGCATCAAATGTGGGCTGCTCAGTTTTACAAGTATAAGAGACCAAGGCAGTGGTTGACATCTGGAGGGTTGGGGGCGATGGGTTTTGGATTGCCTGCTGCTATTGGAGCTGCTGTTGCGAATCCTGATGCCATTGTTGTGGACATTGATGGTGATGGAAGCTTCATCATGAATGTTCAAGAGTTGGCCACTATTCGTGTGGAGAATCTCCCTGTCAAGATAATGCTTCTGAACAATCAGCATTTGGGCATGGTGGTCCAGTGGGAGGATCGATTCTACAAAGCTAACCGGGCTCACACATATTTGGGGAACCCATCGAAACGAGTCTGAGATCTTTCCCCAACATGTTGATGTTTGCAGAAGCTTGTGGAATACCTGCTGCCCGCGTCACGAGAAAGGATGATCTTAGAGCAGCAATTCAAAAAATGCTGGACACTCCCGGGCCATACTTATTAGATGTGATTGTGCCTCACCAGGAACATGTCTTGCCTATGATCCCAAGTGGAGGGGCATTTAAAGATGTGATAACTGAGGGTGATGGAAGGAGGAAGTACTGATCTTCCTCTGCAACAGATATGTTTTTTTAAAAATAAATGTATGTTCTGTGTTATTCCACGCAGTGTCTGTTGTGTGGAACTATATTTGAATCTTGTATTGAAATTTCAGTCATTCAATAAAATGGCAATTTTCATGTCAGGTGACAGGCTTTCTTGCTTATCAAGTGCATGAAGTATGAATCCTGTGTAGAAGTTCGTGAGCCAGAGGAAAAATAGTCTCTGCCTTTGCATGGTATCTGATCTAATTTTATTGAATATGTATCTATACAGTTGAATGAAAACGGAAGGATAGGTGAATCTTGGTCCTTCTGACTCTGCAAGCACTCATAAATTGACATGCAGATTTTACTTCCAGCCATGTTTTACTGCTCCAGGTATTCATCGTGTGACACCAGTTTGTGTACAACGAAAGGGGTTTCGGAGGGTGATTGGATTTCTCTTGATTCTCCTGAACTGCTTGTTAGTGTAGATTTAGTCGTATTTTGATTCGTTCATGGTTTTGGACTGAAATAAGCATGTTTGTAACGATGAAAGTTATTTTTTTAAAGTGTTTTCTTTTATATAATATTATTTTTTAAAAATTAATTTTGATATTAGTAAATTAAAATAATTTGAAAACATAAAAAAATATTAATTTATAGTAAAATATAAAAATAAAATTAATTTTTTTAAAACTAAATGTGAAATAATAATGATTTGATAATTGCTTTCTGAAGTAGGTCCAATAAGCTGCATAGCAGTTACAACATTTGTCTTCTTAGATGCAGCAAATGAGTTCCCCTTCGATCAACTAAATATATTTATTTGATTAGATATTTCAGTGTGGAGCCTGAATTAAGTAGATGAATCGTTTTTCTTAGCTAAAAAAAATATATATGCTACACTGGACGACAATTTTTTTTTAAGAAAATATTTAAAATGACATTATGCGATGTATTTTTTATCTAAAATTTTAAATTTACATGTGCTAAGAATAACTTATGAAATTCACTAACTTGGAATAACCTATCAAATTCATGATTTGAGTCATAAGACAACAATAATCTCAAAAAAAATAAATTATAATATTTAATTTCTAATTAACACAAAAATGAATGGTGAAATAAAAAAAATCAGTTTAAAAAAAACTTTGATTAAACCTATATTAATATCTCAAATTTGCAACTTGGTTCATGAGAAGAAAAAATGAACTGAAAAAAATAAGCAAAAGAGCAAGAAACCTAAGTAAACTCGAGTTGACATGCAAAATCAAAGACCTAGACCATAATACCAAGATAACCTTATAGAATAATAATAATAATAATAATAATAATAATTTGAAGTCTAATCCTCAAACAATGCAATGTTGAAGAATGAAATTGAAAAATAATATCAATTAGAAAAAGATTAAAAAAAAATAAGTCAACTCAAGTTAACTTACCAAACCTACGATCAAAGTCATGATATTGAGATAAAAAAAATAGAAAGAAAACAAAAAATAAAGTTACAAAACCTAATTTCTATTCAACACAATATTAAAAGATGAAATTGAAAAAAAAATCCCAAAAATTGAGGACCAATGTTGACACAACAAAAATGATAGACCATTTTTGTAATTTTATAAGAGCTAGGTGAGAAAATAAAGGGAAAGAAAGAGAAAGTGAGAGGACAAAAAAAAAAGAAAAAAAGATTTAAGTCGTCAAAGCCAAACTAGACATTCTTCATGTACACACGTTATTGTTGAATGAAGTGGACACAAGACGAATCAAATGATAGTTTGAAAGGTGTGATGTTAGGTTATTTACTTAGTGCCATAGGTGGTGTGATATTGGGTTATATACATGGTGTAATGAGTTATGAAATGGTGAGGGAGTTATTAATTAAAATATTATGTGCGTTTGATTTTATCATTCTTTGATATATTTATACTGGTTAATCACTAGGTTGTTAAAACTTGTCATTTTTCAATTATTCTCTTTCAGGTTTATAGATTTGAAAGTTGAGAAAAATCACTTAATGACTATAAGTTATATGTTAATTTGATGCTCATTTGCTTATTGTGTTTCTTGAAAACTCTCTATTGTTCTTTTTTATTGTGAGTTACACACACATGATTTAAAGCTCTATTATAGTATATTTGAATTGTGATATAAGTTATTGTTTAGAGATCATAATGTTTTGCATATATGTGTGTGTGTGTGTGATCGAGTATCTTTGATTATTTGAGAAATGTTCTAGTTTGAGACTTAACATGGTCAAAATAATCTTTATATACTCTAGACCAAATGCCGATCATGTTATGATTGTGAATATAAACAACAAATAAGTCGATTGATCGGTTTCTGGATATTCCTTAGCCGACCAATTGTGACAGGCAAGATCTCAGAATCAACAAGAGCAATGGTATCTCATGACTCTCGATGGCACAAATGGATCTGAAAGTAGCTGGATGTGAAGCCTTGGTTTGAGCTCTACCAAACAAGACCAAACAAAATGAAAAATGCTTGCAAATTGACCCTAAGATAACACAGAGAAGAAAAAATCAAATATTACAATACTCTCTTCATTCCATTTGACGCTCCATGCATATTTAATGAATCCTTGAGCAGTTGATCTTCCAAGATATTGAAATTATTTAGAATATGACTTTTCTCAAAGTTTTTTTATACCATACAGTGAGATGTATTAAATTTGATGGACACCAACATAAAAAGGAAAGGGTGTTAGGGAATGCATTTGAAAAAAAAAATTTTTATTTTATTTTCATGTGATGATATTATAAATGATTTTTTTAAAAAAAATCATTTTAATATATTTCTGAACGAAAAAACATTTCCAAAAATAACTTTCAATCATACTACTAAACAGGCACAAAGATTATAATGGGCCTTAGGTGATCTTTAATTTTGATGCATGGTTTGAAAGAAACTAATTACATGTTACACAGCTTATTATATTTTGGTTTTGCAAAAACAAGTAAGGCTACGCGCATCATGAAAATATGATAAGAAAAAAACTTCAAAAAATGCATGTGAATAATCGAAATAGCAGGACTGGTGCTGCAGGCAAATTCTATGGCACTGAATTTAAGAGCTAAGACTACCTTTGTCAGGTGAAAACTTTTCTTTCTTATCTTCCTAAAAAACACTCACACCATGTCAGTAGAATAAACCTTGCTACAAAAATTATCATACCCCTCTTCTAAAATACTAGAGTTGAAATTCAATTAACTACAGATCTATATATTCATCAAAATCAACTAGAAATTAATCGGACATGTAGTACTAGCAGATCTAAATCCATTTCTTATGCTACTTAGGCAAGCATAATGATAAGGGATGATATGGGGATCAAAGGATATATATGTTAACAACAAATCTTCAGTTAAGAAATTTAAACATTTATAATTTATTTGTTGAGTTTCAAGTATCACTAAATAGTTGGCCTGTGTTTCCCTATGGCCCGACTGGTTTTTTTATAACATAAAAAATAATAATAATAATTGTTAGCGTGATTTATTTTTCTTAAAAAAAATAATCACGACCCGAGTCATAAATCTTACTAACAACACTAAATGTACTGAATTTTAAAAGAAAATGTGATAATGATGACAAGAACAAAAGGAATGTCTATCAAAACAGGAAAAAAAAATACAAAATTAAATTTCAAGTTAACCTTGTGTTAAGGACAAAATTTGAATACAAAATATGTTTCCTGAGTTAAACGAGTTAACATAACACACTCGCAACCCAGTTTGTGAGACCAGACCAACCTCATAAAAGGCAAATTGAAAAAACATAACGATGAACAATTCTCAACAATCAAAATACTAAAAAATGAAGGAAATGAACTTTGGTAATAAAATTAAAATTATAGCCTATCACCTTTAAATTGCAAAATATGGAGTACCAAAATACCAGAAGCAAAGGACCCTTTTCTTCTGCCTCACTCAAATATTAAATATAATATTTGAAATCAAACTTGATAGCAGGAGTTTTGAGGAAAGGATTAGGAGAGTAATTCGGTAGGGAACTTGATAAAAATAAAAAATAAACCCACCAGCAGTTCGATACCTTGCAAGGAAATGTGATTATAGCAAGAGTTTCGAGGCAAGGATTAGGTGAGGGAAAAAATGCCCCAGAAGTACCTTATTACAGTTCTCTTTCTACTACTCTTGTGAAGTCTTCACTTCCAAGCTCACCTGAGTCACAATTCAATCTACCCATGGACTGCAAATATTTCATCGGAAATAAGAGCATGGCAATTCCTGGAAAAAAAACTTTCACCTGCTGTTATCTTCATTTTATCAAGCATCTCTATCTTCTGACTTCTTAGAATTACAATCACTACCTCGTCTTCTGCCCCTCCATTGCCTGCTTTGCCTCCTACTCCTTCAGCCTGCGACAAGGTTGCATCTCACACACCTAGCAGTCAAACAGTAGAACAGAAAATCTCTGCTAATGCACATACTCTCACAAAAAAGGAACTTAAACTTTTATCTGATCTCATTAAACGTAAAGCCCCTGCAACCTCCTTATTCTTGGAGTGCAGCCCACGGTAAATGAAACTGTCAGCCATCAACTCAGGTGGCATCACAATCTTTCTAGAGGATGATCCTGACAAAATAAATGCAGCCAGAGCAAAATCGAATACCACTCAAATCTACAAGGCTGACTACCAGACACTGGCAAAGAAGCCTTGCTAGCTGCTCGAACATGCAAGGAAAAGCCCAGCTTGTGCACCACGCGCAGAAATGCTCCAGAATTCATCATGCAAACTTGGATTGAAAAACTTGCCACAGGAAGTTTATGAGCTTTAATGGAATGGTCACTCACCAGAGGCACTGGGCAGAATGAGGGCAATCTAGACAACTAGTACAATAGCAAGAGCTAGGACCGCAACAGATGTACCGGTACATGGTGTTGATAGGACAATTGAGAAGTGTTTTCCTGGGAGTTTCTGTATGATGAGAACATGATTGCTTCAAAGAGGAAAATCTGGAGTTCTAGGATCTCAGGTAAAATCAAATTCTTCTCAGACCAACCAGGTGCAATAGAGTGATGGTTTTGATTCGCAGTGAAAATGTCTAGTCTGTACAGTTCATAATCATTCTTTCCATGCACAGAGTGAAGCTTGTTTCAGATGCCATGACATCTTTTATCCACATGCAAGCCAAGACCATGTCAATAAAAGGCCTAACATCTAAACATTATCCGGTCACTACCTTCTTGCAGAGAAGCAAATTCAAAGTACAAAGAGAGTAAATACAAGAACTTTTCCCATCACTATATTGTTTTAAAGTTGATTCATGATGAGGGTAGGATTACCAAGAATTGAATACTGTCCATGGGTTTTGCCAAATTAATGACCGTTGGAAAAGAACTATGTTTTGCTGCATCACTCATTATCCACAGCTGTTTCTACATAATTAAAGAAAAGGGCTCTCTTATTAGAAGATTAAGTGACCTGATAGCCAAATTTTAAAAAAAGAATAAAATACATCAATGTTTTTGGTTCCATAGTTCACTTTGTCTGATATTTGAACACAGGGAAGTTGTGGCGAGGTCAAAAATAGTAGATAGAACACAAACTAAACTACCTATATGGTGTACAGTAGAATTTGACATGAACAAAAAAGAATCTGATGTCTAACATGGTAGATCTGCGACATGTAATTTAAGGTATGGGTGAGCAGTAAAGAGTTGACATGAGCAAAAAAAGAATATGATGTCTAACATGAGAATCTGAGAAATGTAATTTAAGGTATACTAAAAGGGCATCAACAACCCCAACATCTAACATTACCATGATTACAAGACAGACTTGACAAGTGATTTACCATTTCTGGGTTCCAAGCTTGTAAAGATTCCTTGTTTTGGCAAAAAAATATATACATTCAGGTCCAAAATCTGAAGTTGAGGCAGGGATAGATGTACCCTTCCATCATGATCATCACCAGAAGCATTTTTTGCTTGTGATGATCCTACAGCAGCCATCATTCACCTGCATCCTTCCTCTGTGTTGCAGAAAAAATATAAATGAATTAGAAAAGAAACTAATTTTCCACAAGCCCATCATAACATGCACAAATCAATGAAATCTATGCTAGACTTAAATACAAAGCCATCAACCAAACATGCGAAGAGGTTTTAGCAAGGCATAAAGACCTCAAACTAGCCTGGACTTCTACCTAAAAAGCTGAACTGCTGGTGCTTGAGGAACGACCAATAGCTATGATTACTTGACCACCTGCAAATGCTTAGTTCCATATTTTTCTTTTATCAAATTATGTTTAAGGTAGACTGTTGTCCTATTACAGAACTTCATAATAAATTGCCATCTAAGGGCTCATAAGAACTTGAGTAAAGTTTATATGTGAAGAGATGTCACTATCTACTAACATGGAAAATCATGTGACAAGAAAACATTGTAATGCAATGATGTTCAAAGCATGAAATGTATAATTCAACTGGCACCACAAAAGGAGTCAAACCTTAAAATGGAAAAGATGGGACATATAATGAACTGCATAATACACACAAGAACTTGGAGCTTGTGATTACCATCCGTTTGCTGATATATGGCTGTATCATAATTGGCATCTCAGTATCAATCTCAACATTGGATAATTTTTGTTTCTCCTTCTCAAATTCTTTTCTAGACTCCTTTCGGCTCCCAGATTGCCAAACTCTACCAAAATTGGGAAGCCAATTAGCATTGTAATCACTCTTGACAGCCTCTCCTCGCTTCTCCATTTCCATCTCCATCTTTCTCCTTTCTGCCCAAGCAGCTCCTACCCTTTTTGGGTTCAATTTATGTGATTTCCCAGATTTATTTGAAATCAACATGGATTTATTAGAAATTTGTTGGTTGAAAATTTAGCTGATTTGTATCAGTTCCTTCAAACCATGGAGGAGGAGCCCCTGTATGCACATTTCCTCCAGCCATTTGTGGGGTCAAGGCAGGCACTCGAGTGCCTCCAGTCAATTGTGGAGCCATAGCAGGAACTTGAGGGATATTCTGTGAATCTAACAGAAAAATTACAAGATGAGGATTTGACATCTAACGAAACACCATGATAACAGTACCCCCATTAACCATGCTATTCAAATTATACATGTACGACCTATGATAACAGTAAATAATAATGGAAGTGAGATGTAAAAATTATTACCCTGTAAACTGCTCACTCCATGTCTGATTATCTCACTCTGATAAACCTGGCACAGCTATAGCAAAAAAATACAAGTTTACACATTTCAACACCAAAGCAAGTGTATGCAGAAAGGAAAGTCCTCCCGAGAGCCCTAGACATCACTGAGCATCGAGCAAAACTAAAACTTTGACAGCATTTAGAAGTTGGATGGTACAACAGGCATGCAATTAAATGAGGAAGAAGAAGGTGATGCATAAAACAATTTGGAAACTTGCACATCATAACACTAAATGGAAAACACCTACAAAGGGGAGGGGGGCTCTTAATACAGCTCTGTGATTATCAAAACCACCCAATAAACAACAGAAAAGATGGATAAGTGCAGGTAGTTTCATATCCAGTCACCATGAACAATCAACTAACAAAAAGACATGCACACAAATGCTGCACACCCTCATACAACCTCCACAGATATTCAGCCTATCTAGTAAAACTAATAAATGTGGCACTTAAAAACAGGTATCAACATAAATTCAAATGCACCACCAGCAATGCACCATACCCCCCAAAAAAAAATCCATGGAAGCCCAACAGTTAATTAACTAATGAATTGCATGTCTGGTATAGGATAGAAACTCACTATAAAATTTCAGCCACAAGTAAAAGTTACAAATGAAGAAAATAATCTACAAGTTTTGAAGAATATGAAATGAGCTTCATAGAGAAAGAGTGTGACCAAACTCACCTCTCCATTTACAGGATCAGATGCACAGTTTATATTGTTATAAGGGACAGAATGTTGGCCATTCCAATTACCTGCATATTTCAAGCATGGGGGACAGGCAGCATAACTAGTATCAATATACCTCCATTCAGAGCTACCTCATTGAAGGAAGAGATATCAGATAAACAGCTTATTCTTACCCATTGTATCGTTAGAATTGCATAAATTTGTAGCAGAACATGTGTCCACAGGCAAAGTGGATACAGCACCATACATGGATGGCCCAGCATTCCTAACTGCAGAGAATCCTGGATTGGATATCTGATACTCATTCGTATAATACTGTAAAGGCATAACAACATTTGAAATATTCAAATTAACATTATCCACACTATTATTCTCAAAGCTATTTATATTTTCATGGCTGAGTTCATCACGGATATCATTTGAAGTTCCAACTTGCATCCCTCGTGATCCATCACTATATGATGACGCTTCATTCCTCAAAGCTTCACACTTCTTCTCCCACTAACA
This sequence comes from Salix suchowensis, assembly GCA_029030765.1. NCBI lineage: Eukaryota > Viridiplantae > Streptophyta > Magnoliopsida > Malpighiales > Salicaceae > Salix > Salix suchowensis. The sequence continues at coordinate 7,536,564 of CM054991.1, forward strand.
TTTAAGAGCATAAAACATAAATTAGTCAAGTACCACAAAACTCTTAAACCAATGCTATCATATTCATACTAAAAAAAACCCAATAACACAACCCTAATCTGCAATAGAACAACGAATTTGGCTGATACCTTAGCTACGTCAGCTTCCGAAATCCGAAAAGTATCGACACGATCCATTCCACCACCGTATTTCCACATAAAGTGCTTCAATTTCTTCAAATGTTCCTCACTCGCCAAGTGACTAATCGCCTTAGCACTATTTTTTTTTATATACATAGAATAACAGAAAAAGAAGAAGAAACACGTTAATTACACTAGAAATTAAATTTAATAACACCAGAAGATTAAAATAAGTATTGATGATAATGAAATAAAACAATATTTGATTAATTGAATATTGTTTTTTTATATTTTACCATGCGAAGTAGCTGCCAGTTTCGTGGATATCGAAATCGCAGAAGACGCACCAGATGCGATTGCGAGAGGCGAGCTCAGGACGTAGAATGGTAGGGTTTCTGAGAAAGAAGCGAATGTCGGCGAGTTTGGTTTGGAAACGAGAGAGGAAATTAGAGAGTGATTTTTTGTGGTTTGGAAGGTACTTGTGGTTTTGGCCTTGATCGTGATTCAAATTACATGCTTTGCAGAATTCGAACTCTGTGTTTTTCTTCTTCTTCTTCTTCTTCTCATTGTTCGTCTTCATCTTCTGGTTCATGGTGGTGATTTTAGGGCTAGCTAGGGTTTTGTTGAATTAGCTCTGTAACTAAAAATTTGGAATTTTATTTTTCCGGGCAGTGGTTGCCGATCTCACTAGATGACGGGTCGTTCTTTTCATTTATACAGGTCTATGAAACGCAGCATTTCTATTCTAACCTGTTTGGCAAAGCTGTTGTTGCTGCTGTTGCGGTTGAGGTTGAAAAAAAAACAAGTTTATAGAAAAGCGTTTTTAGCTACGGTTCGTAACTAAAATTTATGTTTGGTTAAAATTATAGTTAGAGTTGAGTTTAATGAAAAGCAGTTTCGAGTGTTTGATTACCATGTTTTTCATATTGTTGTCAACTTGTGAAATAACTTTAAAGTACACACATATATTTTTTAAATATTATAGATTTAATTTATCATAATAATAAAATATAATTAATAATTCAAGTAAATTAAAGTCATTTTTATTCTTCCATCATGAACTCTAGTTGTTCATAATTATTATATAATTATGAAAATTAATAACTAAAGAGTGATTTTAATAATAATAAAAAAAAACCTTATTATAAAAATTAAGTCCTACACATAAAATGATCACAAATTAAAAATGTATTTTTAAAAATAAAGTAAAATAAAAATTATAAAAAACTTGATAGTATATTTGAGAACTTCAGCACCATGATGATATATTCAAACACGAATGAAGTGACTACATGAGCTTTTATTCAAAAACATACACAACGCTTTGATAGTTGATAGATTATCAGTTCTAGACCAAGTCTCAATTTATTACACCAGTACAGTATTATCAGTCAAACAAAAAACTGTAGGTTCCTGATGTTTGCGTACTTAGCAGTACAGATCACCAGCATCTCCTTGGTGCATCTTAGGTTTAGCTTCCATGTTCATTTTGGCGCAGTACTCGAATAAACTACCATCAAAACATCTTCTTATAGCTTCTTTAGACAGGAATCCTTCTTCATCCTTTGCGCTCGAGAACATAGAGAAGACCCCATTCTAACTTAGCTGCACACCTGCAAGCCATTGCTCAACCACATCAGCGTGGTTTCAAAAAACTTTACGCATATAGAGTTGGAAAACAGACAGGAGGCTGGCAACTTGGACATTTAAAGACTGATAAACTGTTCCCTTGTACTATTAACAAAACAGTACCTTTTTTATAAACCAAACTAATCAGACTCGAGAAAACAAAAAGGTAATAGAATAGAAGAAAAAATCAATTCTACCTCCGAAAATGCGCATGCTCGAACAATATGCTTATGCTCAAAAGACTGTAATTCGTCCCCTGTCAATGCATCCCATAATTTCCTGCAAACAATATACCAGATATATTATAGAACCTCTCTAAATTGATTGAATTTATGATCTGATGATCATTTAGCATCTTTCCACTTGCCAGCCACCATGTGCCCAAACATGAAAGAAAGAGAGAGCGTCTTGATAGAAAATTGCCTAAACAAGGAAGTATACAGGTCACTTGAAAGGAATACATAGGTTAATATATATTCATGAATTTCAAAACATAAAAGGAGCTTAAATCACATACGCAGAAAAATCAGCGGAGCCAGAAGCTGCAAGCAAAGCATTAGTGTCCAGGCAGCAACTCCACACTGCACCCTTTGTGCCCTTCAAAGGTTCCAATCCAATCACCAGTCTCCCCATTTCTCAACATGGGACTAGAATCTGAATTTCAAAGGATAACGTTATTTTGAAGTGAGGATTTACAAGATCTCGATGAATAGAGGCTCAACACCAATTTTCAGTTAACAAATCACGAATCAATCATTATGCAAATCCTAGCTCAGTAATTCCATGACTCCATTCACATTAGCACAAAGAGACAATCAAATGATCCACAACCCTTTTGGGTTATCATGCATTCGGAAGAAGTATGGAACAAGGGATAAAGATAATGACTATTTGATTCAATTCTTTGTTGCCATATTAAAAATAGGAGAAATAATAATGATCAGTGTTGAAATCTCGATTCCCAATCTACAATATCAAATAATAATGACGAGGAGACGAGGGCGCTGAGGGAGACGAGGGCACTTGAGGGAGACGAGGGCGCTGAGGGAGACGAGGGCACTTGAGGGAGACGAGGTGCGTTTGAGTTGATGAGAGATGAGGGAGACGAGAGGATGATTTGCAATTATTTTGGCCGTTGTGAATTTCACGTGATTTTTTTTTGGCAGTATATTGTCATTCAGTGGGTGTATGTGCCGCGGCTGCAAAAGCAGCTCTCAGTAGCTTTTGTAATCGCGGCGTGTTTTTAATAAAATTGATGGACCCCCAGCTAAACATCGCCCGAATGTTTGGTAGTATCTAATGTTGGGGTCGCGGTCCAACGCAACAATAGGTTGGAACGCGGTCCCAAACATCCCACTAAATTGATTCCCGCCAATATCCAACTCTGAGAAAGAAAAAATAAATAATAACTGTATAATCATGCATAAATTATAAATATCATTGATTCCTTTATATATTATTTTTTTAGCAGCATTCTGAAATTATAATCATGCATAAATACGTGTATTTCCCTCTTAATTTTTTTGACAACTCCCTCTTAATTAATTTGATGATTGTTGGATGAAATCTAAGTGGTAACTGGTTATATATAGTTGTTAGAGATTGTAGTAGTTATTGTTTAAAATATATATTTTTTCTTGAAAATATATTAAAAAAAATTGATATCAATATATTAAAAGATATAAGAAAATAATTTTAAATCAAAAAATATAAATTAAAAAAAAAACAATTTCAAATACATTTTTAAGTCTTCCCGTGGCTTTGGATAAAGATAGTCTTTCTTAGCCGCGGGATGTTTTTCAAATTATATTTTTATTTAGAAATATATTAAAATTATATTTTTTTTATTTTTAAAAGATTAAAAACACAAAAAAAATCTCATTTAAAATAAAACAAAAAATCAATTTCTTTTTAAAAACACTTTTAAAATATTTCTCAAACACCCCTAAATTTCGCAAGTTTCCAAGGAATTTTCAATTTAATTTAAAAACACTAGAAATGTTCGCGTGTGCGAATCATTGTTCACACACAAGTCATTATGGTTTATAATAGATTTTTTTGTTCATTTTGATTATTGATTTTTTAAAAAGAGGACTAGAGTGATAAAAGCTGAGAAAGAGGTGGTGTTAAAAATTTAGATAAAAAGTTCACGAATCCAATATTAAAAATACTTAATTTATTTTGGAATATCAAAAATATTCAAGGAATATTTAAGAAAAATGCAATTTCATGAAAGGTTTTCCCTCCAATTTTGCTCAATATTGGTCCATATACTTACATTGTAATATATAGACGCGATTCAAAATATCTAATTTTCTCTTAGGAAACAAAAATTGAATTTTTTTCATAAATATTTATTAGGGTTCAGCCAAAATATCAAAGATTTTTCACTAATCATTTTGTTTATTAGAATTTAGTTGTAGATTTTAACATATGGGTGTGTAAAACTACGGTGTAGATCACACCCTTAGGTATTAAAAATATAAAAAAATAAAATGTGATGTTAAAATTAAGACTCTAGAACAATTAAGATTTTATCCAATAAAGATAGACTCCTGCACAAAAAAATATATACCTTAAATCTTAGAAAAAAAACCAATAAATAGATATTTAACATATAAAAATAATCAAATAACAATGCAATTTATTTTAGATAGAGTACACTAAAGATGATATATCTTGTCATACCATAACAAGTCTTCTTACTATACTCTCGCAAATTATTAAATTTTTTTTAGTAACTTTAATATATTCATAACGACTCCTATAAATTATAATTATAATTTTATAACTATATATATCGTTTCACAGAAAAATAATGGATGGGCGAGAGTACAAGCCTACCCTTACTTTCCGGCCCAAGAACCGATCCATTAGACCTAGACTCCTTGCAGTATTTTTTTTCTTACAGCTGGAAAAAAACAATTTGACGGGTAAAGAAGGAGATAATAATTAAATGAAAAGCCTTCGCAATTATTTGAAGGCTATTCTAGTCCATTCAAATACTTAGCTATCACATCAGCTGGCCTCAGCCAGCCAGCAAGCCCAGAATCTTGTAGACTCGACATGGACTTGGAATTGAAGAACACTTGTGATATGGGTTGAACATGGCGTAGACTCACCCATCCTTTTTCTGGTGTGAACTGCAAATGGAAACGTTGTACACCGTGCAGGCTTGTCCATATCTTTCCTTTCAGCTTTTCATTATTGAAAAGGATAAGAAAGTTTCACCATCCCTGCTGTTAGCCTCGTATAGCAATGCAATGATGTGATTGTTTGCAGCCCCACATGGTGTGGCTCCTGAGAATTCTGAGTCCCACCATGATCCAAGCTTTCCTAACTTCTAAATCTGTGTGCCTTTTTTCGTTCTTGATTGGTTCATACACGACGAATATAACGAAACATTTCATATTCTGCTCTTATTGCTGCCTTGAAAAAGACTGTTCTTAGTCTGGTTATTTGTGGAAAATTTACCATCACCAGTGCCATTACAGTACTGGCAAAAGCTTTTCACCTAATGAATTCTCACAAGACAGAAATGAACTCCACCGGTTTTTGTTTTCTCTCGATGCTAACAGTTCTTCCTCGCCTCTGCCAGATTTTAAATGTTAATGATTGGTACTGCCCCTTAGATGATCTAGACCAGTAGATTCTTTACTGCTAATAGCAGTAATGTGCTGTTCAAGCTGTGGATTGCTTGGTGCAAAACGATGACTAGTCATAAATATTTGATGTAATGGGCTACTTAGCGCCAATGGAGCCGATGAAGACTTTTTTGTCAGTTTCAAGAACACGTAATTACAGAGGACCTGGTACTGGAGATGCTTGCTTGAGGACATTAATGTTTGCTGTTTTGTAATAGGATAATCAAGGGCCACTCTTCTGCAGAATTCATTCAAGTGCTGGACGTAAGATCTACATCAGTTTGAAGTTGAGGTACGGTATCGTTTCATCATAATATATGGACAATCTGAAAAGACAAATGTTAAGGTTTTGTCATAATGACAGTTTGATAGATCACCCCAAGCATGTCCTACTACTTTTATCCTGCTCATCAACTTTATCATGGAATCAATAGTTCTTACATTTCTCTGATTGTATCCAAATAAAAGATAAAAGACAAGGATCCCACAATGCAAGTGGTCAGATGTCGGAGGAGCTTGATTAGTACGATCATAATCTAGCAATTATGAAACCCGATTAGGATACTTTGCTGTGATGAACTTTACAGGTTCTTAATTATACCCTTTGTCAGAAGGAAGAGGCTGTAAATTAACGATTCTGATATGGAGATTAAGAAGTGCATTAAAACAAGACAGCAAAGTGAATAGAAAGTGAAAAGGGGAAGTTTGCTTTTGATCTTTAATCTGGTTGAACCCTTCACAAGATTCTGCAAAACCCTAATGCCAATTAATTAATTGATGGTGTTTGCCTCTATTTTTCTCCCCAATCTTTCCTGGCAGTGTTAGCAGATGTTCTTTTCAAGAGGATCAAATATTTGAAACTTCAAGATCCTCTGCCCCCACCAGATCATGTTTTGACCTTAGCAGAGAGCCACTTCAGTGAATTATTGAAGCCACAGATGAAGGTTAACTGTATTTGAGCAATATGTTTTGATTTTGCTGACAAATCAAGGTAGATTTCTTTCTTGCGAAAGGGGTGGCAGTGTCACTGTTCATTGCTCTGAGTGATGCGTTCAAGTGAAAGGATCCATCCTGTCCAAAAAACAAATGTTTCTTTTGTGTTGGATTCCAGACATGGATAGTGGGTGTTTGGTTTCTGATACGTAGTTGTTTGTTTTGTATAAATGTTTCGTATCAGTTAAAAATCAATATAAAACGATATCGTTTTTATCTCGGTTTAAATTCTACCATGTTTTGGATTTTTCAGTCAAATACTGGCCGAAAACGTTGCGGTTTTGTTCTGCTCTTTCCGTTTCGGTCAAATAGCATTTTTCTTAAAATAATAAATAATTTTACAAAACCAATCATATCTCTTAATCTAACCGTTAGATTGAGATGAAATTTTACGAGGAGTCCCTTGACATATCTATATATATTATATTAAAATTTCAGAACAATTAGAGAATGTAATGACCTTGCGAGATTTTGATGATGACATTCTCGTAATATTATACATGTTCATAATTTTGTTCAGAAAAATCATCTTATTGTGTCTTTTTTTAGATTAAATTGCACAATTCTAAATAATTTTATTTTTGGAATTTGAACTAAAAAAATTGAATTAATATATTTAATTATATATATAGATAGATAGATAAACAGTACAACTTCATAACGACACACCAAAATACTCCGAAACTCCAATTAAAAATTAAAAAAAAAATCACCAACCGAAAGAGTATTTACACTCAGCTAAAGTTAAGAAATAGAGTACAAGTGGATGCAACTATACACATTCCGTCTTGATATTGATGATATAACTTGCCTTTTTGTTCTGATTCATTTGCCTTCCAATCAAAATCAAGCTTCTTAACCTCACTCTGGTTCGATCAGGTTTGACTCATTCAGCCTGTATCATGATGTGGTGGAGCGAGCTCCTGTGGCATCCACTACACATCTGTTTCTGCTTGCAAGCACAGCGAATTGGTGTTTTTTGACTGTAGATCAGAGATTGTCACCTGGAATTTGTAAATGCTGTTGTTTTCTTTCTGCCTGCCAGCCAATGCCCCTCCATTCTCAGAGATCTTGAATTGATCTTGTTCTTGTTCTTGAAAGTGGTGATATTCTGGCCGTGATGGCGAGACCCCGTTTGGGAATGCATTGTAACCGGTGTTTGGGAAAATTTTGATTTTTTTTTCATTTTAAAAACCTATGATTTGATGTTTTTAGATCATTTTGATGTGCTGATGTCAAAAATGATTTTAAAAAATAAAAAAAATATCATTTTGATGTATTTCGGCATGAAAAAGCACTTTGAAAAGCTATCACAATCACACTCCCAAACAGGCCCTTAACTCGCTCAAAACTGAGTCAGAGCTTAGTTTTTTATCGTTGTGCAGGATGCGGTTTACATCAATTTTTTTAGCATGAAAAAACAAAAACAGGCGTTGTTAACCTATGTTTTGGAAACAAAAAAAAAAATAACAACAACAACAACAACAACAATAATAATAATTAATTAATTAATTATTATTATTATTATTATTATTATTATTATTATTATTATTATTATTATGTAGGTTTAGTGTAATGTAATTTGATGTGCTTGGTGAGTTTATCAGTAACATGTATATTTGAAAAATATAACAGTAAATAAATACTCAAAATTTTAAGCATCAACCAAATGTAGAAAAATTATTTGTTTTTGCTAATGATTTTGATATACTAATATCAAAAAAAAAAATGCATTTTCAAATAAAAAAATTAAAAAGTATTTTGCACCACAATATTAAACACACACTAAGACCATGATAACTACATAAAAATGAAATCAAATCAAATCATAAAAACTAATTTAAAATAAATTATATATTAAAAAATTGAAAGAAAAAAAAACACCCAGAAAAACCCAAGTGCTCAAGCCTAGATGACCCAGCATGCCTTGACCTTAATAAAAAAAAAGCTTAACTCACACGTCTAGGCTTTAATAATTCTTTTTTTATTGATGAAAAGCATGCCATTCATTTTATTTTTTAAAATAAAAAAATAGAATTATGCACTCTGATTAGATTTCAATGGCCAAAGGGTCGCTAGGAAATCTTGTCAAGGGTAGTGCACGCCCAAAAATTAAATTTTAAATATTTTTTATCTAAAAATATAAAAAAAAAATACTCTAAATACCTAAAAACATACCCCAAATCCAAAAGCTTTTTTCATGGTGTCAAATCTACTATCTCAGGCATCTTAGTGGAACTATTATCATTGAATAAAACTCGTTAATATCAAGACACCAACCATTTTGGTAGTTAATGTTTTGGGTCAATTTTGAGACGGGCATTAAGTTTCTCTATATTTTCCAGTTTGATCCCTAAGCTTTTAATTTCTCCATTTTCTAATAAATTAGAAGTAATTAAATTTTAATTTTGTCAATTACGTAGCCTAGTTGAGAGACAAAATTAATTATCAAGGTAATAATAATAATATGAAAAACTATTACTCCAATCTACGGTTAAAATGGGAGAGGATGTCCATAAAATGTGTACAGTAGAAGCATAAGCATGAGCTCATTTAATTTCTTTTGTAATTTTTGAGCAAGCTGAGTCACTCAACTTCATATTTTTTCATAAAAAAATAGTTAAAGGAGGTTTATCTGCTTATTAATCTCAATCCTTTGGTGAGGACTGCTTCTAGCATTTGATTGCTTACCAGGAGAATACATAGCACTCATGGCTTTTTCGGTTCAGCAGTCTGCTTCTTATTTGTCAATGGAGATGAAAACCTATAGGCATCCATTAACAAATTTTTCATGCACCTTGACATTGGTTATTAAAATTATGATACGATATCCCGTTGGTGATTTAGTGGTAAGAGTTTTGAAAATAAGAGGTTATTCGAGTCATATGATTGTTAATATGATCATCATTAAAAATTTAAGTTTACATGGTCTTTAACTTTAGGGTTCGAAGGATTAATTGAGATGCACGCAACTAACATGCATATCCACGTCAATCAAAATAAGTTATGACACGATATCAAGAAAACATCGATCTCAATTAAAAAAATTAGCAGCTAGTGAAGCCCCAGAAATGGTTTCATATGATCGGTTAATTTTCTGATCGATGGTGTTTTTATCTCAGCATCAGTGTCTTCCCATGAAGCTTGCTGAAACTGCAATGGCAATCGCTGTGTGTTGTCTTGAGAATCATGTTTGAAGAAAGTGCATGATTAGCAAGAGACAAAACCTGGCTTTTGTAAGAACAACAAGATCTTGATTATTTTCTCGGATTTGATCTCCGTTCTGATTTTCAAAGAAATTCAAATGTCATCATTGGATTGAATTTTCCGGCTAATAATCCATCAACATACACATCACAAATGATAAGAAAAAAAAATGGGCATTATTATTGCAAACTTTTCAATCTTGCCACTTATGATGTCCTTTCACCAATGATTCATCAACCTTATCCCTTCTTCTACTGTTGAATGAGGAAATAGAAGGAATCTAACACCCAAATATCCAAACTCAAGGTTTGAGCCTTTGCCTGCAAGATTGGCAAGTGATCTCCATGCACGTAGAATCTACCTTCCCTGTAGCTTTCTCTTTCATTCTCTCCGCCTTTTCCACCTCCTCTCTAGCCCTTTGCCACATATGCCTTGCCTTCTCAAACTCGGACTGAGCCAACTCCATCTCCCTCCTTGTAAGCTCCCTCACTCGCTCTGCGTAAGCCTTTTCGACAGCTGCCAGTTTAATTTGCTCCGCCGCCTGCCATTTCAAGGCTTCAACGCAGCTCGAATCCGTTTTCGCATCGCTGAAATCACAAATGGGACCTGCTAGCACGCAGGTAGATGGTGCCTGGATTGTCCCGACACTTATCGATAATTGCAAGTCCAGTGATGGCCCTCCGAACTGGCGGTGCTGATGGTGGTCAGGCACCACTGGCCTGTACCTCGATGAAGAATCCATCGGCCGCGATGACATTAGAGAAGACGAGGAGGAGGAGGAGGCCATGGAAAGCTGTGAGGGGAGAAGCTGGAGCTCCTTCTGATCGCCCTCCTCCATGTTGAAACAGAAAAAATCAAACAGGTTCAAGCCACAAGGTGATGGCAATGATCAGGGAGATTTGTGGGGTGGCAGAGACGGCTGCCATTATATAGACACGGCTACCTCGAACCCACTGTAAAATGACTAGACCACCCTTTCTACTGTTCACCCTTACGCGGTAAATCCAGGTAACATTGAAGGGTGTTTTGGTGAAATGAGTTGGGATTGAGAATTCCGTTATAGAAAGAGCCAAAAGTATGGGAAAGAAATAACGGATCACGTTATTGAGGCATGAGTGGCTTTTTGTTGCTGTAGTGAAGTGTTTGTCGCTTTATTATTTTTTTTACTTAAACTGTCATTATTAAGTGAATTGTTTTATTGACTTTGAAATCTTTTATTTATTTTTTGGTATCTTTTTGGGATATGAGGATATGGAGGGTGTGGGTGTGTAATAATTAGACACGCACGTGCACTGAATTAGTGTGTTCCTCGGCTGTTTTTCCCTAAGAGGGTAATGTATTCAGAATAATTTTGAAACCATTAACATGGTTTCGATTTTATTACACAAAAATGTTTTTTTTTTTTTTTTTTTTTTTGGAAATTAAGCCCGTCTATGTAGATAGAATTTAAGGATGTAATTCTAAATTACAAATGTGTTTAATCAGTCAAATTCTATAGTCAATATTCTTTATGTGATACGAATAAAAGGTCTACAATGAGCATGACATGATGACAAAGGGTTTGAGATCTGCACAGCAAATCTTGAGTTTGAGTCAGAATATGCATCTCTTATAAGAGCATGGGACAGTCGGGGTTTTACTCACTTATCTAAGCCCATAAAGTGAGCTTTTCAAGAGTGGTGTTTTCTAGAATCCAAAAAACAATACGTGTATAAGGATGAACAATGTAAGACCTGTTTGACATTGTGTTTTTAAGTATTCTTGAAAATAATTGATTTTTTTTTATCTTAAATTAAATATTCTAGGTGTTTTTAAATTATTTTCACATGTTCATTTCGGAGAAAAAAATATTTTTAAAAACAACTCTAATTATACGATCACACCACATAAAATTATTGTAAATTCAAGTTTATTTAATGTATGGATAAAGTGTTTAAAAAATAAGTGTGTGTTTTATACTAATTAATTGAAATTGTTTGATTCCGAAGAACTGGATTCGTGAAAGGAAATATTTTTATTTAAGTTTGGGAAGGCATCGAGCTCTCAGATGTAGCTCTAGCTTTATGGTACGCCTAAAAGCTGTCGGGCCTCGGTACAAAAAGCTCTCCACTTTGTAACTCAGCAGCGCACGCTCCACGCAGGGATTGGCACGTGGGATGGGCACACAAGATGAGACGGGCCATGATTGGGGGTACCGACCGACCCTTCCCACTTGAACCATGTTAGGGGCATGCTGTGAAAGCTAGCCCTTTCTTCTTCCTTCAAGATCTTTTGCCAGTGGGTTTGGAGATTTTTTATTTTATTTTATTTTATGCCCATTGTATATTCCAAATTAGTAGTTCTATTCATTTTTATTTTCTTTGGAATTTTATTTCGAGATACCTTGCCACTATCATATGTTATTGGAATTTTTTTCTCAAAATTGCATGCGAGTTTGTAAATGATAAGGAATGCAACTCCTAAATGATAAAATGATTAGTTCTTCTAAAAAAATTAACTATTTCATGTGTTTGGATGAGAATTTAAGCATGCATGTCAAAATTATTAGAGCATGTTTGGCCTTTTTATTTTGTGTGGTTACGAATAATTTTTTGAATAAGTTCTACGTGAATAGATTTTTTTTTCCCGTTTTCAAGAAAACTCCACCTCTCTTTAATCATTCTTTTGTAGGCCCGAGTTAAGTGAGTGAAACTCTGACTATTTTAGGCTCTTATAAAGTGAGCACTCTCTGACTCAAACTCAAGACCTATTAGACATGTTTCAAGCCCTTTGCTACCACTTCATATCTCTTGAGAACTGAATAACATGTTAACAAGCATGATGAATTTCATGAAAAAATAAATCAAGAAACCCAAGAGAAGAAAAACAAAGTGAAGACTTGAAATAAATGTTTGTTTTAGTGTCTTATTATAAATTTTTATATCTTATTTGATAGCATTATTAAAATAAACTCATACACTTTTACTATACACGTGTTAAGTTGTTAAATCTAAAATTCTACATGAATTAAATGACTGAATCAACCTGAACTAGTCAATCATTTTAGCTGTCAGAGACACAATAATAGATATAAACTAGTGTTTTTTTGAAAAATATATATAACTTGTCTAATTATAAAATTAACAATAAAATCCAAATATATATGATACACAAGTTATACCAAGAGTAAAACTACTATAAAATCACGAATCTTTAATTACACTCTGATTTATATTATTAATTTTTTATATTCTAATACAAAAATTTCATTTTCACTACACTTAAATACCTACAAATCTTGTAGATGTTACCTTGATATATCAGAGTTTCAATTATTATTTTTAATTGCATATCAAATCATAGATATGACAACTAACCCCATTATTAAATATGAAAAATCTATCAAGAGATAAAATAGGAGATCCAAACCACTTCCCATCACGAAAAATAAAAAAAGAAAAGAAAAGAAAGCAAGATGTGATTGATTTCAATGCAGAAGCTTAAAAGTGATTTAGTATGGTGTTTTCGAACATAAAACCTGGATTCCCGGAATCTGCAACTCTATAAAAGGCTTTGCATATCCTTCTTTCTGTATTTTGATATTAAAATAATATTAAAATATCAAAAAAAAATTAATTTAAAATAAAAAATAAAATAAAAAATTATTTTTTTTGAAATACAGTGTCAAATAATTACTTACCATAACTTTATCTTTTAGTTTGTTTTGTTAAATTATTTTTTAAGTGCTCAAATTTAAAATCATTTATGCTAAATTCAAGGATTTCAGAGAGAGAGAGAGAGAGAGAGAGAGAGGCGCACACAAATACCTATTTATCGGATTATTTATAAATTTTATTTTTTAAAATTAAACTTTATTAAAAAAATATAATAAATAATAATTCAGTTGTGCTGTACAAACTGTTTCAAAAATACATACGAGGTAGAGCTAAAAACTGGATCATTGGCTGAAACATAGTTGAATGATGATAAATTCCCTTACTAGTTAGTTAGCTTTATTTGGTTTGAACCTTCAAATTAAATAATATAATAAAAATTATGAGTTTTTTTTTTTAATTTCTTATTTCAACAATAATTCAGTGGTTGTTTATTACCGGATAAAAGTAAACAGGCCGGGAATAAATCTAAGGAGGGGACGAGGGTTTTTAAAACAGGATGCATGTGAAAGGGTTGATTATCTTGACTTGCATATGCTATCATGAAAAAGCTGCTTGCATTTGGTAAAAGTTATTGTTTTTTTTTATCTCACATCATATGTTAGCCTTTCCAGCCATGAAAATTAAAGATATTTTATTTATTTTAATTTTTTTCTCTTGTAAATTTAAAAGTGTAGTTGATGTTGTTTTTTAAAGTTATTTTTATTCAAAAAAATATAAGAATAATATTTTTTTTAAAATAAATTATTTTTTACATAACTGTATTAAAATAATCTAAAAACATCAAAAATATTTAATTTAGAATTAAAAAATTAAAAAAATACTTTTGAAATGCAGTGTCAAATAGATATTTAAGATCATGATAGTTGTTTGTTAATATATTTGTTTTTTAAAAATATATCTTTTAATTTTTAACATCATATTAAAATCACCTAAAACCACCAAAAAAAATAAAGTATAAGCAAATAAAAATATATAAAAAAATTATTTAAAAAAAAAACTGTTTTTAAACGCAAAATCAAATGCTCTAAATTCTCATAACTTTTATTTATTTATTTTGAGTTTCCTTTTTTTCCCCTAAAAGTACAAGAGATAATTTATTCTTCTTAGTCTCAGCACTTTATATTATTTAATTTAGTTTAGTTTAAAATCTTTATCTTTTTTCTATAAAAAAACATGAAGTAAACAAGAATTGAAAAAAAATATTAAGTGGAGAGTGGGATTTGAACACTCGCCCTTTTTGGACCAAAACCTTAGTCTCGTCCCAACTCGGCCATCTCCAACAGCCCTTTCGTCGCAGAAATTTGCCATTACTTATGTCACGTCGCCAGGTTGCCTTGGCTTTGTGATATTTACATCAATTTTCGAGTTTGAAATTAAAATATATTTTTTTTTATATAAAAACTTAAAATAATTAGAATTTTACTAGTTCAACAGAACCCATAAAACATAAGAGTTTTCTCATATAAAAAAGGGAACAAGTTATGTAATATATGTGTAAATCCTGTTTGATTAGTATTTTAAAATATAACATATATATATATATATATATATATATAAAAATTAGTAAAAAAATTATTTGATTAAAGAGATGGAGAGATATAATAGTTTTGGAGTGAATTTTTAAACTGATATATTATAAAATAGATAAAAAAAATAAACACGTTTTATTCATCTTTTTGTCTCAACAAAATAACAAAACACTAATTTAAAGTTAATACCAATGCACAATATTTTTCTTGGCTCAAGAAGTATAATGATCATTTACAGATGGATATGCTTCTCTTAATGGAGGCCGACACTGAACAGAAGGAACAGGCGTGACGTTGTCATGAGGCTTTTAAAGAGGCACCATGCCAAGAGGTTAGTGTGGCGTAGACCTGGATATTCTTCTCAAAGAATGTCACAGCTTCCCTGCACAGCAACATCAGCTGGATGAGTGTTCCATTGCTTCATCAGGGGGTTACTGAACAAATATACAGCTATCTTATTGATAATTTACAGAAGAAGTCAGCTGGATCAAAGTCTAATAACTTATACATTCCTAGCTAGTAAAATTACTCTGTGCAAATCAGAACTGTCCACAGCACCTCTTTATCTGATACAGTCGGCCATGATCCCTAAACGCATTTGCTATGAAATTGAAAGAATCTGTAGACGATTTATTTGGGGTCAGAAGGATGGAAGAGATAAAATTCATCGTCTAGTCAAGTTGGAGAAAAAATTCATCTAGTGAAAGACAATTTCTGGTATGGCCCGTGACTTTCTCTTGCAGCTCAGGGGATTCCTGAGTTTTAATTAATTGCTCTGTTGTCGACATGGTGGAGGGTGGAAAACACTGGAAGTGGGATAGCTTTGCTCGTTTAATTCCTGTCCAGGTAGTGGTGCTGCTGGCTGGATATCCCCCATCCCTCTCAGAATATGGAGGAGGACGCAATATTTTGGAGGTGCTCTGCTGGTGGAGAAGATAGGAAATACAGTCTTATCATGGAGGCCAAGGAACTGTTAGCAAGGGAGTGGGATTGTTCAGATGGATCATGTTTACATGGAAGCAAATTCTTTAGCAGATTGGTTAGAAAATCATGGTTTAACAAGAAACCTGTTCGACAAGAACTCTTATATTCTTGATGTCCCGTCGAAGGGTGTTCTTGCCGCTTTGTATTATAAAAATGACTCCCAGCAGCCGGGGGTGCGGATCGAATCGGAGTTTCCGGGTCAACTGTTACTCGTTTAATTTATCCAGGCGTTTCACCCAAATTTCTCGCGAAACAAACACAAGAAAAGAAAATAAAATAGAAGAGCAACAAAAATAAATGGAAACTAAAAACGTAGTAAGAGCAACAAAGGAATAAATCAGGCTAGTAAATAAATAATTATTCGTAATTGATCCGAAGAGTAGAGAGAAAAGGCAGATGCAATTGCATTTTACCATATGCATAGAAGAAGGATCGGGCAAGAATTGCTTGAGAGAATCGAGATCGTTAAGTATCTCTTTCAACTCCGCCTCCATGGCGCTGCTACTAATCGCTAAATGTAAGCGAATCTGTTATTTACTCATTTCCTCCTCCACCTCCTCCTCCTCCTCGCGGCGTCGTCCTCGTCGCCGCTCGACTCTGTCCGTGTGCTTTCTGTACTTGTGGGCTTTAGATTGTGGCCCCAAATTTAGATAGAATGGGTTATGGTATTAGAGTTTCTTACAATTTTCTATTAAAATTAAAAAAAAACAAATAATAAGGAATTAATTTGTGACGTAATGGACTTGTGTTGATCCATGGACCTTGTTCTTAGTAAGTTAGGGTTTGGACCGCCAAGCTGCTTCTCGATAGACAGAGAATAAAGCAACCCGGCCTCACTCGGCGGGTTGGCACATGCATCGGCCAACCCAAATTCTAGTTTTTTTTAATAGATTATCTAGTTAATTGGAGAAACTCGATTCCACTGGACTTGGATGAGATCTAGTAATTTTTTAAAATAATATTTTTTATTATTTTAAAAAATTAGAATTATTTAAGAGGTTGTTATTTTGAATATTAATAAAATATTTAACATGCATGCATATTCTGATCATCACCAATGAGTTGTCGAGTAATTCCTCCATCTCAACTTTTTCCTTTACTTTTCAAATGTTGATATATTGAATTTCTTCCTAATTTTTATATATATAAAAACTATAAAAACTATGAAAACAAATTGAAATTCCGTTTTTTAAATGATTTAATATTTCAGATTAAAGAAATAATGGAAAGAGTTGGCTAAATTAAAGTTATGTTGATAAAAATTTAGTCGTTTTTTTATAAAAAAAAATGAGTTAGGATAAATTAAAATAATTATCTAGTTACTGTGGAATTACCTGAAGGTGAATTGCTTGCTTAAATATCAATATGTGAGAGTTGGTTTTTAGTATATACTACTATAGACTTTTCTCAGTCTTCAATCTCATGTATTTTTATTTATAAGTTTTAAGACTTGTTAAATCTCATCAATTTAAAAAACAATCAAATAAAAAATTATTTGAGTCAATTCAGGTTAACTTATCATATTTAAATTAGAATACCGAGATAACTACGAAAAAAAACAAATTGAAAATAATTTGTAAAGTATTTTTCTCAATCAACTAAATATTAAAAGATAAAATTAAAAAAAAATAGACACAAAAACACCTGAATAAACACAATCAACTCGTGAAATTAGTGACCCTAATCATAGACTATAATTTCACATAAAAAAATCAAAACAAATTAAGATATTTATACCTGATAAATCTAATATTTTATGGAAAAAAAATCTTAATTAATCAATCGTGCCACTCAATCGTCATGTTCACACTTGATCAGTAATTTTAGATACACATGTCGCGTAAGTTAGCATGTCATACTCCCTCTAAAGATTTTATAAGCCTGAGGCGTGGGATCACTACCGTAGAAGTGCGCCACCATACTGCGCGCCGTCGCTTGAGTTGCGAGGACAGCACGCCAACGTTTTGCGACCCCTTTTTTTCGCATCATTGACCGGATCATGGAGACAAATCAAGATCAAGAAAAGCTTATTTGTATGCTCTTTCTACCGGAGCTCATGACCGACCAAGACTTATAGTTTATATTATATTATTGCATATGCTAGGTTGCATGTCAGATTATTTTTTTAATGTGAAAAAATATTTAAATATTATTAATATGTTTGCAGCAGAAAATATAAAATTATATGAGAATTGATATGATATGATCTAATTGACTTTGTAGGTTCAAAGACAAGATGGACGGTTAATAAAAATATAATTCCGCTCAAATATGACATCTTTTTTAAAATGCCGAAACAACAAAATATTATATTTACTTGGTTCAATCTAGGTTAATCTGTCAAATTCATTATCCAAGTTATGACACTTTATAGCCCTATAAAAAGCACATAATCATTGAAGAACAAGATAAAAAATAAATTTCAACGAAAAACAAGTAGATTCACCCGAGTTTACAGGTAAAACTTGGATAATGAGATTGAAATAATCCCATAAAGAAATCAAAATAAATTATGAAGTATAATTTTCAATCAACCTAATAAAATTAAAAAGTAATAAATTAAAACAAGACACAAAAAACAAAATGAGTGGATTGACTAGATTCGTGATCCTGTCATGAGATCGTGATAATGTAACAGAACGCAAATCAAAATAAATCATAAAGTTTAAGTCTTAATTAATATTATATTGAAAGATAAAATTGAAAATAATTCAATTAAAAAATAACAAGAAAAAAACTGACTCCATCAACCTAACCTGTGACGGGGTCATAAGACCGTAATAACCCTATGAAAAGCTAATAATAAAGAAAAAAAATATAATTTCAATTAAAAATCAACTCAATTTAAAAATTAAATTAAAAAAAATAAAAAAATAACTCAAGTCAAACCCGAGTCGAAAGACCAATATAACTTCTTAAAAAATAAATATAAATTATATTTTTCAATTAACCTAATATTAAAAAATAAAATTAAAAAATAAATCAAAGTAACTAAAACTTGTGAGACTGATCATAAATATGGATAATATGTAGAGCTTGTGAGACTGATCATAATTATGAATATCAATTATGAATTAATTTAATATATTTTTTTTGAAATTTTAAGCACTAAAATAAAAGAGGGGCTTAGTTTTTCACCGTTGCTAACAGTTAAATCATGGGAGGAAAAAAAAAAAAAAGATAATTCGATGACGCAAGGTACTTTGCTTGTGATCATGGCTTTGTCATTCAACGGCTGTTCTATCTTTGACAAAGCAAGAATTGCTGGCTTGTCTTTAGCACAACATGGATAGCTATAATTAATGCCAGGAATAAATATCTCTTAAATTCTAATAACCAATTCCACAATGTTGCGTTCATGCATTGAAATATATTTTTATCTTTTACGCAAGCAACAACACCATGATCAAAGCTAACTGGCTATTAGGTCTTAAAATTAATTATTTTTTTTTATTTTAGCGAAATTACATCGTGGGATGAAAGCTGCCTCTGATTATTTTTGTTTATATATATATATATATATATATATATATATATATTACAAGGTTTAAGGAAGCACGCCACATATGTAAACATATAAATCGCCGAGCATGATGAGTTGCATTTATATATATAGACAATATCTGTTGGAGAATAATATAAATGATATTCTGGAGCCTCACTTACAAGCTTAAGCTTTTAGGTGAGATGGTTCTTTAACATGGTATCAGAGTCTGGTTGACCCAGCGGTCACGAGTTCGAATCTCACCACCCCCATTCTATTTGATAAAAATCAAGCACAAGGTGATGTGGGCCAGTGCAAGTTTCAAGCCCAAAGAGCTTTTATTTGAGGAGGTGTGTTAGAGAATAATATAAATCATATTCTGGGGTCTCACTTACAAGCTTAAACTTTTAGGTGAGATGGTTCCTTAATAATATCTTCCAATCCTTTTGTCAAACATGGCATTTAAGACGCAAATAAGATATTGTATTTACCGGGAAAATCAACACGAATGAGCAAATATCTTATCGTTGTCACCTCGAACAAGTTGAAGAATTTGACCTCCTGATCTTTTCTGTGTTTATTGAAACATTAATTAATTAATTAATTTAGGGTTATCATTAATTCCCAAAAATAAAATAAAAAAACATGCGAGGAGTGTCCGAGATATTTAACCTCGGAAGTCCATGGAGAAGAATCAAGTCAGACCGTCAATCGTCTATCGGAAGAGTTGCTAAAACACTCTATCCAGATATTCAACCTATCTTTCTAAATCAATATTAAATTTATATACATCGCGGTTGAGTATTTTGTTTATGTGTTGCAATTATAATTATTTTCATCTATTTTCTATTTTCTTTATTTTTGTTGTTGAGATGTGAAAGATGTGATGAATCTGTTAGTTTTTATTTTCATAATCATGGATTTCTTTAGTTTTCTATATTTTTTTGATAATATAAAACTAATTTCTTAAATTTCTCATTGAAACTAAAAGCAAAAAAAATATATATATTTAATTTGATACTAAAAATAGAATACTTGAATTTTTAATATAATCCAGATTTATAGAGTTACCAATTAATTTTAGAAAAATATTAAAAAAAACTGTTTACCGATGGATGTTTTTCTTTTTTAAATAAAAAATATTTTATAAATAATTCTAACAACAATGTTTTTTAACGTAGTTATTGATATAATATAATCTCTTGCTTTCCGACAAGGACTTTTCCTATGGGTCTTTTAATTAAAAAATTCCATGAAAAATAATTTTCTAATGAAGTTCCCGGTATCATTTTAAAAAAAAACAATGGATTTTGTGGTAGTATTCCAAGAAATTGCAAAAATAAATAAACAAATAAATTTCTGCTTTGATGCATGATGGAAGAACAACGTCAACCTAAATGGGAACTAAAATGTGTGCGCAGCATTTGAAGATGAAACATCTCCAGCTACTTTCTCGTACTCTAGCGAGGAAGTGTGTCCTTTACTCCTCACAATCACATCATCCAAGTTTTTATTTTTTAAAAGTCCATCGATTCCATCACAAACATGGATCTTACAATATTATAAGAGAAAAACAAGTGAGGTAAAGGGTGTTACAGAACAAATTATTAAGTTTTCATGTAAGATGATTTATTGATCCAGTAGTTACGAGTTCAAATCCCACCGTTTTTATTCTATTTGATAAAAAGTCAAGCACGAATAACATGAGTTTGTACAAATTTCAAGCCCGAAAACTTTCATCTCAATCTAGCAACTTGATATTTAATAAAAAATAGTTACTTTGCAAATGGTGCTGTAAAAGGTGGCGAGCTATGGATATGGAGCGCAAGCAGGTGTGCATCTCTTTTGCACCAAACCAAGGCGTTCATATCTGTTTGGTGGCAGCGAAAGGGATTTGAGCTCTACCAACTCCACCATCTCTAGACCTTATCCAAAACCTTCAGGGTTCAATTCGAGAAGTGGGAAACCATTTCTTTGCTGTTTTTTTTGTTTTTTTATTATTTGTTTAAAGTCCCTGGACATAATTAAAATATCTCAGGCTAACTTGATTTGCAAAACTTGCTACCTCGCAAGTCCCAACTTGATCTCCCCAACTTGCACGCTATGGGTAGAGATGTAAAAGTGTGCACAGAACAGATTCAAGATGTAAATTTCCTGCCAAAACCCATCATTTTGACCTACCCTGTAACACCCTCGAGCCAATTAGCAACTGGTTTGTCCAAACAAGCAGATAGTTTTGCTTGCCATTCTTCCACACAGGTGCAAGTAAGAATTTTTGTGAAGATACTGTTATAGATTAAGTTTATGTTTATTTGTTAATACGGTCGCAGTTGTTTTGGAAAGAGTTTTTTCGTTCAAAAATGTTTTAGATACTTTTTTATATATATATATAAAATAATAATTAATTTTTTGACATCAACACATAAAAATAATCTAAAAATATATAAAAATTAATTTAAAATAAAAAATAAAAAGAGTGGTATTTGAGATTGAATCTCACTCATGATATTTAAAGATTGAAGAGATTCAAGAGAAAGAATAAAAAATAAAACATCCAGGAAATAGTGTTGTGTTGTGGAAATGTATAAATGAATAATTGATGTTTTGTGTTGTGTTTTATCTTTTTGCGATATTCAGCATAGAACATCCAGGAAATATTTTGCATATTAACTTTGTTAAACATAGACGTTATTTTGTATTATATTAGAAATAGAAACTGTCTTTAATAGGCCGCTAAAGTTTGTATTGTTTTTCTAGTTAGAAGTGTATTGTAGAAATCCCTATTTAAAATCCCTATTGTAATAAGAAATACACATTCAAACTTTTAACATGGTATCAGAGCATCTCTAAAATTTTTCATATATGAATTTTTATTTTTTATTTCAAATTGAAGTTTTTTTTATCCCCGAATGCTACAATGCCATTGTTACTGTTCATCAATTAGTTATTGTTCAGATTTGTCCCTCATAAACTATTACTGTTCACCAAAATCAAGTTGCTACAGTAAAAAGATCATCCATAAACCCAGAAAATTCAAAAAATCCATAAATTCCAAACAAACCTAGAACATCAAACAACTCCGGTTCATCCACAAAACCCAGAACATCATTCAACACAAAAAAAAATAGAAATCAATCCAAACAACCATACCCACCTCTACTCCGGCAACATCAATCTTTGTCCATCAAGACAACTCTATGTTCCCAGCTGGTGTTGTGTTGGATGAAACAAACTACTCAATGTGGTCACAACTAATGAAAATGAGAATCGGAGCTCAAAGCAAAGTTGGATACTTTACCGAAGATACGACAAGACCTGAACCAGGAGAGTCTGACAAGATATCAAATTTAGCATACTCGGGTTTAGCCGTCAATTAAACTCAAGGAAACATAACCCTGTTTAAATGTTAGACCTAGCATGCATGAGTTTGACCATTAATTAAACCAAGAGAAACATGAGCCTAACGAGATATCATATCTAATAGACATGAGTTTGGCTGTCAGCTAAGACAGCTAAACTCTTAAAAATATAGGTTTGAAAAAATATTAAACCCAATATACTTGGGTTTAGTTGTTAAATGAACTCAAGACAATATACGAGATTCTAGATAATCATATAAACTAAAAAAAATTGGGTTGAATAAACCATCATGCCTTTTTAACCTAGACTGAGTCACACCTCAAGTCTTGGGTATCCAAGACTAAGGAATCCCACCTCTTAGAAGAATTATATAGTGTTTAGATGTAACGATCTCTCTATACTTATGGATATACAAAAGATCTTTTACAAGGGCTTATCACATTTTTAATCTCGTTAATGATATGTAAAGAATATGTATATCCCTCATTAATATCATAAAAACAAGAGAGTTTTCAATCCCTTATTTTTCTGAAAATAATAAGGTTCAAGAGATATAAATATTTTTCTAAACAATCCAAGTAAAAGATCCAGAAACCTTTTCTATTCTTAATAACATGAATAAATTGAAGGTTCTTTTAAGTTATTTATTGTATTTTAAAAAAACAAATATTGATTTTATAATTGGAGTTTGTTTAAACCCCATAGCTTAGGGATTCATTTTGCATGTATTTAGATTTTTTTTTTTTTACTTTAATTTGGTGTTTCTCAAGCTAAAAAGAAAAATATTGTTTACTTTAACTTTTTGATTAACCATTTACCCATAAAGAGAATAAATTATTACTAGGAATCATATAGTAGGTGACCAGTGGTAGAAGCTGAGATTAAAGAGTTTTGTTTTCCTAGTAGTCTTAGGTTTAAACTTTATGGTTGTTAATATAATAATTACTGGAGGATTAAATGGTCGTTAACTTCAGGGCACAATATCTGAGAGCTAATAGGGGTACTGGGCAGCCGGTAGCATCCTCAAGAGACTCGATATTGTGGAAGTCCATATGTCAAGAATGGAATGTGGTGAATCAGAACATCAGCTGGAATTTGGGAAATGGCAGACAAACTTTGTTTTGGAAAGATAACTGGGTGGAGAGCTATGGTCCAATTTTAAATCATTTAACCCCAGGAGCTCAGATTGACAATCCCAACTGTACGGTGGCGGAAATGGTGGACTGTAGAGGTAACTGGAAATGGGAGGTTTTTGCTCACTTAATGCCTGTGCAGGTTGTAATGGGTATTGCTGGCTATATACCTCCTATGCAAGATGCGATAGATGATAAAGTGGTGTGGAATCACTCCTCATATGGAAAATTCACAGTTCGGTCAGCTTATTTGGTTCGAGAGGAAGGAGGAGTTGTAGACCGGGACCCTATTTGGAGAATAATTTGGAAGTGGAAAGGAATAGAGCGTATCCGAGTGTTTCTATGGACTGTAGCACATAATGCTATTATGACTAATGACATGAGATGAAGAAGAAGATTAACAGATAATAGATGTTGTTATCATTGTGTTAATGAGGTGGAAAATTTAATGCATGCAGTGCGAGATTGCCCTAAAGCTTGGAGAATTTGGGAGGTCTTTGTTAGGGTCGAGGAAAGGGATGTTTTCTTCAGTCAAAATTGGTATACATGGTTGATCTCTAATTTATCCACTAGAAATGGAGGCATGAGAAATGGGGATTGGAATCTGGTTTTTGGTGTAGCTCTTTGGTATATTTGGAAAGAGAGATGTAGCATTTGAAGGAGACAGGGGTAATTGGTTTGGGACTGTCCTGGCTATAAGAAGAATGGTTGGAGATAGTAAGAATCAGCTGCAAAGTGTCAATGGATCTAATGGCGAGGCAAAGATCGATAACATAGGTTGGAAATACCCAGTGGAGGAATGGATCAAACTCAACGTGGATGGGTGCAGTAAGGGTAACCCTGGGAAGGCAGGTGCTGGAGGAGTGTTACGAGACCATATGGGGACTTGGTTAGGGGGGTTCGCGAGAAATATTGGTTATTGTTAGTCAGTGACTGCAGAGTTATGGACTATATATGTTGGGTTACATCTTACATGGGAAAAAGGGTTTAGGAAAGTTATTTTAGAGATAGATTCCAAAGTTGTAGTTGGGATTATTAATGGGGATATTGTAAGGGTAGATAGAAATTATAACCTTGTTATGCAAATTAAAGCTATGTTGGGTAGGGATTGGGATGTGAGATTATTTCATGTTTACAGAGAGGCCAATTGTGTGGCAGATTGACTGACAAATTTTGGGTTAACTAGAGATTTGCTAGATAGGGGGTCAGATATTATAACTGACCCACCAACAGGAGTTTATACTTTGCTGTACTATGACCTGATTGAGTCTACTATTCCTCGTTTAATTTAGAAATGCATTTTGCCCCGATCATTACTAAAAAAAAAAAATACTTCAGGGCACAGTAGGATTAATCGAGGTACACATAAGCTAGTCCAGATAACAATGTTAATAATAATAAAAAAAATGTTACTAGGTTTAGGAGATCATAAATACTGATTTTGTTTTTAAAAAAATGTATCGGCATGTGTTTTATTTTTCAAGAAACAACTTGTATATACAAATTGAATTAACATGTCGAAGGTAAGCATTATATTAATACGTGGAATTGATGGGGCCATGCTTGAAGGGTAAAGATAGTATGATCCATGCACTTGAAGGTTCATCAGGCTTTTCCGTCACTCATGGGTAAGGCACAGGCGGCTTTGTTGAACAAATGCATGTTTATCATGTCGATGAGACAGCCATCGATGAATAGAAAATTTGACTTTTTTTTTACTATTTTATTATTTTAATCTATTAATTTACTTGAGTTGTTTGTTCTTTAAGTTACAGCTACCGTAGCCCATTTTATATGACACCTACCCGACCCTGGTAAGGCGCAGTACACAATTTTTTATTTTATTTTTCATAATATTATAACAAAACTAATGATTCATGGAACCATGATAATTTTATAATAAAAAATAAATTTTGTTTTTTAATCATCTTAATATTAAATAATAGAAATATATATATAAAATCAATAAACAAATAATTCATGTCATCTCGTGATGACATATTAAATTCAATATTGAATCATGCAATTTAAAATAAAATTTGAATTAAAAACAACGAGTTAAATCAACCCGAATTAATCCGTCAAACTTGATCATAAGACCGAAATGATTATATACAAACCAAACCAAAAATAAATCTTGATATATAATTCTCAATCAACCTAATATAACCCTATAAAAAACAAATTATAAATTGATTATAAAGTATAATTCTCAATGAACCTCAAATTGATAAGTAAAATTAAAAAGAAAAATAATTAAAAAAATCTTAAGTCAACTCAGATAACTTGTTAAACCTAAATCATGATAATGGGCAAATGCAAATAAAAAAATATGAAAAATATTTTTTTAATCTACACAATGTTGAAAAATAAAATTTTATAAAAAATAATAACTTTAAAAAACGAAAACAAAATCTAGATCCACCTGATTAGCTTGAAAAACTTGCCACTCAAATTATAAAATAATAGTAATCTTAAAGGATAATAATAAAATAAAAAAAATACCCACTTTCACTTGCATCAAAGGCTATTATTATAACCGTTGGTTTATGTTAAAGTGGGCATGTGTTTAAAAAAATTAGAAAGCAGAATTGGGTAGGATTTCACGAGAGAAAAGCTAATTTGGCGAAGAAGAACGTGTTTTGTTTTTAAAGCGCCGATGCAACAAAATTATGTTTTTGTTTTTTTGCTGATAAAATATAGCAAATGGCGCCATTTGCTATATTTTATCAGCAAGAGACCAGTACGAGGTAGATCATCCACCAAATAAATCACAGCCCAAGGAATTGCAAAATATGTTGGCCTGTTTATTTATTTGGTTCGTCTAACAAATAATAATCAAAGATACACATTTTATAATAAAAAAAAGAAACAAAAAAACAATAATTTGCTATTCTCAAACGATGAAAATATTTTATAAAACCATCTATATTGCTAAAAAAACCAATATATATATATATATAACAATTAAATATTTAGTAGGAGGTTCAGCGGTAAAAATTTGAGAATAAAATATTTGTTTTCCTGTGATTTCAGGTTCGAGCTTTATGATTATTAATATTATAATCAATATAGACTTACATGATTGTATTTTATAAACTTGTAAAATTAGCTGAGATGCATGAAAAAAAGATAACCTAAATATCTAAGTTAATAAAAAAAAATATTCTTAACGATTAACTCAAATATAAGTTGTCGACATTAATAAATACTTTAAGAAAGAATGGAGAAAATATTATTCCCCGTACCAAAGTTTTACCACTGATCACTTGTCTATCCCCAAACCCTGTACCTACCCTGGCTTTGGCCTTTTCCCCGGGCAGCTTTTTAAAATATTGGAGAATATATTTGTTTTTGCGTTTTAAATTTTTTATTTTATTTTATTATTTGTTTAAGATTATTTTGATTTGATGGGCCAATAGTTAAAATAATATTTTAAAAATAAAAAAATTATTATAATATATTTATAAACAAAAATCATTATGAAATGCAACACATTAACGGACAATCTGTAGTCATGCACATCATCCAATGTTGACTTGTATTTTTTTACAAGAGAATAGCCTGACGTGCTACTAGAAAATCTTATTTTATTAATGTATTCATGATAACATCTGAAATATATCTTAGTAAATCATGTTTATCACAACTTTATTTATTATATATATCCTTTAGAAAAATATTTAATCTCAACCAATAAATGTACAAATTATTATAAAATTACTAAAATCACTCCTCAAGATTTGCCCATAGCCACCGGTCAAACAGTATGGTGTACTAGCGTACCGCACATAATTAAGGAGAGCAGGTGAGAAACTGAGAATTTGTTCAGAATAGGGACATCGATTTATTTTACGGCAAGTAGGACCCACTTCGAGAACAGCTTTGTTTGGCAGTGCCTCCATCTCTAGCATGACGAGGCCTTATATAAGAGCCCAGCAAATGAAACGACTCGCGAATACCGTGATCAGGAGAGTTCCGTCCCCAGCTCTCAAATTCTCAAGCTTCACCTGCACGGGCATGGCTCAAAGGAAAAGATTACGTACAGTAACTGAGAAACCGGATCTGTTCGATCAATTACCAGAGGACCTGGTTCTGAATATTCTTTGCAAGCTTAGTTCTTCTGCGTCTTGCCCCTCCGATTTTATCAACATTCTTACAACGTACGTAATTATGTCTAGTTTTTGCAGATTTGTTCATGCTGTGGTTGGTTCGTGGGTTTGATTTTGTTTGCATGTTTGTTGATGTATTTGCTGTTTTGAAAACGATGATCAACAGATGTAAAACATTGAAGCGGTTGGCCACCAATCCTCTTGTTTTGTCGAAAGCTGGAGCTAAAACGTTTGCCATGAAAGCAGAAAGATGGTCAGATTCGGCTCACCAGTTCTTAAAACAGTGTGTTAAAGCAGGCAATAGCGAAGCCGCATACACGCTAGGAATGGTCAGTATATATTTACTTTCTCTGTTTGAAAGAAGGCCAATATTGTTCAGTAAAGATTGAAAGTTTCAAGTTTCTGGTGTTTTAATTTAGATCCGATTCTACTGCTTACAAAACCGAGGAAGTGGAGCGTCCTTGATGGCAAAAGCTGCTATCAAAATCGCATGCCCTGGCCCTGTATTCTCTTGCTGTCATACAGTTCAACGGCAGCGGAGGCTCAAAAACTGATAAAAATCTCCGAGCGGGGGTGGCTTTATGCGCTCGAGCTTCCATTCTAGGTCATGTCGACGCGCTTCGTGAGCTCGGCCATTGCCTTCAAGATGGTTATGGAGTCCCTCAAAATATCGTCGAGGGACGCCGTTTATTAGTCCAGGCCAATGCAAAGGAGCTCGCATTATCCTTACGTTCCATGCTGTCATGGAAACCCCAGCAGCAGCAGCAGCAGATAGAGCAGCAACAAAATCTCCATCATGCTTGCTCGGTGATGGGTGCTACCATCACGAGCTGTCCATTACTAAGTGATTTCGGATGCAGCTTGCCGGCTCGAGAGGAGCACCCGGCGAACCAGTTCTTAAGGGAGTGGTTCGAGACGAGGCCTGCACCGCTGGATGATGGTTTGAGGCTGTGCTCGTATCGTGGGTGCGGGAGGGCCGAGACAAGACCGCACGAGTTTCGCAGGTGCTCGGTTTGTGGTACGGTAAATTACTGCTCGAGAGGATGCCAAGCACTTGATTGGAAAGCGAGGCATAAAGTGGAATGTACACCGATGGATCAGTGGCATGGAGTGTTGGAAGATGGTGGAGATGGTGAGATTGGAGCAATGGTGGGAATGGAGGAAGCAGAATATGTGAATATTGTTGAATGAATGAGAGGGATTTGATGCAGATTTGGATAATGAAATGTTGTCTTTTGAAACTGGGAATTCTTGACAGTAACCCTTTCATTTTCTTCTTCTTTTTGTATTTTTATTTGTGTACATTTGTGAAAGGGTTTTGGAGTATATATTCCGTCACTTAACAAATCAAATATAAGAAATAAGATTTTTGGAGGAAATTTTCCCATCTCATTCTGTTGTTGAAGATCTAGAGCATGTATAATGGCGATTTATTTTTCATTTTTAAAAAAGCCTAATTGATTAACAAATAAGAACCAAAACTAGAACTTACTTGTTAGATCTATAATTTTTTTTTGGATTCCAGTGAACCCTACTTCTATTTAGATACTCTTTGCATGTATAAGTTGAGTGGGATAAAACCCTCAGTTGTTTCAAAGCTCTTATAAGATAAATATATCCAGATTTGAACTTAAAATTTATAAGACAAATTTTAAACATTTTATCACCATGCCTGAGGACTATTAGATGCATTATAGAGAGAAGAACAAAGCAACATCCTAGCATATTTTTTTTCCAATAATATTAACACTTAAAAGAGTCTCAACTAATAACTCATCAAAATATGAATTTCTCTTGTTGATTTTATAAACACATGTATTCAAATCAAAGTTTTTAATACCGTTTTGGTTGATGCTTTCATTTTTTCAATTGAAATGAAATGTTTTGGTTTTGAAGTGTTTCGGCGCGCCGTTTCGGAGTTGTACTATTTATGTATATATATAATTAAATTATTAATTCAAAAAATAAATTAGTTCAAATCCAAAAATAATTTTTTTTTTAGAATTGTGCAATTTAATCTAAAAAAACAATAAAATGATTTTTCTGAACAAAATTATGAACATGTATAATATTACGAGAATGTCATTATCAATCTCGTAAAGGTCATTATATTCTCTGATTGCTCTGAAATTTATAACATAATATATATAAATATGCTAAGAGAGTCCTTGTAAAATTATATCTTAATCTAACGGTCGGATTAAAAGATATGATTGATATTGTAAAATTATTTCATTATTTAAAAAACAACATTTTTTGGACGAAATGAAATGGGGGAAACCAAACCGGTGTGTTTCGGTTGGTATTTGACCGAAAAATCTAGAGCATGTCAAAATTTAAACCGAGATAAAAATGACATTATTTTATCTCATTTTTTTAATTAATACTAAATATTTTGGTTAAAATAGAATGAAATTGTATGATTCAAATTAGTACATCAAGAAAATATTTTCTAAATTAGTACATCAACAAAATATTTTCTCTGATAATTTAAATAATAACATAAAGCCAAGCCGCCAAGTAAAAGAAAAAGAATTATTTCAATAAAAAAACAGTGAATAATATAATTAATTCAATTAATTGTAAGACAAAACAAAAACAGCTTGCCGACACCCCCACCCGATTTCTCCGAATCGGGACATTTTCATACAGTTGATTCGGAGAAAAAAATAATCAAAATGTTGGATGATTGCAAGGATATTTCTAAACCTCAAATCAATTAAACGAAGTGGAACCATCCATCATGTCGTCTGAATTGTTTTGAATTACTTTTGCCATCTAACTTCACAAGGATAGGATTAAAATTAAATTGCAGTGAGACGTGACACAAAGAGGGCCCCACGTTGTTTGAAAGCCACCGGCAGAAAGCACTCCAATATTTTAAAAATATATTTTTAATAAAATTAAAAAAATATCATTTTTACTTTTATTTTAATTAAAAAAATTATTTTTTTTAAATTATTTAACGTATTGATATCAGAAATGATTTTTTAAAAATAAATAAAAAAATCATTTTAATATATTTCTGAATAACTTTTTTTTTAAAAAATAACCGCAACCATACTTTTAAACAGATAATTAGACGTGAAAAGACAACCTATGGGATTAATTAAGAGGTGATTAATTGGTAATCACTCAAGGCAAGACATTAATGGCCGTTCTTTCTAAGTGGGAAAATCAACTAGATATTTGCAAAAGCAGACTCGTTTTTCTAAGAATAAAATTAAGAAAAAAGCAGGGATTATTTAATGACTTGAAAAGACACCAGTTCTTCCTCCCGGCCTTCATAGTCAAGATAAGGTTTGATAAATTATTGTTTGAATTCATCCTGACAACATTTTTCTGAGTGATTTGTGGCCGTCAATTGAAAAACCCTCATTAAAATGCTTCAAATTTTGTTTCATTTCCTTTTTTTTTCTTATTAATATTCTTATAAATAATCCAAACATAAATGAAAGTCAAATGAGTGCCCTTTGTTTTGTTAATTTTATTCTTTTTTATTTAATAAAAGAAGAAGAAGAAGAGAGTATTCCATTAAGATTTGCGTTTAAAAAATTATTCAGAAAAAAATTAATTTTTTTTGATGTTTTTAGATATTTTAACGTGTTGATGTCAAAAAGTAATTTTTTTAAAATAAAAAAAATATTATTCTGATAATTTTCTGAACGAAAAAAATACTTGAAAAAACAATCTCAACTACACTCTAAAAAAAATAAATCCAAACATTAATTAAAAGAATTTAAATATGTGTTCAATGTTTTTTTGGGTAATTAAAAGAAAGAATTTAAATGAGGAGCTTCTGGAATTAAGAAAAAAGTATTTCTTTGGCCTCGGGGGTCATCATGACAGGAAATCCACCGGAGACTCGGAGTGGGTCTATAGCATTGAATTGAATGCTTGCCTTTGAATTTGATGCGAGAAAGAATTTCTTTTGTCGTCCAATTTATTTTTTTTCAAAAAGTTTTTCTATACAATTTTTTTTAAAAATTAAATAAAAAATCATCGTACCTTGTATTGCCGTTGACTACAATAGTAAAATGATATCTATAGTCTCGACAAAAATAGCACATTAATTATTATTAATTTGTTTGAGTGTGTTTTTATGGCTTAATATTTTAATAAATAATAAAATATCAAAAAAATAAGAGTAAGAGAAATCAATTGTTTCGGGTCGAGATATTTAGGTATTTTATATTTTTTAAATACAGTAGAATTACTAATGTATCCTTGTGTTCAGGAATTTTAATTTATTGGGGTAGATATTAAGATCTTTTAGCTTTTTTATTAATTTTTGGTTTAGATGATAGCAATGGCTTAATTTTTCATTTAAATAACAATTTTTTAATCAGAAAAAATATTGTACGTACACGTTGAAGCCACCGTGTTGATTGAATTTGAAGAAATATATGGCTTATGTATATTTTATTTTAAATTTTAGACAAAAATAGTAAATACTATATAACCTAGATTTTGAAATGTAAATAAATACATTTACTAATTGATGAAAGAGCATTGATTTGAAAGAAAAACCTAATTATAAGACGCGAATTAAAAAACTGAGTGCCTGATTGGGAGAGCAGTTGCAGTAGTTTTTTAAAGTGTTTTTCGTCTTGAAATACATTAAAATTATGTTTTTTTATTTTTAAAAAATTTATTTTTGATATCAGCATATTAAAATGATCTAAAAACACCAAAATATATTTATTTAAAATGAAAATAAAAATTAAAGTTCAGCAAAACGGCGGTTTAGCACGGGATTTGAATCTAGACAATAATATGGATGTTTTCTTTGCCAGGACGCTGCCGTTTCTACTGACACGTGTCGCCTCTTCATCAAGAGAGATCCAAGCCCTCCATTTTCTTACTCCAATGATCTCGGCCGTTGCTTTCTTGATAATCTATCTTCTTCGATTAACCCGTGTCTCTCGGCCACCTTGCCCGAAACACAGAAAAACTGTTTCTTCTTGTACAGACGAAATCAGACCGTTGCAGAGGACGAGGAAAAGGAGAAGACTATATTTTCTGCAGTGGGATGAATGCGGGTCACGGTTTGATTGGTGAAAGGTGGATCTGAAGAAGACGGGTGGGGGAAGAGTTTTGAAGATGGATTGGCCTCCGCCTATTAGTTCCAGGCACGGCGTTCCTTCGCTGTGACTTTGGGTTTAGTTATCTATGCATTTGGAGGACGAATCAAGGGACCTGTTATCGGTGATGATGAATTTTATGATGATGTCTAGTACTTAATTTGATGCTCACTATCCTGAAAATGGTTGGAAGGAAGCCCCTCGTATGTAGTTTCCCGGCTGGTTTCAGATATCGGCCAGGTCTTATCCAATCCACGATTCGTGGCTTCTCAGAACTGCCTGATCATTGCGCTGGTCGTCTTACGACCTCGATAATCTCAGATATGGCTAATTCCCGGTTTCTAGTGTATTTTAGGAAGATCGAATCCTTATATGCTCTCTATTTGGATACTCAAATGCGGTAACTCCTCATCAAGTGATCTGATACAACCTGGGAATGAAAACGATCTGTTGTCGTGGATAATGTGCTTTATTGTCACACTTAAGACCACGATTTTGAAATGGATTTTCTTCTTGCATTTGATTTGGTCGAGAAAAAACTGGCTGAACACTCTCTGATCCAATCCTTTTGATCTTATAATTGCAACCTGCTGTTCAATGCACGAGGTTCAGAGTCCAAAAGACATCTGATGGGATGGCATCATCAATGGCTGAACTTTCTTCCCACCATATATCCTTTGGAGCTGTCCCAAGCCTCGCAGATGTCGCCGATTTCTTCACCATGTAGGTAAGGAATCGCTGTATACACCGTAGCTTTTAACAGTTTTCATCCTGGTTTTGTTGGCAAGCCAGATTAGGACAAGTACCAAATTTTGCATTCAATTTGACTCCCGAGGAGTATAGGGTTTCTCTTTCATTCCAGGTCGTCATGCTAGGGCGCTTGCTTATACTGATTTGTAATTCATTTCTCTCTCTCAATGAATCAAACTTTTGAATAATTCTGATAGATAGCGACTGATTCTGTTCCCCACATTCAGCTCATCTAGAAAGGGGCTGACCTGTGCTAAAATTATGCCAAAAAAACTGAGTTTTTTTGGACTGATAGAGTGATCACGATAGGTCTAATGGCCTCCCTCCCTTTTGAGCTAATGCATTCTAGCTTTTTACTTGATCTGCAACTATATTTTTATTCTAACCAGACATTGGACTTAAATATATTGGTATCTGAAGTGACACAGAGAAGCAGCGATGACAGAATTTACTTGAGCTGAACGTGTGTTTCTCTAAAGTAACAACATTAGAGTAGGCAACCAAAATTGACAAACACATATAAACTATTTATTTCTTCCCCATCAACATTACTCTGTTTGCAACGCTAAACTTTAAGACTTCATTGAAATGTTCGTCCTTTATGAAACAAGCAAATCGTACTATAAGATCCTCATAAACTTAATTCAAAGATGAGAAAAAAATCAATTTCTCATGCTTGATATGGCTGCTTGTCTTACATTAGGTCCTTACATACGTTTGTTTGGGAAGTTGGTTTTGCTTTCTGCAAAAGTCTGATAGTTGTGATTGCCACAACCCCACCCTTCCCCCTTTTTTTGATCGGATTTGTGGTTTATTATCAGTATAAAACTACAAATGTGTTCTGGATTGATTATACTGTTCTCGCATTTGATAAGTTATTTCTCAGTGCTGATTTCTGTTTTTGTTAGGGGTTTTGTGGCCTGGAAAGATTTGATATGGCGATGAAAGGATGTGCCAGGGCACTGCTAGCATGATATTATCGTACAAAAACTTTCTGTATAAATAACTGCGCCTAGAGGCATAATCTATATCTAAGCCTACACATTTCACAAGTAGGGTAGAGCACTGTATTCCCAGGGATTATTTTTGTCGCTGCTTCCCAGGGGTAATTCGTAGTTCATACTTGCAAAAACTTCACCCTCAAAACACTGTTTAGGCCGATGAGAAAGACGGCATCGTTTCATCAGAATTCGGAAGGGAAGCTACACCATAGCTTGAGGGTGGGAGGGAGTGGGGGAGTTGTTAATCAAGAACAAAAATGCTGAATTCAATGGAACAAACCCTAGAAGTTGAAGACAGCAACAATAGAGGAAGCGAACCAAACCCTAATCAATCACAAGAATGGGAAACAATGGTTCGACTTTGGTTCAGTGCGTTTTTCTGGAGTGAAAGCGGTGAGTAGGACCGAGGTGGAGTCATGGATCGATTCTAATTACCTTCTGATTTACAATCCACGCCTCGTTTAGACCTCGTTGATCGCTTGCTTTCTATTCAAAATTACATGAGACTCCTCGATCACAGTCAGCAGGTACCTTACGCTTTCATCATCATCATCAAAGCATTATGAGCCAAGTGGTTGCCATTTTAGACGACGTATCAGGTTGGTGCTTCACATGCTCGATTTCAACGCACAGATCAATGGCTGCCGGTTTATTCCTGGTTGGAATCTTTGGATAAAGATGAGGTAGTCAAGTCCAGAGATATTTCTGATTGGCTGGCTGAGAACCCAGAAATTAGAGAACAGTTGTGCTTTTGATAAAATTAAGAAAACAAAGACTTCATCCATCATTAAAGACTTGACTTGGGAGTCTTAATTGCTTCCTGTTGCGCTGAAAATTTAAGATTTTGCGACTATTATTCAATCCCATTTGACCTTTTTTTTGTTACTTCAATAAGCCATGTTTTTTTTGTTTGAAAAGGGTGTGTAGTCAACTGACAATCCCACTTCTCCAAAAGTTCAGGAGAATGTGGAGGTGAAAGAAACCAGTTCCAAGTATTCTGGGAATGGCAGGATCTTGCATTTTGCACAGCTTTTTGGATGCCAAGCCATTCCATAACATGGCGACATCGCATAAAATGGATTTTTATGTAATGGCAAAACAAAGTTTGATTGATGTTCTTTGAAGACTGTCAAAAACAATCTTTTGTGAAGCCAATGGAATCACTCGACAAAGAAAGTGACTCGGTCCAAATTATGATAAGATAGCTTCCCATTAAAATGTTTGCGATATCATCCGATGCTACCCACCAGAGCCTTCTCTAGCTGGGCACCAGATTGGGGATTTCTGTATGACAGAAGGCACTGCAAACTGGGAAAAGGAGAGCATGCATGATGAATCCTTGATTGCTGAGGGTTGGGCCTGGTGCTTTGACCTCGACCCAATCGGCACCCTAAACCAACTCGATTCTTTACTTTGAAGATGGCTCAAAAAAATATATCCGAGTCAGGGAAAGAATTGGGTTTTGTGTTGATTATTGGTTTTGGACTAGTTTAGTGTGTTTTTAGACGTTAAACATGAATTGAACAAGGTTACGAGGGTATCACTACAAAAAAACAGGCCAATTTGCAACGGATTGATCCGTTGCAAATAACAAAGAAAGTCGTTGCTAATATTAATTAGCAACGGCATTTGCAACGGACAAAATCCGTTAGAAAAAAGTCGTTTCAAATGTAGCTTGCAACGGATTATCCGTTGCAAATTCTGCCGTTGCAATTGCAACGGTTTTAATATATTTCAAAATTTAAATATAATTTAAATCTATTTTTAATATATTTTAATTTTATTAATTATAACTAAATATTTTAAAAGAACTAGCAAATATTGAAATATTATTAATATTTAAAATAACATAAATATGGTGGAAATAAAAATTATTATAAATTAAAATTCTTAATACACTACTGATTCGATTACATTTACATGACTAAGTAAATAAACGTGAAACCTTAATACACTACAGATTCGATTATATTTACATGACTAAGTAAATAAACATGAAACTTAAAAATACATATTTTAAAGTGTTTAAGGTGGAAATGATCTACGATGTTGTTGATGAGAGGAAGATGGACCATTATATGGCATTTGAGGTCGAGGTCGATATACTGGTGCCACTGTAGGTGATGGCATCGACGGAGCCATAGGTGATGGCATCGACGGAGCCACAGGTGTTGGCATACTTAGACCCATATGTCCTACCAAGAGCTTAAGACAATCTTGAATGGAAGAAATTTGAGTTTGCATTTTATCCAATTGCTCTTGATACCGTGTAGTAGTTGTGCTTGGATATGATGAATTTACTGAGTAGGTATGTGAAGAAGAATTCACATCAACTTTAGATTTAGGCATACGGGGTGCACCATATACTCGACCCTTGCTTACTCCCCCTGAAGCCTCACACCAAGCTGCTCCATCAAAAGAGGGATGATTGTCCTGATCAGGTCCATATCTTGCAACCATCTCATTTCTATATTTTTCCTGCAAACAGACAAGTCCATGTCAAAATATATTAATTTGAATATGAATGATATTTCATATATATATAAAATAAAATATAAGTACTTACCACCACTGTTTTAGACCGGTTATCTACAAATGTGCCGGTCTCATTTGATTTTTGATGCAAAGCAGTAAAGACCTCATCCCAGGGAAGTTCTTTCCCCCCGGCCTGTTCTTGCTACGAACATGAAAAAAAAAAGTAAGCAACAAAAATATTAAACAAATTAAATTACAAGTGTTGAACAACAACATTTCGTACCATACTAGCTCGATATGATGCAAATGACACCGAGCCAGCAGAATGGGTACTTATTTTCCCATCTGTTTTCTTCAATCGATTTTGTTTTGAACTTTTTGATCGTTTGCAAAATCTATCGGTGGACCAAACATCGTTGATCATCGTATTCCAATCTTCATTTTGGATCCAAACAGGTCCTTTATCCAGGCAATCGATGATATTTGTGGTACCTATTATTGACATAGCTTTATTTCGAGCTCTTGCCAATTGTTGGTTCAAGGAAATTCGAGCTTTATCTTCCCATATTTTACGAACAATTGCTTCATCTTCTTCCGGGAAGGCATATTTTTTCTATCAAATACATATGACAATTAATAAATGTTAACACAAACATACAGATCTCAAACAACCTCATCATTTAACAAAAAACTAGTATCTCGTGCCAATCATTTGCAAAACATCTAGTTATATCAAGTTGGATCAAAATTCCACTTATGCAAGGAAGCATAAACTACATTGGAGCTCCATGCTAAAATAATACATTATAATCGATCAAGTGTGCTTGAAAACAGGAAAGTCAAAACACATATTTAGACCAGATCCAAAATCCCCATTTCCGTGTTAATATCAGTTGCATGCTAGCCATTGGAAGAAAAAGAAGAAAAAGAAGATGAACATATAGAAATGGCCCGAAGAAAACATTGACCACAACCAAAACCAAAGGAAGAAACTGCTCAACACCATCTACACCTAGCATTTACTAAGCCAGATACCTCATAGCATCCCCAGAACAACAAAAATCCATTAAGTGATCACTCAATCATTCAATCAGCTAAACCATCCCCACAATCCAGTGGAGAACACATCCCGAGCCATATATCAACATAATAGCTCCATAATCGACACAGATACAGATTCATTATTCTTATTAATCATAAAGAAAACTACTCCCTCAAGAAAACAAAGTATCCATCAACCACCTTCACCTAAAAATCATGATACTTTCAGGGAAACAATTCCAAATCAAGAACAAAACCAGACCCAAATCATAAATCCATATAAATTATCTGTATGTAAGCTAATTCCAACTATAATACAAAACCAAACTGGTCAAAAACACATCAACAAAACATCTAACCAATCAATCCATCATTCAAAAAGCTTCAAACTTTCCCTTCATTTTCCAAACTACTAAACAAACAAGGCAAAGCAATTCTCAATAATCATTCAACTACTGATAAACATGATTGTCAAATCTCCCTCAAAAATAGTTAACAGAAAAACATACCTTGAACTCCTTAAACTGTTCATCTTTACACATGGTATCAACTTTATCCCAAGAGTGCCATGGCCCCTTGAAATTAGTTCTCAAAATTATTCCGATTTCTCGACCACATGAAGCGTTATTGAACCTGAAAAATTAAAGTAACAAACGTTCATGGAACAATAATGACACAAATGATAACTATGTAATAAAAATATTATACTTACTCGGATGTTCCATACAAACTCAGTTCTTTTTTTCCCGACACTGGATCGATTGCCGTGTCAAAACTCTTCCGTTTAATGCTTACACTGCTTCGAGAACAACTTGAACCATGGATTGAATGGAGGCAATCCGGATCCTCTGAACATCTCATGTTACTACCTTCTCTTGACTCATAGAATTCTCTCTCATCACTACCATCTTCATCAACTTCATCTCCAACTCCTCCCGCATAACCTTGATGTACATTAAATTCTCTGAACATGTTTGTATCATCTCGCTCATCATTCACAACACGACTAATCCCTCCTGATGAAGGTCCGACCATATTATCTGTGTCATAAGGCTCCCCATGTACAGTCCAATTTTTATAATAAGGTAAAAACCCTTTTCTCAATAAGTGATTACAAACATCATCTTCTTTCTGAAACTTTTGATTTTTGCATTTCACACAAGGACATCTAATTTTCCCCACTGATACATTTCTTTCAATTGAATATGCAAAATTGATAAATCTTCTAACACCCGTAATATATTCAGGATTCATACGACCACTTCTCATACGACGATACATCCACTCTCGATCATCCATATTAATCTAGTAAACATTAACATAGAAACATTTTAGAATGTTGAAACATTTTGTATTACGCATAATGTAAATATTTGACGCAATTCAATACTACATTAATTACGAGGCAAAGGGGACAACTATGTATCCCTTGAGTTCAATCGATATCTATAGTTTATGGATTATTCATGGCCAAGACAAAAATAACAAAAAAAACCAACAAATACTTAACAAAACATCAAACACACAACACCAAAACACATAGGAGCAACACACACAGCAACACCATATACAACAATATGCATTAAATCGATATTAATACTCAAATGACACAATCAACAAATTACACTAACCTTTCAAGCGAATTTAATACAATTTGAAGTCAAAAGATATTGATCGATGCTTGATGTTCCTTTAAAAAACCCTGCGTAGAGAGATGTTGTTAGTACTTTCAGAAATTGAGTTATATTACTGACAACAAATAAATTAAAATCAACTAAGAAATAACCTTAGCTTCCTGGAATGTCTAAGTAGCTGAAGAGGTATGGGTTGGATATTGGTGGTGGAACAAGTCTTAAGCAAGTACCCGGTGATTATCTGCAAAGTTGGAAATTGAGCTCTTTCTTAAATTTTTATGTATGGAGATATTTCCGAGTTGTTTTTATGAGAGAAATCAGCTATCATTTTGAATATTAAATTTTGGGTTTATATATTAAGAGAAAATTCTTAGAGTGATCTGCCTGGCAATGCTATAAGATTGGCATTCATCCTTGATTATTAGGGGTGGATTTTTAGAAAAAAAGAAAACTCTGGAGAGGGAGACAGAACGGGCCCAAAGATCTCTGTTTCCACTAGAGAGTGATACAGTGTTTGACACAAACAATGAGAAGGCAAGTGATAACAGGCTACTAGGCTGAGGGGAGCGTATGCAGCTTTTGAGGGGCCAGGAGAAAAGATACTTAACAAGAAGAAAGATATAGAAGTATTGGATACACTTGCAAACTATGGTTGCTATGGTAAGTAGATGCCTTCAGCTAAGAGCACCCCTGAGTTATTGTGCAGCACAATAGTGTACAGAATAGTCACAGATCACTAGATTTTAGAGATGAACTCCTAAAGACAAGTGGAAACGGGAGCTCCATTTGGCAGGTTATTAGTCCCTGAGAGAAGCATAGATGGAGCTCCTCAACCACCCATACTTAGCCTTCAACTCTAGCCACCAAACAAAACTTCTAGCTATCCTGTAAGTCCTTTTTTTTTATTTTTTAATGATTTTGAATTCAATTTAAAAAGTTGCATGGAATCAGGTTGACCTATTTGAAAGGAGTAGAAATTGAAGGAAATTGCTTCTTGCTTTTAGTTATCCATTCTCTGAGTGAAAATAAGATACATCATTTTTCTTCATCTTTTTTTCTTTTTGGTTATGTTTGGAGTATAGTCCTAATGGTCTATAAAATGCCTTAAGGTTCACTATCATTTTCGTCCATTTTTCTTCTTGAGACTTTTAGCTGGCTATGGCTATTTTTAGCTATTGAAGGGGGGCTTAAAGGTGCATTTTAGAGGGAACAAGTGCATATGTCGCTACTTAATACCAGAACACTACATTGTATGCCAAGAACAACACTGACCATTATTTTTGGACTTATGATGGGATTACTCAACAATAGCTTTCATCACATGTAATGACCCAAATCTGGCATGCTTCCAATGCCATTACTTGCCGGTTGATTCTTTTTTCTTTTTTTTTGCAAACTTGTAAAGGATAAGATCAATTTATAAGATGGGGTGTGGGATGGTATCTCTTTCAAGCACATCCAATAACGAGTTATGATTACAAAAAGCAATAACAAGCCTCTGATAATTCTACGCATTAGAAATCTTTGCTATCTTGGTAATATTAACAAGCATGCTGTGCCAAAACATGTTTAAAACAATTAACTAAATTCAAAGCTCGCACCTTTTTCTTTTTTGATTTACTGAATAATATTAAGTCCACTTGCCAAAGGTATCATCCCAATGGTTGTAAATTATCTTTCTGCTTTTTGCAGGCATTAATTGCTCTGAAGAAGGGTTCTCAACTTCTGAAATATGGTCATAAGGGAAAGCCTAAGTTTTGTCCATTTAGACTTTCTAATGTAAGTTTGATTCTTGAGCATTTGACCAAGGATACTTTCAGTTACTGCACTCATTTTCAGTTTTAAATGTTTAGGGTGATGGATTTTTCGCATAACAAATGATCCTCCTCAGTGTTAGTACAATTATACAGGCACAGTTGGAGATAGGTGGATAGCGTTCTTTATGTTTTGATCATGTTTTCAACACTAAAAACAGCAACAAGAACACCAAAACTTCTCTCATTACTCTGAACTCTTTTTCTACATATTTGAACCACAACTGTTGATTAGGAGATTTCATTGCAGTATTGCAGTTTAACTGTTGTTTATAATGATCATTATAACAATATGAGGCTGTATAGATATGGTCATACGAAGGCATGCATGTGCTATAAACAATGAGAAATATATACAACATATCATTTATGGGGATTTTTTATGTCCACCAAGTTGCTCGTTGTTTTTTTGCCCAAGTCCCGTGTACCGAGGGGATACATGGCTTGCTTGGCATATGTAACAAGAGTCTTAAATCATCTTCCACCATAGGTAACGAGGTAGAAAACCCAGAGAATTGCCCCCCTTAAGCCACTATCTTGACAAGGTGTGTTGGTGATTTATTTTTCCAGTCAAGAACATCATAAGGGATTTAGCAAGCATTGGTCATTACCAAGTTATTGCGACAAAAGAAAGCACAACAAGACACAAACATAATTCTTTAGACTCAACAAACCTAAACCCCCCAAAACTCCCCCAAAACTGAATTTGTGCCTAGCTATGCTTAAAAATTGCAAGAAAATCTAATACAAAGCTCCCTAAACCCTAAACAAATTTAGAAACTAAGAAAATAAACATGAAACTGAGCAGAAATTTGAATTTTGAAATGGTGACCGTACCTTCGTTGTGGTGGT
Source organism: Salix suchowensis (assembly GCA_029030765.1). NCBI lineage: Eukaryota > Viridiplantae > Streptophyta > Magnoliopsida > Malpighiales > Salicaceae > Salix > Salix suchowensis. The sequence goes on from CM054991.1 coordinate 7,579,065, forward strand.
GATGGGCCTGCTGGGTGGCTGAAGCTCGTCGCCGGCGAGGTGGTGTTCCAAAGGTGCACGGTGGCGTTGCAGCTGGGTTTCTGGTGCAGATGGGAGGATTCCGACTAGGTGGTGTTCGGAGTTGATGGCTGATTTTGCTGAACCGAGAGAGAGAGAGAGAGAGAGAGAGAAGGTCTTCTGGTTTTAGAGAGTGAAGGTGACCGAACCGAAAAAGAAGAGAAAAAAGAGAAGAAGGGAAAGAGCTGATGAGGCCGGGATTGATTGACAAAAGATGCTAGAATTTTCGGGAAGAAGAGATTGAGCTGGTGTTCGGTTGATGATCGGGATTAGTGAGTAAATGTGAGTAAATGAACAAGTGACCGGGAAAGAGGAAGACAGTGGATATTCAATTTCAAACGGTAAAACGGTGCGTTTCATCTTTAATTTGCAACGGATTATCCGTTGCACATGCAACGGATTAGCCGTTGCAAAGGTTGAAAATGCAACGGAAATTCCGTTGCAAATGAAACTCCGTTGCAAATTTATGTTGCAACGGAATATCCGTTGCAGTACTTTTTTTTATTTTTACAATTCGTTTAGCAACGGAATATCCGTTGCTAAACAATTTCCAGATGCAAATTTAGCAACGGAATTTTGCAAAATTCCGTTGCTAATGGCACCCTTTTCTGTTAGTGTATTTCAAAGTGTGAGGTTTAAAATTATTTTTTATAAAACAGAAACCAAGCATCCTGATTCTTCAGTCATCATAATCATCAAAATCTTAGTATGACAAACGACATGTTCTACTCCCTTGCTATCATACAAAATAAATAAATTATGTTGACGCTTTAGTCATGGCAAACGTGTTAGGCCTAGTCTTATTCTTTGTTTTCTTCTTCTTTTAGCTTTCTTTGTTCTTTCACTGCTGTGTACTTGTATTTTGTGTGCTTCCCAATTTACATGAAATATCAAACATTATAAAACGCCGCATCATCTGATGTGATGTTCAATATATTATTCAGCCTCACGTTTGATCTAAAAACTGATCGCAAATCTCAGCCACATTCTCTCACGTGGTATATATACAGCTACCAGGTCAATTGATGTAACAACCAGCAGTGCAGAAGGGTAGAGCTTACTGAACCTTGATAATTACTTGGCTGGCTTGTGGTCCGGTCTTTTCATCTCCGGCACGTAAAAAAACAGTTCAGGCAACATGGAAGAGACCGCGAATCACTTCCCAGTAAAAGTTCCGGCAACATCCTTAACAGTACTCGTGTTTTGGTTGCTGTGTTCTGCAAACTTGACCTTTGTTCAAGCTGATATTCATGGAGCTGGAGAGCAAGCACTTGCCAAGATCGACATTTACAAAACCACTCTGGCGCTTGATGGCTCGGCTGTCATTACCGCCTACCCTCGCACTCTTGGCTCTCTGGTAATGACTCTGACCCTTTTGATTTTAGTTATCTCTGCTTAGCCCCTGCACAGCTTTAGCCATGTTCCTTCCCAAGTATTCTCATGATTTTCTTCTCTTTTTTTTTCTTTCTAATCCATCATGGATGTCCTGCTATCGATTGGACGACTGGATATATATAGATTTACTCTTGCTGCCTGAAAGCTGCACTACTGTTTGTTTTAATCTACTTCTGCACCCATGCATTTGCTTTCTACTTTGGTTCTAATCCCATTCGTGTTTAAAAACAAATCATAATAAAAATCATGGGCTTTAATGCCAAGAAGTAGAAGAGATTGAAGTTCAACATAAGAGCTTTACTGTCATGCTTCCATAGCTTGAACTGTTCATCATTTTAGCTCCTTTTTTGTTTCTGTTAACTTGATTATGTAAACAAAAACACTTTATAATGGTGGAATCTGCTCAAAGATGTTCTTGTCCAATAGTAATCGACTGCTGCTGGATTGTTTTCGTATTAAAAGTTGGTATCAAAAACCGAAATACTCACCTTTGTTTGAATGCATCAACATTGATTATGAACTGTTGGTTGGTTGAGCATGGCATTGATGAATGTAGATGAACAACACCTGTGCTTCAACTTTTAACAAAATATTAGATGGGGGTCTATGTTATCCTGGAGGTAATTTTAACTTTTAACATTCATCATATTTTATCAATATAATTTTATTTTCAGCAAGGATCTAGTTATTATACATACTGTAAGGAACACATTGTTAGATGTTTTTTCCCTTTATTTATGTGATTGCAGGGTGAGGATTCTGAATGGATAACGGTGAATATTGTGAACGAAAAGCCATCTGCAGATGATTGGGTTGGAGTTTTCTCCCCCGCAAACTTCAAGTAATCTCCCATCATATGAACTGCAGTCATTTTTTGTGCCTGTAATGATGTGATTTATTATTGCATTACATCAATTGACGCATAAACCATCAAGCTTTTTCTACAAATGCAGTTGATAGCTACAACGCGTAGGAAATTTCATGCTCATTTGAGTATTTTATGAATTACAACGACTGTGTTTTGATATGACAGCGCATCCACATGTCCACCACAAGATGAACAATGGCAGGAAACTCCATACATCTGTACAGCCCCAATAAAGGTGTGTACGAAAGTGATTAAAGACATTGAGTTAAGGTTGATAGTAGAATCTGGCGAGTCCAAGGCATCTCTAACTTCATCTGTTACATTGGATGTCCTTGTTCCAGTACAAGTATGCGAACCATAGCAATCCGGAATACACAGAAACAGGAAAAAGTACTTTGAGATTTCTGTTGATAAATCAGCGAGCAGATTTTGCTTTCGTATTGTTTTCAGGCGGGTTATCAAATGTGAGTTTTCTTACTCCTTTTGTTGTATTTGTACTGCCATCATCATTTTAATCTTTCTGTCCGAGTGATTTACTTTTGAGGAATGTTTATGATGTTGTAAAATGGTCTTGTTCTTGCTCAATTTCTTGCAGCCAAAAGCTAGTGTCTGTTTCAAACACATTACAGTTTCTGAATCCAAAAGCACCATTATACCCTCGGCTTGCTCACGGAAAATCTTGGGATGAAGTGAGTCTTCATTGACTATATTCTTACATATCTTTCAACATTGTTATTGTCATTATTGAAATGTAACTGGATTCATATGTTTAACAGATGACTGTAACATGGACTAGTGGTTATAATATAGATGAAGCTGTTCCATTTGTTGAATGGGGCATGAAGGGAGAAACTCCAAAGCGCTCACCCGCCGGAACATTAACATTCAAGCAAAACAGCATGTGTGGTAGGATTCGGTTCGCCTACACATGATTGGACCTTTTTTTTCTTCTTAAACTACTCCTGTTCTTTATCACGCTCAATTGTGTCGGCTAGCAGACATGCAATGATGAGCTTGTTTTCACTTCCTAGGTTCACCTGCGCGAACAGTTGGCTGGCGTGATCCTGGATTCATACATACTAGTTTTCTGAAAGATTTATGGCCTAACACAGTGTACAGAGTTTGAAATCTAATCTTTTTATCACTGGAAAAAGTTTCAACAACTACTAATTGATCATGTTTTTTCAGGTATACATACCGAATGGGTCATATCTTATCTGATGGGTCATGTGTTCAGAGCAAGGTGTTTTCATTCAAATCATCTCCATATCCTGGACAAGACTCCTTACAGCGTGTCATAATATTTGGTGACATGGGGAAGGTATCTACATTAATAACTCTATGCTCGTTACAAATTTAAAAGCACAATCTATACTTCTAGCCTTCTTTAATCTCGCATTCCAACAGAAGACTAGTAGATGGAAGAGCTTTTACAGGTCTATTGAACTCTGTCGAGATTTACAGTTCTATCAAATGTCTTTCAGGCGGAGCGTGATGGTTCAAATGAGTACAGCGATTACCAGCCTGGATCACTCAACACTACAGACCAACTCATCAAGGACTTGGATAACATTGATGTAGTATTCCATATAGGAGATTTACCATATGCAAATGGGTATATTTCACAGTGGGACCAATTCACAGCACAGGTGCAGCCAATTACATCCACTGTTCCATACATGATTGCAAGGTCTGCACCCTTGCGCTTGAACAATTACAAATTTGTTGGACACACAGACATGAAGGGTGGTTTATGATAAGCTTGTTTGGAATGCTCTCTTCTCTGCAGCGGTAACCATGAACGTGACTGGCCAAACTCAGGCTCCTTTTATGACACTCCAGATTCTGGTGGAGAATGTGGTGTGCCCGCAGAAACCATGTACTATGTTCCTGCTGAGAACAGAGCTAAGTTTTGGTAAGTTGCATAAACTTTACCTCAATTAACTCTCAGATTAAGGATCTTGTAAGAGAATTATATCAACAAAAATATAATAAATAGGAGGAAGTTAGATAACAAGCACTGAACCAATGACATTTGAGTCCTGAAATAGCAATATCCAGTCTAGTTTCTGTGGTGAAATCAATTAAAACTCATAAATATACAGGTACTCAACCGATTATGGCATGTTTCACTTCTGCATAGCTGACTCCGAGCATGACTGGAGAGAGGGAACTGAACAATACAAGTTCATTGAAAAATGCCTTGCGTCCGTTGACAGACAAAAAGCAGCCATGGTTAATCTTCTCAGCGCATCGTGTCCTTGGCTACTCGTCGAACTCTTGGTATGGCCTAGAGGGTTCGTTCGAAGAGCCAATGGGGAGGGAAAGCTTGCAGAAACTCTGGCAAAAATACAGGGTAGACATAGCATTTTTCGGACACGTCCACAACTATGAGAGGACATGCCCTATTTACCAGGTATGTTCATCAGCAGTGAATTCATGTGTCAATTCTGGCTCGGTCCCAACCCATCAGACCTTGACAGCACTGTTGAGGGAATGGAACCAGAATGTGTTTGGTAACATCTTTATAAGACAATTGCATTTACTTAATACTATCGTTAATCTATGGTGAAATGTTAAATCATCAACAATGTCTAATTTAGATGGCCCGTTCCTGTTGGGGCAATTAATCTCATGCTTATAAAACGGTTTGAAGGGTATTTAACGATTCCCAAAAAGTGATAAATATCCTCTGCAGTTTGAAAAAAACATCTTGGCATTATGAAATTATTGTTGGTTAACGTTCTTATTTTTATATCTGTGTTGATCATGTAGAATCAATGCGTGAGCAAAGAAAAACATCATTATTCAGGCACAGTGAATGGAACTATTCATGTTGTTGTTGGTGGGGGAGGAAGCCATTTATCAGGATTTAGCAGTGTGATCCCAAATTGGAGTATCTACAGAGATTACGACTTTGGATTTGTCAAATTGACAGCATCTGATCATTCATCTCTGCTCTTTGAGTACAAGAAAAGCAGCGATGGAAAGGTCTACGATTCATTCACCATTTCAAGGGATTACAGAGATGTCTTGGCCTGTGTTCATGATAGTTGTCCGGCGACAACTCTGGCAACTTGAATCGTCTGTAATAATAAAAACTCCATGTCAAACGATTGAAGCTTTCTTCTTGGAATGATGTTGTAATGCGTAACAGTGCTCTCTGATAATAAGGTTTTAATGGAATTTATTTTCCATGTCTATTCTGTATTTCTGCTACTCCATTATGATGAGCTCTGTGTTAATATGATGGGATATTTTGAGCCTAAAAGTTTTAGGATGCGAGGAAGATACTCGTGAAATACATATTAATGTGTTGATATCAAAAATAATTTTTTAAAAATAAAAAATATTATTTTGATATATTTTTAAATAAAAAAACAATATCAAACACAATTCGAAATAAACCCTTAAACTCGCGGTTTCTAAATGCAATATTAAATAAATTATAATTGAAAAACAAGATATCAATTAAATGTTGCATTTTATAGCAGTGATGAACTCAAATTGTGTTATTTTATTGAAACTGGCGTTATTTGATCCAAAATTTTGATTTTTTATGTTAATAGTCCAAAATAGGAAAAAGAAAAGGAAAATAAAGAAGCCAATACAATATTCATTAAGCAGGCTAGGGTATTATTTTCAGGGCTTTTTGGGCATAATGTGGGCCAAGGTGTAGAGCTTGATTTTCAGGGCTTTTTGGGCTTTTAAAATTGTAGGCTTGCAGAGCAAGGTGGGTTCACTATGCCGGTTTGTTCTGGTTTGTTATTGTATTTAAAAAATATTTTTTTTTAAAAATAATAATTAATTTTTGGTATTTTTATGTGTTGGTATCAAAAATAATTTTTAAAAAATAAAAAAAATATTATTTTAATAAAACAATTAAAAAAAATATTTTTAAAAACACCTTTAATCAAAATTTCAAACCGATAATAAGCCTAACTTATATTAAAATATATTTATGAAAGCATCCCTCATAAACAATGTTCTACCTTTGAACGAAACAATTGTTTGAGGCCAACCTTTTGTTTTTCTAACTGTTCAACCTTCACCTTTTAGTGCATCTTCTCCAACTATTTTTTCATTGACTTCAGCATGCCCACTTCTCTCACGTATCTTATTAAAACTAAAATTTAGTTCTTTCCTTTTTTTTTTAGATTATTTTAATATATTAATATTAAAATAATATATATTTTTTAAAATAAATATATTATAGTGATGTATTTCCAAGTAAAATAGCACTTAAAGGTTTATAAAATTTAATATATAAAATTATTAATTAACGTGCACGTCAAGCAAGCTGCAGTAGCAATTAGCAAAATCTGGCTGATCCGCCGATATAAGAACACGAAAATTCAGAAGAGGTGGTAAGAGTTTCTTCGCTCTCTCAACCAAAGCAGCTACTGTAAGCATTCCAATCTCCCTCTCTCTCTGTCTTCTTCTTCTTATTATTTTTTGAATTTGGATTCGAATCAATAAAACGTAATAAAAATATATATTAAATTATTGATTACAGTTTTGATTTTCTTTAAATCGAGTTTTGGTTTCTAACAATAACTGTTTCGTTTGATCGGGGTTTGATTTGGGAATTCAATAATGGCGCATCTGGGTGGTGGTGCTGAGGCACACGCTCGATTCAAGCAACGTGAGTACAGAGCCAATTCCAGCCTGGTTCAGACTACTGATACTCGACGACGTGATATTCATGCGCCCACTGGTGAACCTGAGTCTCTCTGGGGCAGGATTGACCCAAGAAGTTTTGGTGACCGTGCTTACAGGGGGAGACCTTATGAGTTAGATGAGAAGAATAACAAGGCTAAGAGGAAAAAGAAGGAGCGTGATGCTCTTTCTGAAGCTGTTCGTCGTTGTCAAGCTAAGAGGCGCCGCCTTAGAGAGGAGAGTGTCCTTACTTCTGCTGAGGAGGGCGTTTACCACCCCAAGACCAAGGAAACTAGAGCTGCCTATGAAGCTATGCTAAGTGTCATTCAGCATCAATTGGGTGGCCAGCCTCTTAATATTGTTAGTGCTGCCGCTGATGAGATCTTTGGCTGTTCTCAAGAATGAGTCTTTTAGGACGCAGGACAAGAGGAAGGAGATTGAGAAGTTGGTGAACCCTATTCCCAACAGTATGTTTGGTCAGTTTGTTTCAATTGGTAAGCGTATCACTGATTACCAAGATGGGGGTGATGGTGCCGGGGTCTCCGTTGCTAATGGTGATGATGTTCTTAATGATGATGTGGGTGTTGCTGTGCAGTTTGATGAGGAAAATGAAGATGCGGAAGAAGATAGTGATCTGGATATGGTGCCAGAGACGGAAGAAGAAGATGATGACGTGGCTGAAGAAAGTGGTTCTGGGGCTATGCAGATGGGTGGCGGAATCGATGGTGCTGAAATGTTGGAGGCAAATGAGGGAACGAACCTTAATGTTCAGGATATTGATGCTTATTGGCTACAAAGGGAGATTTCACAAGCTTATGAACAGAAGATTGATCCACAACAGTGCCAGAAGCTGGCAGAAGAAGTGCTGCTGTTACTTGCCGAGGGAGATGACAGGGAAGTTGAAACAAAGTTGCTGTTATATATCCAGTTTGACAAGTTCAGCTTTATTAAGTTTCTTTTGCGGAACAGGCTGAAGATTGTCTGGTGTACACGTTTAGTTAGGTCCAAAGACCAGGAGGAGAGGAAGCAGATAGAGGAGGATATGACGGGTTCGGGTCCTGATTTGGCAGGGATTTTGGAGCAACTGCATGCCACTAGGGAAACTGCTAAAGAGAGGCAAAAGAACTTGGAGAAGAGTATAAGAGAAGAGGCTCGCCGGCTGAAGGATGAGACTGGTGGAGATGGAGATAGGGGTAGGAGAGGACTTATTGATAGAGTTGCAGAAAGTAGTTGGTTAAAAGGCCAGCCCCAGTTGCTTAACTTGGACAACATTGCTTTTGAACATGGTACTGGCCTTTTGATAGCAAATAAAAGGTGTGATCTTCCTGCTGGATCTTTTAAACATCAGAGAAAGGGTTATGAAGAAGTTCATGTACCAGCATTGAAGCCACGGGCAATACCTCCTCATGAGAGGTTTGTAAAGATATCAGAAATGCCGGACTGGGCTCAACCAGCTTTCGAAGGGATGCAGCAGTTGAACAGGGTGCAGAGTAAAGTCTATGATACCGCCCTTTTCAAGGCAGATAATATACTCCTGTGTGCTCCAACTGGAGCAGGAAAAACCAATGTTGCAGTGCTCACTATACTTCAGCAAATTGCCTTGAACAGGAATCTGGACGGTTCATTCAACAATAGCAATTATAAGATAGTTTATGTGGCTCCAATGAAAGCCCTTGTGGCTGAAGTTGTGGGTAATTTGTCCAATCGTCTGCAGGAGTATGGTATCCAGGTGAAGGAACTAAGTGGAGATCAATCAATGACCCGCCACCAAATTGAGGAAACTCAGATAATTGTGACAACCCCCTGAAAAGTGGGACATTATCACCAGAAAGTCTGGTGATCGCACCTATACTCAGCTTGTGAAACTCATTATTATCGATGAGATTCACCTTCTTCATGATAACAGAGGACCTGTGCTTGAGAGTATTGTTGCAAGAACTGTTAGGCAAATTGAAACAACCAAGGAAAATATCTGGTTGGTGGGGTTGTCAGCTACACTCCCTAATTTTGAGGATGTGGCTTTGTTTTTACGGGTTGATCTGGAAAAAGGGCTCTTCCATTTTGACAATAGCTACAGGCCAGTTCCTCTTTCTCAACAGTATATTGGAATCAATATAAATAAGCCACTGCAGAGGTTTCAGTTGATGAATGATATTTGTTACGAGAAGGTAATGAATGTAGCAGGAAAGCATAAAGTTCTTATCTTTGTCCACTCAAGGAAGGAGACAACCAAAACGGCTCGAGCAATAAGGGACACTGCACTTGCTGATGGTACTCTAAGTAGATTATGGAGAGAGGACGGTGCAAGTCGTGAGATACTCCAAACGGACTCAAAATTGGTGAAAAGCAATGATCTCAAAGATCTTATGCCCTTTGGTTTTGCTATTCATCATGCTGGAATGACAAGAGGTGATCGTCAACTTGTCGAGGAGCGCTTTAGGGATAGTCACTTGCAGGTACTGGTTTCTACTGCAACTCTAGCTTGGGGTGTTAACTTGCCCGCTCACACTGTGATTATCAAAGGGACTCGGATTTACAATCCAGAAAAAGGAGCATGGACTGAACTAAGTCCACTGGATGTTATGCAGATGTTGGGTCGTGCAGGCAGGCCTCAGTATGATTCATATGGGGAAGGGATTATCATCACAGGCCATAGTGAGCTGCAGTACTATCTTTCTTTGATGAATCAACAACTTCCCATTGAAAGTCAGTTCGTATCCAAGCTTGCTGATCAGTTGAATGCAGAAATTGTTAGGGTCAGTTCAAAATGCCAGGGAAGCTTGCCACTGGCTCGGGTATACTTATTTGTATGTCCGGATGTTGCGAAACCCTACACTTTATGGCTTTAGCACCAGATGTTCTTACTAGGGATATCACATTGGAGGAGAGGAGGGTTGATCTGGTAGGCACCCTACTCTTTTATATATATATATCTATATATATATATATATCAATAGGCTTTCTTTATTTGCTATTACCTCCAGGCATGTGTTACATATGTTTATAACATTTGTTTATTTGTCCTTATTTGTGCTTTATGTCTCTGGGTAGTGGAGACAAAATTTGGTATACTTGTCACATTTTCTTTAGTTTGCCCAAACCACTGCTGTAGAAGTAAAAATGTTCCAGGACTCCCTGTTTTGTTAGATTTGGTTTTTGGTATCTGTGTTTTCATCTGCTGTAATTAGGTCATAAGTGTCCCATGCAAATTTGTGCCTTATCACACGGATTTCTCAATGTGTTCAAAAAATCTGTTCACTGTGTCCCCCGTGTCTTCATCATCATTGCTTTGTCCTCCCTCTATGGATTTGCTGAGTGCCAAATATCATTCATTCCTGTGTGATGATATATGATGATATATTAGGTGCTTGGATCGACTAACTGTTTAGTACCCGACATCACTAGTTGAGTGGGGATGTATAATTAGGTTATCATGTATAATTAGTAAGTCAACTTTGTCTGAACTTGTGAAGATACATTTATGGAGAATATGCATTTCTATAACATAAAAACTACTGACATATTGTCCTATTGGAAACCATATTGAAACTTGAAACTCACTGTCATAAGATGATTCTTCTGAAATGAGTGGAAGAGGAAAGCATACACCACCACCAACTAAGCCTCCATTTATATCTTTTATGGACATGGGGAAAGTGTTTGGGTTTCAAGTATGTTCTTGATTTGAATAAACTATGGTGTGATTATCTTCAACTGTTCCCCTTATCTTAGTTCTTTCTTTCTTTCTTTAATCACTTGTTAGTGTGATATTGATGTGTTATCGTCCAATTTCCTTTCATCTGTCTAGTCTTCAAATGTAATTGCGATGTCATTTTTTTCACCCGTTATTTGTGGGAAATTTTCATTGCATGTATTGGAAGATGTCTATCCCTTTTAATTTAAATTAACTGTGGTGGTTGGTTTCATCTGCTACAAGTAATGTTTCTAATTATTTTTCAAAAATTCTATTTGTGTTTTAAAGGGCTTTTGTTCTCTTTGCAGATACATTCTGCTGCTACTATCTTGGACAAAAATAATTTGGTCAAGTATGACAAGAAGAGTGGATATTTCCAGGCGACTGACTTGGGTCGTATTGCAAGCTACTACTATATTACTCATGGGACAATATCCACATATAATGAGCATTTGAAGCCAACAATGGGAGATATTGAACTGTGTCATCTATTCTCACTAAGTGAAGAATTTAAATATGTTACAGTTAGACAAGATGAGAAGATGGAACTGACAAAGCTAATGGACTGTGTTCCAATTCCCATCAAGGAAAGTCTAGAGGAGCCTAGTGCCAAAATTAATGTTTTGCTGCAAGCATATATTTCTCAGCTAAAGCTCGAAGGGCTTTCATTGACATCTGACATGGTGTTCATAACTCAGGTTCGTGTTCTTCTTTTTGGCATTGCATTTCCGTCTTTCTTTCTCTTTTTTTTCCAGTTAGATTCTGGATCTGTATACAACTTTTATTCATTTGTTTCTGTTTTCTTTGAAGAGTTCTGGTCGTCTTATGCGAGCTCTCTTTGAGATTGTCTTGAAAAGAGGATGGGCCCGGTTAGCTGAGAAGGCTTTGAACTTGTGTAAAATGATTAATAAGAGAATATGGAGTGTCCAGACTCCCCTTCGACAATTCCATGGGATCCTTAATAAAATTCTGATGATGTTGGAGAAGAAAGATTTGTCATGGGAAAGGTACTATGACCTTAAACCACAGGAGATTGGTGAGCTCATCCGTTTTCCCAAGATGGGCAAAACACTGCACAAGCTCATCCACCAACTCCCAAAGTTAAACCTTGCAGCACATGTTCAGCCCATTACTCGCACCGTGTTGAGGGTTGAACTTACAATAACTGCAGACTTTCTATGGGATGAAAACATCCATGGATATGTGGAGCCATTTTGGGTTATCGTGGAGGATAATAATGGTGATTCTATTCTTCATCACGAGTACTTTATGCTGAAAAGGCAGTCCGCTGATGAAGAACAGGATGTGGACCACACACTGGATTTCACAGTGTTGATCTACGAGCCATTGCCACCTCATTATTTCATTCGTGTTGTGTCAGATATATGGCTTGGTTCACAAACAGTTTTGCCCATCTCTTTCAGGCATCTTATCTTGCCAGAAAAGTATCCACCTCCTACAGAGTTGTTGGACTTGCAGCCTCTGCCTGTGACTGCGTTGAGAAATCCATCATATGAAGCTCTTTATCAAGATTTTAAGCATTTTAATCCAGTGCAAACTCAGGTCTTTACTGCTCTTTATAATACAGATGATAATGTCTTGGTTGCTGCACCAACAGCGAGTGGGAAAACTACCTGTGCAGAGCTTGCCATATTGAGGAATCACCAAAAGGAACCAGAATGTGGAACGCGTGTCGTGTATATTGCTCCTCTTGAAGCAATTGCAAAGGAACACTATCGTGATTGGGAGAGAAAGTTTGGCCAAGGTCTTGGCATGCGGGTTGTTAAATTAACTGGGGAAACAGCTACAGACTTGAAGCTACTTGAAAGGGGTCAAATGATCATCAGCACTCCCGAGAGATGGGATGCTCTGTCTCGACGATGGAAACTGCGGAAGTATGTCCAGCAAGTTAGTCTTTTTATCATTGATGAGCTTCACTTGATTGGGGGTCAAGGTGGTCCTGTCTTGGAGGTGATTGTCTCTAGGATGCGATACATTGCTAGTAAGATAGAGAATAGGATACGGATTGTGGCTTTGTCTTCCTCTCTTGCAAATGCCAATGATCTTGGGGAATGGATAGGAGCTACATCTCATGGCCTTTTCAATTTTCCTCCTGGTGTGCGTCCTGTGCCCCTGGAAATACACATTCAAGGTGTTGATATTGCCAATTTTGAGGCAAGGATGCAAGCTATGACGAAAACAACATGTACTTCTATTGTCCAGCATGCAAAGAATGGTAAGCCGGCTATTGTCTTTGTTCCCACAAGAAAGCATGTGCAACTCACTGCTGTAGACCTGATGACATACTCGTGTGTGGATGGTGGAGAGAAAGCAGCTTTTCTGTTAATGTCTGAAGAATTGGAGCCATTTCATTGGAAAGATCCAGGAAGAAATGTTGAGAGCCACTTTGTACCATGGGGTTGGGTACTTGCATGAGGGCTTGAGCAGCTTGGATCAAGAAGTTGTGTCCCATCTGTTCGAAAGCTGGGTCGATTCAGGTTTGTGTCATGAGTAGTTCAATATGCTGGGGGTCGCCTTTGTCAGCACATTTAGTGGTGGTGATGGGAACTCAATACTATGATGGGCTTGGAGGTGCTCACACGGATTATCCTGTCATAGATCTTCTGCAGATGATGGGTCATGCTAGCCTTCCTCTTCTAGATAACTCTGGAAAGTGTGTCATCCTTTGCCACGCACCTCGTAAAGAATACTACAAGAAATTCTTACATGAAGCATTACCTGTGGAAAGTCATTTGCACCATTTCTTACATGATAATTTTAATGCTGAAGTTGTTGCTGGAGTTATTGAGAACAAGCAGGATGTTGTAGATTATCTCACGTGGACATTCATGTATAGGAGGCTCACTCGGAATCCAAACTACTACAATCTCCAGGGAGTTGGTCACAGGCATCTTTCTGATCACCTGTCGTAGCTTGTTGAGAACGCATTGGCTGACCTAAAGAAGAGTAAATGTGTTGCTATTGAGGATGGTATGGACCTTTCTCCTTTGAACCTTGGCATGATATCATCTTACTATTACATCAGTTATACTACTATTGAACGTTTTAGCTCCTCTCTGACTCCCAAAACAAAGATGAAGGGTCTTCTGGAAATCCTCTCTTCAGCCTCAGAGTATATGCAACTGCCAATACGACCTGGGGAGGAGGAGGTGCTTCGAAGATTTATCAATCACCAGAGGTTTTCGTTTGAAAATCCTAAATATGTTGATCCACATGTGAAGGCTAATGTGTTGCTACAAGCCCATTTCTCTAGGCAATTTAAGGGTGGGAACCTAGCATTGGACCAGCGGGAGGTGCTTTTTAATGCCAGTAGATTGCTTCAAGTAATGATTTACGTCATTTCAAGCAATGGATGGTTGAACTGTGCTCTCCTTGCTATGGAAGTTAGCCAAATGGTGACACAAGGGATGTGGGAGCGTGATTCCATGCTTCTACAGCTTCCACACTTAACAAAAGAGTTGGCTAAGAAATGCCAGGAGAACCTGGGAAAGAGCATTGAGACAGTGTTTGATCTGGTAGAGATGGAAGATGATGAGAGGCGTGAGCTTTTGCAGCTGTCAGATTCTCATTTGCTAGATATTGTGAGGTTTTGCAATCAATTTCCCAACATTGATATGTCTTATGAGGTGATGGATGGTGATAATATGAGGGCAGGAGAAGACATCACTTTGCTTGTCACTCTTGCAAGGGATCTAGAGGGGACAGAGGTGGGACCTGTTGATGCCCCAAGGTATCCTAAAGCCAAAGAAGAAGGGTGGTGGCTTGTTGTAGGTGATACCAAGAGCAACCTGTTGCTTGCCATCAAGAGGGTTTCCCTTCAGAGGAAGTCAAAGGTGAAGCTGGAGTTTGCTGCTCCTACAGATGCTGGAAGGAAGTCCTATACTCTCTATTTTCATGTGTGATTCTTATCTTGGTTGTGACCAGGAATACAACTTCTCTGTTGATGTCGGTGAAGCTGCAGGCCCAGATGAAAACAGTGAAAGAGAGTAAACTGCAGTTTGATAATTTTTTCCTTCTCATTTTTGTCTCTTCCAGTAGCAATATTGGAATCTACAAGAATAGCTGGTTAATCTTTCTAATCTTAGCTGGTGTATTTGCTTTTGTTTTAGGGGATGATCATAAATATATAGTTCACGCTGTCGGTGAAAATGACTACTATGAACATGTATGAGGTGGCAGCGCCTTGCTTTTGCAGACTTGGTAGAGTTGGTACCCAGATGAAATTTCTTTTCGTGGTTCATTGCTTTTTTTCTTTGTTACTGAATTTGTCATTAACATATATGATTTTCACAACGCTTCTTGGTGGAGCCTTTTTTTAGGTTAAAGTTGCATTATTATGATCAGGTATTTATTGATTGAGTTGGGTAGGATGTATGGAGCAATCATCCTCGTAACCAAGAAGAAGAAGACGGCGATGTTATGATTTTTTTTTACCTTCCTTCATCTCTAGCTAGTTGATTGCAGGAATTGACGAGTGCTAAGGGATGGTCTTCTCTTGTCGTGGCTTGAGTGAGTACTTGTTATTATCGATGAACATGATTTCATATCAGAATCATATTTTTTTTACCATATTTCTCACAGGCCTTTTGACTTGTTTTTATTTTATGAGAATCAAACTTCTTATGGTGGATTAAATTTGCTATTAAGTAGTCAATACCTTTATATAAAAACAATATGCTAAATGAGAAAAATGAAACTAATCAACGAAAACTTAAATTATGAATGTATATTGAATGGATTCTCATTTCGTATGTGAACAATATGTGCGTGCTTTTAGGCATTCTGACTGCATCAAGGATGATCTTGATTACCTCAAACTGTGATTAGAATATGTGGGTTCTTACTTCACTCTTCAAATTTTAGTCTCTGCTTTGTGCTTAAAGATTTTTGGGCATTGTTTGTCAAGATAGAAATAGTACTTTTTTTCCCCTTCAGGCTGGAAACCGTGTTGATGCAGAAGTCATTAACAATTTTCTGGATGCAAGGTGGCAACATTCTGCGTAATAACTTGCATATGCTCTCCGCATTGACTCCACGTTCAAGATAAAAAATGCAAATGACCTTTTCAAAATTGTATGTCCAGGTAATTCTCCATCCGATTCTATGATGTTTGATAGCTCAAGGACATGGAATTGTTATATTATGTTTTGATATGGACATAGAATTCTATGATGGATATTCAGAAACGGATTTATGCTCACGGTCACGGCGCAGGAGAGTAAGGTGTTCTTTTAAACCACGAACATGGGCACGGGCTTTGCTGGCAAAGAGATGAAGAAGCTTATCCCACGCCTCTTTGGATGTTTTGGCAGAGGCAATGAGGGAGATGACCTGCGGTGAGATAGAGGCAAGAATTGCATGAAGAAGAAGTTGATCTTGCCGGATCCAGAGGATGTGAGACACTGTTTGGGCGGTTGATGGGCAGATGTTAGAACCATCAACATAACCCATGAGATCATACTCATAAAGAAAGGCATTGAATTGGGCACGCCAGGACAAATAATTGGTGGGTGTGAGTTTGACTGGAAGTTGAGCTGCAGCGTTGATGGTAATTAGAGTGGGTGTGGTGGAGCTACTCTCAGATAGAAGGTTGGTGGCGGAGGCGTCAGTGGCTATGGATGAACACAGGTAAGAGAAGGGTCAGAAAATAAAATTGCTTGTTGGAGTTTTTGAGCTCTGACACCATATAATAGTAGAAGAATTGTTCTTTGATTGATGAATTTTTGGTTATATGTTTACATATTTATATACAATTTTAAAGGAAATTAATAAGGTAATATAATCGGCTTTGAATGAGATGTAATCCTAACTTGGATGGAGGTGATGTTAAACGGATTTGCTCTGAGGTAAACACATCTTTCCATTTTTTTTATATCTGAAAATGTATCCATAACGTCAGAGGAGTGGTTTGCATGACATTGGTTCATCACATCCATCAGGGGAAAATATCAGCGAGCAATGATGGTTCTAGTGAGCCATGGAGATTTACTCGAAGCCAAAATTTGAGCCGAATTGAAACTGCATGCAAGGATTGAAAATCCAACATTGATCAGAAAAGCTTAACTTTTGGCAAGGCATGGCTGCCAATTTCAAAATTTTCTATTACAAAATGATTTGACAAACGATGAACTGAATCTTATACAAATGTTGTGAGAAGTTGTTCAGCCTCGTACTTATTTGCAGTGGTGCAGTTTACATCTACAGTGCCAAACTAAGATTTCAAGTCCTGTTTGGGAGCGCGGTTGCGGTTATTTTTTAAAGTGCTTTTTTCATTTAAAAATACATTAAAATGATATTTTTTTTATTTTTTTAAAATTATTTTTGACATCAACACATCAAAATGATTAAAAAAACACCAAAAAAAATTCTTAAAATAAATGTCACAAGCTTTGTTTTGCTGTTCATCTGGTGAGGCTATAGATTCCCATAACATAAATGGAACATATATATATATATATATATATATCCAATGACATTCTTAAATCAAAACCACTTATTATCTTATTATTATAAAACAACAATCCACCCTTAACATATGGAACAACTCCCGAATATGTAGAAAACAATCCATCAATTCTTGTAAAATCTTGATATTCTAAATATATTGGAATATAATTCATTTTCACCTTTGAAGATAAACATTAAGAAACGCTTTTGGAGATGATTGTTAATTCTGGGAATTTCAAAATAACGAGGACCGGTTTAGAATAATATTTAATCCACAGGGGCTGAAAAGAAACACAACAACAACCTCTTTGTATTAGTTACTGTTTGGAGATTTTTAATTTTTTTCAAAAACATTTTAACATGCAACTTACAAAATATGAACAAGAAGAGACAAAACACCAGATCGTTAATGAGAATTATTTTATTTCTTATAGTTTGAATTTTAAGAAATTATAATGATTGTCAACAAAAGAAGAGGGAAAAAAACTCTCAAAATCATAAACAACTTGTTACCAAGTGTATAAAATATTTTTAGGGGTTTGAACCATTAGAATTCTTAGAGGCGTTTAGCATCGTGTTTCAACAATCATCTTAATGTGTTAAGAACTCATTAGAGTTTCTTTAGGGGTGTTTTAGTACTATATTTTATAACAATATTTTTAATGTATATAAAAGAAAATTTTTATTTTTTTTATTTTTTTATATTATTTTAATGTGCTAATATCAAATATAATTTTTTAAAAATAAAAAATAATTTTAAAATTAATTTCAATCACATTCTCAAATAAACATTTTAAAGATAATAACAATGAGCTAATTACTATCAGCGAAGCAAAGGATCAAATTGATCCCATTTTTATTTAAAGCTTTCAGCATTAACTTATTGGGTTGCTGCTAGACAAGATGTCAAGTTTTTTCATTATTCATGTATAGTGAAAAAAATCACTTGTAACCTTAAGAAACAAAAGATAAGTGTTGTTTTTAGGATTATTTTTGCAGTCTTCCATGAGTCTTTTGTGTAGTAAGTAAGTAGTAGTAGTATTAATAGTAGCATAATAATAATAGTAATCGTGATTACGATTGCAATAATAGTAGTGATAATTATAATAATAATTGTGGTTATAAAAGTAACAATAATATTACTAGTGATAAGAATAAAAACAATGGCGACATTAATTATAGCAGTGGTGATAATAATTATAAAAATAATATAAATAACAACAACAATAACGATGATGATAACAATGATAATAATAATTATAATAGTTATGATATTACTTGTTTATAATAATAGTAATTGCAATGGTTGTAATGATAGTGACAATGATAATAGTAACGATGAAGATAATAATTGTTATAATAATAATAATAGCAATAATTCATAAATTGATATTAGATTTGCTCGGAATTGTGTTTTATTGTTTTTTCATGCATGATATTTTTAATCTAATATTTGAATTATTAGTTTGAATTTTTTTGTGACTCGACATTCTTTTTTATTTTTTCTATTATTTTTTCTCCATTTCCAATTATCATTTAATATTAGTTTTTGAAAGAAAGAAAAAATCATCTAAATTTTCTTTAAATCTATTAAATAAATAAATTAACATCCAGTTAGCTATTATATATTTGATTGACAACTTGCGTTAGACAAAAATTCAAGATAAATGATTTTAAAGTTTATAATTTATAACATTTTGTTTTTATATTTTTAAGAATATAATTCGACTCTCGACGGAGTGCAGAAAATATAAAAGTTAAAAACATTCTAAAAAATATGAGGCTGCAGCTGCATGTGAAAAAACAGATCGGTTTTACCGAGTTTCACCGGGCCAATTGCAACTTGGATTTTGATTATTTGAAACTTGGTCGGCTTCGGGTTGCCTGGTTCCTGGTCAACCTGCCAGGCCGGTCGGGTTTGATATCCTTGGTACCGTCATCTTGCTGCCCAGAAATAGGGAGGGAGTTGAAGGCTGCTTGATTTAGGGTTTGGTGGAGAAATCCTCTTTCAAACATCAATTCGAAAAACGTATGTTGTTAACAATTGTGTAATCAATTAAATATTACGGAGTTGAAGAAAAAATGGAGCATAGTTTATGGAATCACTTGCCAATACTAGTAAGGGCAAACACTAAAGAATCTGTAGAGTACATTCTTCAAGCTCTCTGGCGAACTCGTCAAACCGGTCTCGATTCCGCCGACCGACTCGTCATTCGCGACATCCTCCAACTCCCAAACGACACAGATCTCGACCCCGTAAGTAGCTAAATCCTTTTAGGGTTTCATTTTTTTCTGTTGTTGAAAAATGATTTCATTTTTTTTCTAATCTGTCTCTGCAGTTATTGGTTTGTCTTCGAATGCTGATTCGAAGGTGTGTGTACGAGAATGTAAGCAAAGATGAGATTCGGAAGTGTTTTCCTGAAGAGGTTTTACCGGAATTGCAAAGGTTGTTGACGCTTTTACTGCAGAAATTTCAGACAGAGTGGCGAGCGGATGTGTTCAAGGATCAGGTAATGTTTTTAGGTTCTTGATTTGTGTCTGGTGAGATACGATGATGTTGAGTTTGAATTTTTTTTTGGTTGGTTGAATAAATGACTGTTGTTCAGGTTGATTTTCCACGGTTGAAGGCAATGACATGGAATATGGCGAACCAGGATGCAGCGGAAGGGACTGACCCTGTCGCTGTTATCAGTCTGAAGGTATTGAATTCACTGTTTGGGGCTTTGGTAGAATATTAACTTGTGCTTAATTTGGACCAAATTTTTGTATGAGATTTAAAAGCGTGCAAGTTATGATTGTGTTTGGCGCAGCTTCAAAATGATACACAGTCTCACTCAGAAGTGAAGTTCCAATTAGGCAAAGATACTCTAGAAACAATGGTGAAGTCCATGTACTGCATAAGAGACCAGTTGTCTGACTTGGTAAGTTTTGCACTTGAAATTTATGTTGCTTTTCCTTTTGTATGTTTGTATGTTTTATGAGGTGCAATTTTGTTTGTGATCAGAAGTTCAGTTTTTGTTGTATTTAAATGTTATCTCCATTGTAGGGTGGGGGATCAAATAAGCAGATATCACAGGGAACCGACATAGCCTAGGAAGTTAGTAATGCTTGCTTGCTGCAATGCCTGGAATGGAACGGCGGGGCACTCCATGTCTTGGACTCGGAATCTATTCGCTGCAAGAATTGACATGGTCTGTTGTCATGTTGGTTAAACTATAGCAGATTATGCAGAGATGTGAAGATTTTATTTCGTTTATTGCTGCAGGGAGCACAATATCTTAACTGTAATGGTCAAGGTTTTGCTCACCATGGGAAGATGTCTCTGAAACAGTCACACACTCTGGACATTGTTTTTACCCATGCAGTGTCCATCCACTTGAAGGAGAAAAAACTTTTGTTGATCAAGAGCAAGATTCATTGGGATTCTTTTGGCAATAAAGAACATTTAGACATGTAAATATGCTTAGCAGTTTGCATTGCAGAGTCATTGATGATGTTGTTGGTGACTGGTTTGTTGGTTATGTCATTCATTGCATGTAACTATGTTTAGCAGTTTGTGTTAGGAATGAATTGTTAGTTTTTGGAAAGAAATGAAGAAAAACTATCGAATTCTCTGATAAAATGCATATGCACCAGGTAACTTGGCTTCTGAAAAGCAAAGAATTGAAGCACACTTATATGCATGCTCAAAATTGATACCCGAAATCCCATTTTAAGTCTGTTTTAGATCATGTCATTCATTCTCATCTTAGAAGATGATTTGAACCAACATTTTACAACAGCAATAACTAGGGGGACAGGTAGTTTTGTGCTTAATGTGCAATACTTTGGTACCTGTTTCTTTGTTTCTTGCTTTTCACAAGGGGGAAAATATAAATTTGATCGACATTTTTTTGTTGAGAAAGTTTGCACATCTAAGAAGTTAATCGATAGAGGATGGCCAGGCGTTTAAAAATTCGATATGATTGTGGTCGATGGATATGTAAATTGATCCTGTGACTTCATGGACCAAGTCCTGCAGCTAACGTGTTGCAAATTGATGTGAAGTGGAACCAACCTATCATGCTTTAATGCCATTGAATATCTCTTGAGCTCAGGTATGTGGAGTCTTTCTATAACCCGTCTTGACTGGACCAGAAACTTGATCTATTCTTCGTCTCACGTCTGCGTTCGATCAACATCTTGTGGTTTTTTCCAGTCTCTGATTATGACAATGGAAGGTCGTGGTGCAGCTATTCTGTGGTTATCATCAAGTAGTCTTTACGCTGGAAGTGGAAGAAGAATGGGTCGGAATTGAGACTGCACTTGCTGAATGAAGACAAAAGAAGAAAGCAATGATAGCTTGTGGAAATGCAAGCCTGTTTTTTCATCAAATTATCCATGGGAGGCCACTCTTGAAATACAAGGGAGAGACTTTGGTCTAAATCATAGCTGTGATTACCAGCAAATCAAGCATTGAAATATACCAGCTGGATAGGGAGGGAGGGAGAATAGTGAGGTTACAATTAATAAAGGGTTTAATTAAAATTAAATTTTATAATCCTGGGATTTTTTAGGGAAAATTTTTTATATCAAATAATTGATTTAAATACGTAATAGAAGAGCTTGACAATTGCTGCTTCTTTTGTTTGGTCCAGATTGATTGGCTAAGACTCTTAAGAGTCAAGGGTTTAAGAGTCAACGGTTCTTAAATTTCTTAAACCTGGAACCAGATCCTTGCAAAGTTCATGGTTTTAAACCATCCATGTGCAAATAAAATAAATCCCAAAACCATCTATCTCGCTTAAAATTAAAGGGGGGCAAATCCGAGGTGGTCGAGAAGAGGATCGGATAGATGAGGTGTGAAACGAGATTACATCAGAGCACATTAGGTGGCGAAATTGATTTGACAAACGAATCAGTGGTTGAATCAGCGATGTTGAATGGAGATTTTATTTTATTTTTATTAATAGTGATGATTTGGGCTAATTATATATATCTCAATTAATTTTATAGATTTTAAATTTTTAATAATCATTATATTAAAAAATAAATCGTTTAATCTTAATATTTAACCACTGGTATATCTATTTTTATTCTCCTAGGAAATGGTCAGCTTTTAGTGGGGATCGAGAGTTGACAATGGCACATGTCGCACGGCATCGATCGATGAATGCAAACAGGCTGATGTTAGCGTTGATAGATAGGGTTTTTTATTAGAGATACAACGACCTCACACATTAAATGCTTTTGGTCAAGGTTTTTTATATGGTGTGATTAGATTAAACAGGTTAAAGGGCTTCACATTCTCGAATGATTAGGTAACTTCAACAATATATATATATATATATATATTCGTAACTTCAACAATATATATATATATATATATATATATATATATATATATATATATATTCCAGTTTAGCATTGTGCTTTTAAATTCAATATAAATTTAAAAAAAAACTAAAAAAAAATGGTTTTATAGATGAAGAAATATCACATTTGAATATTATTTTTTTAAATTTCCTTTTCTTTTAACTTCAATTTATTAGAAATTTGAAATATTGCTTTGTTATTTAACTATACTATATATATATATATATATATATATATATAAGTAGTTTTTAAAATAATTTTTATTCAAAATATATTAAAATAATATATCTTTTTTAATATTAACATGATATAAAAGGATAAAAAAAAAGTAATTTGGTGTTTGGAAGGGCTTTTCAAAAGCATTTTTGAAAAAAAACCTTGAAATTTTTTCATTTTTAAATTTTAAATTTAAATTAATAAAATTTGATATTTTTGGATCATTTTGATATACAGATGTCAAAAATAACTTTTTAAAAATAAAAAAATATAACTCTAATATATTAATAAATAAAAAATATTTTAAAAATAACCGCAATCTATAAACAGTGTTCTCACTGCGGGTCTGAAACCACAATTTACTAAGAAAAAAAAGATGGAAGAATAGTCAGCATCCTTCTAGAAAAGTCAAGTGCTTGGATATAAATAGTATACACCGCTGCGTACGCCGAACTTGAATTCTTTTACTACTCGTATCCTCTTCTCCCGCAGCCACATCAGAGAATAACATCTAGCCTGTTTGGCAACGCCGCGTGCTGTTTTTTTTTTTTTTTTTTGTAAATAAATAAATAAATGTCATCCAGACAAAAGAGAAGCCTGACCCGTTGCAATAAACAGCAGCACAGGCCTGACTGTACACCATCCGCGCAAACAGAGAAACGAGACTAAGCTATTATTTAGCTCCTAAAGTTTCAATGCGTTTTCAATCAGGTCCTTATAAAATTGCTATACAATCATATTTTTCATGAAAAAAAATATAATAGAGATTGGGTAAATATAAAACCTCATCATTCTAAATATTTCAGCTTAAGTCCAATAAAAATTGGGGTGTTAACTGATGCTATTAGTGTACGGATTTTGTAACTTTAAAGGGGTGCGATTGAGAAAGTTAGGCATATAGTATCTGAGATGAAATATTATGATATAGTCAGGGTCCAGAATATAGTTTACCCCATCAACAAGTACGATAAGTTGACGCGTCTCTAAACTTGACTCGGCACTAGTACTTCTGTTCTCTCTTGTTCATAACTAAAAGTCTAAAACCATAAAACTCTCTCAAAATAAAATAAGGAAAACGGAAATTCAGACCAGCCGGCCACCCAAACGCCGGCAACACCCGATTACTTCGCTTACAGAAAAAAAGAGACACCAAAACAGTTTACTTCAATTCAATCTCTATATTATCCCTTTTCACAAAATCCAAAAATCAAATGGCCACAACCAGCGGTCTAACCAGAGAAGGAGGAGGCGGAGAAGACGACCGCGTCATGGCAACAGCACAGAAGATCGTGAACAGCTTAAACACTTCAAAGAATGCACGCGAAGACATGTTATTAATCCTTTCGAGTTTTGATAACCGTTTATCGAACTTATCCTACGTCATCAAGACCGGTTCGGAATCTCAGTCCTCCATTCTAGACACCGCCGAGAAGATCATTCTCCGTTCAGACTCCGGCATGTCCTCCAACGCCGAAGCTTTTTCCTGGTACGACTCGGCGGGGGAAGCTGGAGATTATTTAGATGCTGTTGATAAGATTCTTGATTTGCTAGATAATTTATCGGTCGGGCCTGATCCGGAAGTTTTGGACCGGGCGGAGACCGTGCTTCAAGTGGCTATGTCGAGATTGGAAGAGGAGTTTGGGCATATTTTGATAAGGAATACTGTTCCGCTTGATGCGGAGAGGCTGTATGGATCTATTAGGAGGGTTTCGCTCTCCTTTGCAGCGAATGAAGGGGAAATTGACGAGGAGTTTGCGAGTTTTGAAGAAGTGGAGTCTGGGAGTGTGTGTTTTCACGAGAGAGGAGGGAGTTTAGGAGATGATTTGTGTGTTGATTTGATTAATAGCGAGGCGGTTATGTATTTGAAAGATATTGCTGATAGAATGATACGAGCAGGGTATGAGAAAGAGTGTGTGCAGGTTTATAGTAGTGTGAGAAGGGATGCTTTGGACGACTGCTTGGCTATTTTGGGTGTTGAGAAGCTGAGTATTGAGGAAGTGCAGAGGATAGACTGGAAGTCTTTGGATGAGAAGATGAAGAAGTGGGTTCGGGCTGTCAAGGCTGGTGATAGGGTTCTTCTGAGAGGAGAGAGAAGGCTTTGTGATGTGATTTTTAGCGGGTCAGATTCGGCCAGGGAAGTTTGTTTTAATGAGACTGCAAAGGGGTTTCTGATGCAGTTGTTGAATTTTGCAGAGGCAGTGTCTATTGTAAGGAGGTCACCGGAGAAGCTGTTTAGGATTCTGGATATGTACGATGCATTGTCCGGTGTTTTCCCAGATTTGGAAGCCATGGTTACGGATGAGTTTGTGTACAGCGAGGCGAAAGGAGTGTTGGCCGGATTGGGAAGGGCGGCGAAAGGGACTTTTGTGGTGTTTGAGAATGCTGTGAAAAGCGAGACTTCTAGAAAGCCTATGCTAGGTGGAGTGATCCATCCACTTACACGGTATGTGATGAATTATGTGAAACTGCTTGTGGATTATAGCGATACGTTGAATTCACTTCTGGAGAACGATGAAGACGAGTTAGATGGATTGCAAATTGATGATAGTGAGAGATTACAGTTGGAGAGCTTGAGTCCTATAGCAAGGAGATTGCTGGCCTTGTTATCGACTTTGGAGTCTAATCTCGAGGAGAAATCAACACTGTATGAGGATGGTGCCATGCGGTATATATTTCGGATGAATAATATTCTGTACATGGTGCAAAAAGTCAAGGATTCAGAACTTATCAAGATCTTGGGAGATCAATGGGTCCGCAACCACCGCGGCCAAATACGCCGATATGCCACCGCTTATCTGAGGGCTGCCTGGAGCAAGGCCTTGTCGTGCCTGAAGGATGAAGGGATTGGTGGGGGTTCTAATAATGCATCCTCCAAAG
Source organism: Salix suchowensis (assembly GCA_029030765.1). Lineage (NCBI taxonomy): Eukaryota > Viridiplantae > Streptophyta > Magnoliopsida > Malpighiales > Salicaceae > Salix > Salix suchowensis. The sequence goes on from CM054991.1 coordinate 7,604,654, forward strand.
TGGCATTGAAGGAAAGATTCAAGAGTTTCAATGCGTGCTTTGAGGAAATATATAGGATTCAGACTGGTTGGAAGGTCCCAGATCCTCAACTTCGCGAAGAGCTTCGAATTTCCATATCTGAAAATGTTCTGCCAGCTTATCGCTCATTTACGGGGAGGTTTGGGAGTCAGATTGATAGTGGAAGGCATGCTGGGAAATACATTAAGTACACACCAGATGATTTGGAGAATTATTTAATTGATTTGTTTGAAGGCACCCCCCTTGTTCTTCACCATCTTAGAAGAAAGAATTCTTCATAAGATTCACGATTCTTCTAGGTGGTAAGAGCTTGTTCTTGTCAAGGGTTAGAAGAAGAAAAAAAGAGTCTTCCTTTTTGCTGTTTCTGGATCATATGCTTTTTCTTTTATCTTGTTGTGTTTTCCAAGTATAATGTCTTAAATACAGGCTTCTGGGTTCAACAGCTCTCCCTTTTATACAAAACTCTGTACATGTACACTATAGACCATAGGTTTCTTTACTTGTGAATTCTCTCTTGTTCAGGTATTTCTAGTGGCACCAAGTCACCATTAAGCGTGCTTTTCCAATTTGCATTTAATATTTGACAATGCAATATTTTGCGATTGACCAAGAATGTGTGTGAGGAGAGTAATGGGATCGAAGCTATGAAATGTTATCTCTCTGTTTAGACGTCAATATCACTTGGAAACTCGTAGTGATAGAGCAGTTTATTGTATTGTATTTGCAAAATATCTGATCGCAAATGATAGGAATGCATATCATGATGGGATGAGGGATCATATAAGCTGCCAATTTTAGCTAGATTTTGCACTAGAAGATGAAGAATTGTTAAAATGAAAGTGTAATCAAAGCTTTTTAAACTTTGGTTATGGAGATCCTGAGGTAGAACCTAGAGTATTGCTTTCGAAAGATTGACAGTGTTGAAAAACCTGAAAAGCCCCACAAGGGATTGTATGAAGTTTGCAATTCTGAACTAGTTTTTTATACTGGAAAATGTGGAAGTGCCTCAGAAAGTGGAATGCTAGATATTTCAGAGTTTCTTCGGATTCATTCATAAGTTTCTCATCACTAAAAGGTTCATATAATTTGATACCAGTGACAATTCGTATTTGTAGAGTATCAAATCCATGCAGGCACGAGTAGAGCTTGTCCCCGTGTATGTTTTCTGCACAGTGGTCTGCTCCGGCGAGTGCCTGTGCCTTCTGTGTCCCAGGGTGAAACTTCTGAATCAATAATATGATTTGTCTGCAACTGCAAGTTTCCGGGAAGAAACGGCCCCATTCAATAATGGCTTCGGGCAGGTGGTTCATGGTTGGCTTTTTGTCACTTATCTGAACTCAACCTGATGGGGGCACGAGGTTCCTGAGCTAATTAGCATAATACATGTGACTGTAAACATGCTGTCTTTTGCTTAAAACCAAGAAATAGGATTCAGAGGGCCAGAAAGCATCATGTGCTTCTGCCGCCCTTTCAAAATCTGTCTCCATGGCTCTCGGCATGCTTTTTCTTGGTATAACCCTCCATGATCAGACAAGTTAAATCACTCGCTTGCCTGGATGTGAATTCCTACCACCCACATTAAGTGCACACATGAACCACTCTGTGGTAACATTGGAATGCCCCTGGTTTTTGTTGCTTCCCATTTGCAGCCGACAAGAATGATCGATCTTGCATCGACGAGGGAACCTGTCTGTCTTTTCATTAAAATAGTTTATCTAATTGTTTTATCTGAAAATAATGTTACAGAAGAGTTTGATTTTATTCTTTGCTCAAGGAGAGTGACTCTGCCCGTGTATAAGCGAGGGAGTGTGGTTGCAGTTGTTTTTAAAAGTGTTTTTTATTTAGAAATATATTAAAATTATTTTTGATATCAGCATATCAAAATAATTTAAAAACTTCAAAAAAATTTAATTTAAAATTAAAAAAAAAAAACACTTTTTTTCAAAAACATTTTCTAAACACCCCCTAAAAATTACACGGAGAAGCTTACTTTTTCTTGCTTGATGAAGAATCCAGCAGTATACTGTCAGAGTCCAGCGTGATTTTGCTGTATCAGAATCCACAATCCACAAACTTCAATGCAGAGAGAATTGGATTGCTCTTGACCCATGACCCACAAAAGAATCAAGAAGATACTGTATTGTTGAAAATAGGATAAGAGATTGTGTTTAAACGCTCAAATAATTTTTTATTTTATTTTTAATATCAGCTTATCAAAACAGTTTTAAGATACAAAATAAATATTTTTTTTACTAAGAAATTTAAATGTCTCCTCTACTTAATCCCCTCTTGGTGTCATTCAGAAGCTGTTTGGAACGGAGATTGTACCGCTATTTTTCTAAAATTTGAAAAAATATTTTTTATTTTAAATGAATTTTTTTGATGTTTTTATATCATTTTGATGTGATGATGTCAAAAATAATTTTTAAAAAATAAAAAAATATCATTTTGATATATTTTTAAATGAAAAATACTTTTAAAAACAACCACAACCGTCCTTCCAAACAGGTCTCCTGGGCCAACTAACGAAGAGCGGTGGAAAAGAAAATCTCAATTCTCAAGGAAATAAATTAAAGCATATCAAAAACTCCATCCAGAATAATAAAAGAAATGAAAAAAACAAGGGCACAAAACAGAAAATACACTTGGAGAGAAACTGTAAGTACATGCAAACTTGCTAACTGGAAAACTCAAGCATTCAGCTTAATCAGACGAGCAGAGAAAGCCCTGTTTATTTGATTCTAGGAAAAAGGAGTTCAAAATCGAGTTCTGTTGTACATCAAGATGAACAGAAAGTGAAACAATGTCCGAGCGGTGGAAAACTAATTACAAGGGAGCTCACCTAAGTTACAACCACCACATTTACCAGACGTCTAATGATCATCAGGAGATTAGCAGAACCATTAGAAAAACACCGCCAATTATTAGGAAATGACCAGATCATTATAGTGCCTCTTTAAACTCTACTGTCCGAAGGTAGCGGCAGCACTCCGTCGAAGAAATCACCGAAGTAGCCACGGGGCTCGTGTACAAGCCTTGATATTATATCTCTCAGTGTGATCACCCCTTCCAGATTCCCAGCATCATCCACGACATATACCCGATTGATTTTCTCTGAATCAAGCTTCATGATCAGTTCTTTAATGGAGTAATTCTTTGTGCATATCACCATGCCACGCACAAAAGGTGAGATTTCTTGATGCGTCTTCAAGTAGCCTTCAACTGCAGTCGAGAAGTTCTTTGCTGTGATAGACCTGTCAAAAGCATATTAAATGAGTGTAAGGAGATGGAAAAGACAGGCTGATGCTAAACTGAGATCTTACAAGCTTCAGTTTTACAAGAATTTTCAACTGATTTCATGACCCTGAGATATTCATGGATTCATCACTATGTGATATGTCTAAAAGAAAAAAAAAAACAAATAAATTGTTTTAGCTCTACTGCAAGCATGCAATGTTAAGAATTGTTCATCATCAAAGATTGCAATTCCGTCAGCTTCCAAATAGACTATAAATACCAGCTTCTTATTACCAGCAAAATCCCTGTAAATTTGAGAACCAATATGGCCAGACATATTATAGTTCTCCCAAGAGCTCCAATTAACTACAAAACGCAAGATATTTTTATGACAATGAAGCTACAAACCTGTAATCGTGGTAGATCTCTGGTGCAGTTAAAAGGAAATGGACATCTCTGATGCTTATGTTGCCTACTACCTTTCTACCGCTACTATCAACAATCGGCACTCCGCCAATTCTCTTTTTCCTCATCAGCTTAAATGCCTGGAGCACTGGTTCTTCCTCGTACACCTAAAACAGACAAGTAACCATTCATTGAGTATCGTTAGCCTGTAATCCTTCAAAACAACCTATCATATATGCTTGAAATGGAGAGCGCTTGCTGGCAAGAAAAACCTGCCCTCAGTTGAGGACAAGGTTTGAAACGTGCCACTAAAATCTCAATTTATTTGCATGGCCAGATCGAAGACTTATCGGTCCGTAGCCAACATAAATACACTCATACATCTCAATGATTCATTCCATGCATTGCTAAACACAATAAACTGATAAAAGCATCAGAAATAAGCATGAATGCAAGTCACCCTGAATCCAATTAAAAATGATTTACAGGAAAAGGTGAAACACCTTGACTATAAGATCAGGGGCCATCAAGGGAAGGCCAATTTCAGAAAGTTTCCTAGTTCCCCAACTTTCAAACCATTGAAGCCCAGCACATTCTGCTAACATGTGAATAACAGAAGACTGAGTGATGATGTTGTCAATCTTGGCCTCACCCAGATCAACCACTGGAATGCTCTTCATCTTGTAACTCGAAAGCAGCAGGAGCATGGTCAGAAAGGAGTTTGATTTCTGCAAGGCGAGAAATGGTGCCCAACGGAATGACCCTGCAATGTCTCGAACCTATATGATATCATGTTAGCATGATGATCCAAGACAATATCAGGATTAACGAGCCTTGTATTATAATCAAAGAATGAACCATAACCTTTGTGTTCTTGTAGAATTCAGAAGAAGTCAGAGCCTCGAAAAAGTTTCCAGAAGTTGCTGCAGCATCTTCAGGACCTAAAGTCCCGAGACTAGCCGCATTGGTCACTCTATTAACAGCTGCTTCAAGAGCTGTTCCCGAGTTTTGACTTCTGGGTGATGGAGGTTCCGACTGAAAAAAATATAAAAATATCCCATTTTCAATTACCATTCAGAAAAGATTTCCAGAGCACAAGAATAACAGACAAAGAACACCATACATATTCTCATAGTTAGACAGAATAAAAGAATTTAAAAAAAAAAAAAAAAAAGACATTTTCAGTTTTTTTTGGATTCGAGTTTACGACCGGTTAAGCGAGGAAAACTCTAATTGTTTTAGACTCTTATAAGATAATCACTCGAACCCGAGGCCTGTAATGCAGATCTCAAGTCCTTTGACACCTTAAAGCCTCTTGGGGACAAACATAGACAGGATCACAGGCAGCATCAATAAATTGAGAAAATCAAAGAACAAACAGGATCACCAGCAACATCAATAAATAAAGAAAAGTTAATTTTTCAGCCTAACCCATTCTGTCTAAATCAGACACATTATATCCTGATCTCTCTAAATATGCTTGTTAAGTATATATTGTCTTGTCAACCATTACAAAACTGTAGACAAATCAAACAAACGAGCCTTCCTTCTTATTTTTCTTTTCCAATTTCTAGTACAAAATAAACATAACATATTCAACAACAAAAAAAAAGGATACTGGAATCACTTTCAATAGTCAAAACAAAAGAAAAAGGTTGGCTAGATAGCTTGCCAGCTAACTAACCTGATGTAAAATCCACACTATTATCCCAGCAAACTCAACAACCCCAATGTATCTGTCAATCCAACTAGCATCCTCAGGAGCATCAACATCCACCACAGGAGCGCTAAGAATCTTGTGTTCTGCGAGTATACGAACAGCCTCTGCTAGACTGGTGTCTGATTTTATCTCGGTCACTATAAAAAATAAATAAAAAGTAAATCTTTTTTCCATAAGAAACGAAAAGGGAATCCAAAAAGCTCCACTCTTGATCATAAACAACACCGAAACAACCAAACCGATCATGATCACTCTAATCCACAACTTTAACATCCAATTTACAGCTTTAACGTGGGTATCTGTGATTTACTTACCTTGAGAAGAAGGAGCAGGAGGAAAGGCAGAAACAGGGATACCCTCGAAGCAAGCGTTAAGTTTCTCAGTCGGAGTCAACTGTGGTTCTTGAACATCCCATAGATCCTCTACTTTCATTCCCAGCCTAGCTTCTGGACTTTTTGGACTTTCTTGCATAACCCCATGAACAACAGCACTTTCCCTCCTCAGAAGCTGTAAGCTTGCCATTTTTTCACCATCCACCAGTCTCTCTCCTCGTTATATGAAGGCCTGCTAGCTTCTCTGTTTCTCTCCAAGGCAGTCTTTCGTCTCTCTTTCTCTCTTTATTTTATTACAACACTGACAGTGATAGCGTCTCTCCTAATTAAATATAACGTAGTTTCCTTTATCCCCTGCCACCCATCTCACTTTGTTCTTTTTGTTCCCACGCTTTATCACCGTTTAAAATTATGACTTTTACCATTAAAAATTACTTTTATTATTTTTTCTTAACTAAAAGAGAAAAATTCGTTTTCCAAATTTGACTTCCTTGAATCATTGTTTCTCTGTATAATACTTAAAATAACATATTTTTTATTTATAAAATTTCTCTACAGCTAAGAGCAAATGAATTTACTTTCTATATTATTGTTTGGTATTTCAATTTTTTTTAAATGTATTTTTATAGATTACAAAAATATTTATTTTCCATATTAAATAAAATAATTTTTTAGATTGATTAATAATTTTAAATGAAATAAATGAATGAATAGAACATGAAGAAGATTATTAAAAAATATTACTCGCACCACTTTACTAGGGGAAGGTAGAAAAGGACACGTGGATAGTGGGGAAGTGTGAGGGAGCATTGGTGGTGATGTAGAAGAGTGGTCAAAGTAGTTGACGAATTACATGGACAAAGCTTATCCTTAAGCCTATAAATTTGTTACTTATCCGCTTCTTCATGGCGGCCACTTTCGTGGCAATCTAGGATGCGCCACAGCGTGCATGGCGCGCAAGTTTGACTCTATCTGGATGACTGGACAATGACGTGGTTTTGATTTTGACATGTTATTATTTAGGTGTGTTTGGTATTACTTTTGCTTTTCTGGTTGAGATTTTAAAAAAATTATTTCATGAAAAATACTTTTAGTTACGGTTCATAATTGTTTCGTATGTTTGGTTATTATATTTTTCATATTACTGTCAACTTGTAAAATTATTTAAAATGACACACACAGAGACACACTCACATATATGTGTGTGTGTGTGTGTGTGTGTGTGTTTTGTAGATTAATAATAATAACAATAAAATATAATTAATAATTCATGAAAAAACATATATTTGTTTTTATTATCTAATCAAACTACTTGCAATTTCATCACTAACTAAATCGATACATGAATGCATTTGTGATCCCTTGCAATTTGATCGATGAATAACATATGGTAACAATATCATTAGTAACAACATATGCAATCCAGTTGTAGAGATATATAATTTCAATATCAAATTTAGTTGCAATTTTCGAACGCATAATCAATCGAAAAACAACAGGGTTGTGAAGTGACGAGGTTATGCGTCTTTCCTTTTTATTAGGATTGATCTCTCTCTCCTTCTCTCTCTCTCTCTCTCTCTCTCTCTATATATATATATATATATATATATATATATATATATATATATATATATATATATATTAAATCGGTCAGGGTCGGCCCAACTTTGTTGGACTGCGGTTGGACCGAGAGAAGGCCCAGCCCAAGTCCAGGATATATATATACCTTTTGAGTGAAACGGTGCGCTGCAGTGTTCACGTCTTCTTAAACAGTAGCATCAGATTGACGATGACGAGAGGCTCAACGGCCGATACCGATGGGTAAAGGAGGGCGGTGTGCTTCTTCCTATGGTGGTGGTTTCGAAAATGATGGTCTATGGTGGCCGATAGAAGTGTCGGAAGTTTGTTGTCGTTGTTGCTACTTCGGAGTCCGGGCTTCTTACTCTCGCTAGAGGTGGTCACGACAAAGCTTTTGGAGTGGAGGAAAAACTACCGGTGATGAGGGAGAATGATGGTGGTGTCTCCGGGAGCTACCCCCAACTGTGGAGAGAGAGAGTCGTAGTTGTAGAGAGAGAGTTGTCGTGTGGAGAGAGAGAGAGACCATCGGCTGCTTCACGCTTCAAGCTGCTAACCACGACCTGCAATCCATGAAATCCAGGCAAAATAATGAATCGCGATAGCATGTAAAAGCATCATTTTCCAGCTTCTTCTAAACCACGGTTTCAGACTATTTTTTGACAGGTCTCATAGCATTTTAATCTGTGTTTTTGCATTACCAAACGCCACAAAACTGCTTTTTGCTCGAATCTCGATTTCGATCGCAATACCAAGAGTCCACTAAGTAGTTATTGATTTTTTCGCTGACGCCACGTTCTGGCATTGTCTTTTGGTTGTTGATATTGTTTTTAAAATTATTTTTTATTTAGAAATGTATTAGAATGATTTTTTTTTATTTTTAACACGCATGAAAATGATTTTAAAATACAAAATAAAAATTAAAGTAAAAAAAAAATATATCATTTTTCTAAAAAATCAAACAGGCTATTGAGCTTCTTCGAAAAGGTAATTGAGTGATTACATTCAATTGGTCAATGGTGGATCGTCTAGTCAGCTAGTCACCAAATGGTAGGGGTGACTTGTTGCTAATCTATTGGAGCAGTAAGCAATTTGATTTTTTTATATAAAGTATTGTTTTGTTACTCTCTAAAAAATAATTAGACACTGATAAGGCAAGACAAAGAAAGACTAAGACATGATTGTTCTCGGTAACATATATAAGCCTGGTTAGCTTGTACCCCGTGGTATACTACCGGTTCAATTAAAGCGTAAAAAAACCATGTGAGAGATTATAATTTTTTTGTTTTCGATTAAAAATCTCTAATGTATATTCAATTCTTTGGTCACTTCCCTTCAATAGAACAAATATGTTAAGCTTTTTTTTTTTGGTTAATAATAAATAAAAATAAAAGATAAAAAAATCATGTTATTTTATATTTTTATTTAATCACGCATCAATATCTTTTCTAAAAAATCAAAGAAATTTAAACAAAAAAAAATTTCATAGTTTCTTGCACGATCAAGGTTCCGATTGTGTTGGAGTTGGCTTGACATTACCCATTTAACAGAGATAAACTAAATACAATTTACTTGTCATTCAACTTCTAATTTGAGTTCATAAAAACTTTGTGCGTTGTTATTTTAACCCCCTAAATTTCTATGATGATTATGTCTATTGGTACCCCCTAAATTTTGTATGATGATTTTGTCAAAAAGATTTTGTAAGTTGATATAATTATTTTTATTTGTTATATGAATAGGAATGATCTTGCATTCATGCACATTAAAGATGCTTAGAACTTAAAAACATTTATTTACGATGGTAGGTTATACCAGGGTTATTGATCTCGTCCCGGGTACCATTCCGGTTTTGTGTTTGGAACGGAACGTTCCGGTTTCGGTACCGTTCCGGGTACCGTTCCGGTTTTGTACTGTTCATTTTTATTTAATTATATATATGAAAAAAATAAAATATTAATTTAATAAGTATAATTTAAATTCAAGATAAATGAACTTTAAATTATACAATACAAACATAATCTCAAAATTAGAAACATCTTTAAAATTTCAAAATATTATGAAAGTAAAATGTTCTAAAATAAAAGAAAAAATACATCAAACATCTTCTACATCATTAATATAAAAAATATTAGAATTTCTTATTATGCATCCCAAAAAAAATAGTAAATACCATAGTAAGATAATTACAAAGAGAATAGTACTGAAAATCATATGTTCAAAAAAGAAAAAGAAAAAAAACAGATTTTGAAAAAAAATAAGTAAAATTCGAACACAATATGATATAAATAAAAAAATCGTAAAATCGTAAGTAAAATATTTCTAAATACAATACAACATAATTATGACTATAAAAATTCATTAGTTAAGGTTCATATATAATTTAAAATAATTTAAAAATACATTACAAAACAATTTAAAAAATAAAAAAACAAAACAATTACTGATTTTTCAAGAGTGATTCCATGATATATATATAATTGTTATTTTTTTTATAAAATCAACACAACAATTTTATTTTTTTTATAATATATATTTTTTATAATTTTTTTTAATATATATATTAAAAAATTATATATATATATATATATATATATATATATATATATATATATATATATATATATATATATATATATAATTTGTTCAACATTCGGACAAATTCAATTTGAATTTGTCCGAATGCTTTGGGGAGCCCTGGGACAAATTCACTCCAATCTCCCCACATCTCCTTTATAAACACTCTTCACTCCACTCTCCACTCCACTCTCTTTAGTCCTTGTCCCACATCGATTAAACACAACTTCAATCTCAACTTTTCTCCATTAAATACACACTTCGGTTCGATAACTCGGCGTCTCTCTTAGTCCCGGAGCAGAACGCCCTGGAATAAAAGCTCGGGCGTTCGTCGGAATCGGCTGAATGGCCGGATTAGTCCGGAATTTTTACCGGAACAAAAACGTCGCCGTTTTGTTCCGGATTTTTCAGTGGAACGGGTTGTTCCGGCCGTTCCGGCCGGAACGGAACGGGATCAATAACCCTGGGTTATACTCTACCTCCTTATTATAATAATCTTTTTTATATATTGATAATATCATTATCGGAAATTTATATTTTAGACCCATCTTATTTATGGTAGTTTTTATTGTGAAATATAAATCTAAGAGCATCGAAAGTTAATTCTCCAAATTACTTATTACTGGATAGATAGATATTAAATACAAAGCATCATGTTTAGTCGAATTTCATGTTTAAACCAATAAATTAATCATAAAAAAATCTCTAGTTATAATGCATTCACAAGAAAAATAGTGAATAAAAAAAAGTAAGAAAATAAAAATAAAATTCCAATTATCTATCAATGCAAATAATAAAATTCTTGATTTGACCACTTTTTAATGCAGGACAAAGTGTTGAGTATGGAATGGTACACCACTCATAAATGGACACAAGATTTTAAGAGGGATTCGTCTAATGAACTACTCACGGATGAACTATATAAAATAAATATTTTATAATTAATGATCAGCACAAATCGATCACAAGTGAATATGTTGAAATCAAAATCTTGGGTAATCACTCACGCAAACACGTAACCAATCAATTATCAAAGCAATAATTCAACAAATACTTATCTTGGATAATCGTCAAAATCAAATCACAATCTCATGCTCCTAATTCCGTCGAGGACAATGATAGGTTAATCTTGATGCGTCTTCAAGTAGCCTTCAACTGCAGTCGAGAAGTTAAGTCATGCCATCAAGATAAAAATGCAATGTTTTGTGAATTAAAAAATTATTTGATAATCATGTGATAACAATTAAGCAGGTAATTGTTTCAAGAGAACATGGTATGATAACATAAAACTTGCAATCTGTACAACAGATCTTAAATTTAAATCAGGGTATATATCTTTTATAAAAACCTGAGACAACTGAGATTTTACATACTCACTTGAATTTATAAAATGTGTTTTTTTCAGAAAATATGATCTCATTGTCTTCCAAAAAATAAGAAAAAAATAATCAAGTAATCACTCACGCAAACATGTAACCAATCAATTATCAAAGCAATAATTCAACAAATACTTATCTTGGATAATCGTCAAAATCAAATCACAATCTCAAGCTCCTAATTCCGTCGAGGACATTGAAGGTTAAACTTCAAAAACTAAAGTGATTAAAAAGTTTTTTATTCTGGAAAATAAAATGAAGAAAAAATCAAAAAAAGAAGAAGATAGTAGTGGGAAGAGATGGTACTTTAAATTGGTTCTAATTGTAAATTTATTTTTAAGTTATTTTTTTGCGTGTCTTTAGGATTTTATTTTTTAAAAAATTAATTTAGTTCTTCTTATTCTTTTATTCAATTTAATTCTTTTTTTATTTTATTTTGTAGATTAATCTAATCCGTCCGTCTACATGATGTAATCCATTGATTTCTTGAAATAAACATCATTAACAGTCCTCATATACTATTAGTGACAGATCCGAATGGAGAGACCATGCATGATCAACAATGGAAAAATACATAGGCCTTTAGTGACCAAAATTGAAAGTGGAGGGGCTAAAATGATTGATTTTCAAAACTTAGGGGACCTTTAATTTATTTTTTAAATTTTATTTTTCCGATTAATAATGATGTAATTTCCTCCTCCGGTTTCACAGCAATCATAAAATAATCCCACTTCCCCGTATATATAGCGAAGTGTAGCCCATCACCCGCCCACAAACAGTCACCAGAGCACAAGTCCAAGCCCTGTTCTCAATTTTTGACTGTCACATTCTTGCGGGTCTAACCCTTTCTCTCTATCCGTACTTGCCACCGAGGGTTTTCCTTCCTTTCAGTCTCCATGGAGACCTCCTCTTCTCATCCGTCCGATTCCAATCCCAAAAGCTGCCGGTGCTTCCAGGTTCCTCGCCAATCTTCCCTCCCGCGGCTTCTTGTCCTCCGCTGTCTCCTCCTCCAATCTGGTCATTCTCTTCTCTCAATAGATTTTTTCTTTACTTTTTATTCAGAGTTGTTTAATTAGTTATTTATTTTACTTTAAACAGCGTGTCTTTGTCTAAATTTTAAGTGAGGGATTTACTGACTACAGGTCCGTATTTATAGAATTATTCATGTTCTTACAATGGGTAATTAACAATAGTGGGGTTTTAAAGACTGTGATTATTGACCGTGAGGGAAAAGGATTTTCGATTGCTGCTATAAGAATTTTAATGGGGAGAATGTTGTTTGTGTAATTTAAAGTTATTAGGGTTGGCGTGTTTTCTGTTACTTTCTTATGTTTTGTCATCGTTTGCGGTGTCTTGGTTTAATGTTTTAGTTTTGCTGAGAACTTGCTCGAATGATGGAAATTTTATGCAGGGTGGGATGCGGGTTTATATCTGCGAGCATGACACTTCACCCCCAGGTCTATTTATGTTTCTTAACGTTCTGGGTTTTCTGAATTTTGATGTTTGGTGCAATTCGTAGCCCTGAATTTATGCAATATCCATTGTTGTACCTGGAAAAAGGCCAAGTTTTCGATTAGGTTTGGTGTTTTCAGTAAATGTAGCATGTCTGAGTTTTCATTCTTCGGACTCTAGTTCTCAGATATCAGTGTCATGGTCTCACATAACCGGTTAAACTTGTTTTATTGAATCTGCTCCGGTGGTATCCTAAGAAAGAGAAAGAGCACATTTTACTGTAGAATTGGATGTTAAAGCTCATGTTGTCCTCAGGTTTCCATGTGGATAGTTTTATTTAACTTGGTGTCTAATCCTAGAGAGTCTTGGTATCTGCTAGTTTAGTTTTCATAAATGGTAGATTTGTAGCAATGTGGCCTTCCTGGCTGAAATTCTAGGCATCATGAAACTCTTTACGAAGACCAGATTGTTACTCTGATGGTATATGTCAATGAAGAAAGAATAAGCAGACTTTTTTTTTCTTCCTTTTTTGAGCTTATAAAGCATCGGATTGCAGTTCCAAAAATTTGAAAGCAGTTGCTATAGAAAATTTGTAACTGAATTCTCTTATGACTTCTCTCTTTTTTTTCTGATAATTTTTTGTTTGTCTTTTCGGGGAAAAGAAGGGGGCAGGATTTTGCCACATGCTACCTTTTACATTTTGCAATGACTTGTGTCCTTGGATAAGAGTTGCTTCTGGCCTGGGGTAGGTATTTGAATTTGGAAACAGTGTCCTGAAATAGAAAAGTTAATCATGAAGTGAAATGAACTAATATCTCAAGCGGCTTTGGATTGAAAGATTTCATAACCTTTGATACTCTTGTAATTTACTTCTTTTGGTCCCTATGCCGGGCTACACAAACCAAGGATTATTGATCTTTATCCCTAAAACCCCATATTCCTGGTGGAGTTGGATTCATTCTTTAGTCCCTGGACTGAACTTCAATTGACTCTACATGCTAAGTTAGCTAGCAATATCAAAGTTTATTAGATCTCACCATTTCTATATATTAAATTAAATTTCAAATACTGGATTCTTAAACTTATTCTGAGTTGATTATGATTTGTATTTTTGTGAAGTACAACTGCATAAACAATATTCAAGATGTCTGATCCTCTCCATTTATACTGTTATGATGACATATCCATCATATTAATTTTTCTTTGTGGCTGTGAACAGTGTAGGAATCATTTGTCCATATTATTTTGTTTCAGTGTGGCTTTTTCTATCTTCTATATCATTTGATAAATTAAAGAAATGTGGGGGTTAATCTCATGCAATCAAACTCCTGGAATTTCTAAACAATGCAAGTGCGTAATTGGATGCTGGGAAAACTGACTTCCTCTCCCTTTATACTCAGAGGGACAACAAATAAAGACTAACCAGACAAACATTCTGATAAGATCACTCCAGCTTAATAAACAGAAGGGTGATTCCAGCTCAAAGGATGTGAAGGGGGTAGCTGCAAGTGAGGGTTCTAGAAAGAGGTACTGCTCCCATTTTTTAACGGAAGAATATGCTTCACATTCCATGAAAAGATCTGCCTGCTTGTGTTTCCTTTAAGCATTATATGATTGTGTTGCAACCAATTTTCTTTTGTTTCAATTTAGGGAGGCTTTCATGCTTCAGTTCCGTCCCATCCGTTTAAAGTAATCAGCATGAGCATTTATTTTTATGCTTGTTCGTTGGCCATTTTACATTCTGCTGTGAAAATTCTATAATGGCAAAGCCTTTATTGATAGTTAATTCAGTCTCATCGATACTTGCTGCCACCAATTTTCAGGGGGGCAGAAAAAGCTTTGAATTCCAGGGCTTCAGCAAAGAGAGGCAATAATCAGATTGGTTCTCTACAAGGTGAGGCTGTTGGTTTTTGTTTAGCAGTAGCATGTCTTAGATGTCAGCTATCTGTTATATCTAACTAATGGTCTCTTAACTTGTATTTTGACTGAGACTTGAAATGGTTTGAGCATGCAGATGAATCTGATACCCTCACATCAGATAAGGAATATTACAGTTTGACAGTAGAGAGGCTCCGGGCTCTCCTGAAAGAGCGAGGTCTTTCACCCAAAGGGAAAGAAGGCAAGTATACAGCTTATATATATATATATATATCTGGTCTGGACGTCTTTGCTATCTAGTCATATGGATGTTGGTTACTTAAATACTTACAGTATATGTTACCTCTCATCGGTAGCTCAGATGGATTGATTCTAATTTGTATTGCACCTTTAGTCCAAGGAGTACATCTCCCTCCCCCTTCACAAGGTTGAGACCTGAGGTATGAATCAAAGAAAAGTGAACCCTCTGCCTCTGTGGCGAGAGGGATTAAGGGAGGCGAAGGGTCGCCCCCTACAAAACCAGCCAACGAACTTGAAGGAAGAACTACATATATTTCATCTGTTGGCATGGTGATGTGGCTGGCCCTCAGACTGGGATACTCTTATTGACTAGAAATGTTAGAATCACCCTTCTCATTCTGCATGTTCCTTCACTCATTCGTGGCATTGCTTGTGCAGGATGAGCTGGTTGCAAGGTTGAGAGGTGTGTAAAAAAGTAAATGGTTGATTGCTCGGGTTCAAGTGCAGAGATGAGGCTAATCTCTGCGTAAGTGCCAATCCAAGATAAGGATAGTAGATTATTTCGTCTTATATATGTAACTTAGGAAATATCCAAAATATGCTAGTTATAACAGAGGAGTGAATTAATAACTTGAGCACAAGAATGAGCCAACTGCAGTTCTTGAGAATTGCAATTTGTATGGTTTTTTTCTTGGTGTTTTCACTGCAATTCAAAAATGGTTTTGAAAAAAAAAATATTTTTTATTTTATTTTTTACTCTAAATTAAAAAAATTATTAAAAATATTTTTTTTAAAATATTATTATGATAAATTTTAAATGAAAAATATAAATTTTAAACAAAAAATATTTTCAAAATCAATCTCAACTTTCTATCTATTTTGTGCTGCCACATGTGATTGTATCATTGGAAACTTAAAAATAATATTTAATATAGAAATATAACAAAAACACTTCCACGCAAACTCCCGATCTACAACAAAACCAACCAAAGTAAAATGAAGAGGGAAAACTTCGTGAGAGAGCTGTATTGTTTCTCTATTATTATCAAAGACACCGGCTTTAAAATTATTTATTCCATGTAAGACGACATAATTTCGTGCAATATGTTGGAATGCTACTTTCAAAGCTTATTTTGTTGTTTTTGAAGGGCAAGCTAGTAGTTACACAATTACAATGTCTTGATGCAACCATGAATATTGTTTTACTAGCCATGGCCACCCGTGTCTCGTCATGGCCGGAATTATATTTTTTTTAATATAAAAAAACATTAATTATGTATAATTTTTTTATTATAATATAAATTTGGATAAAATAATAAATCTGTGCAGAAATCTTGTGAAGTGATGTTTTTTTTTAAAAAAAATATATGAATTTTAAATGAATATAAATTTATCTGTTTGGGAGGTTTCAATGAAATATGCAATATAAAATTACCATTATCGTTAAAAAAGCAAGAAAAATCAGATATCTGAATTATTGAATACATTGTGTTAAGATTCATTTATTTTATAATTCAATTTAAATTAAACACATCAAACAAAATATAAATTGTGAAAGAACATGCATTAATCAAAAAATAAAAACAAGTAGTTAATTTTCTATCTCCAAAAAGAAGAAAATATAAATTGAAAATTCATCCCCACGTTACTGTCATTATCATCACTATAACAGTTAAAATTATTATTAATATTATTGTCCAAATAGTGAAAATCATTAAATTGACCCAATTAATAAAAAAAAGTAGAATATTTTGTCAAAAAATAATAATAAAAAAATAATCACTATAATTATCATTATTATTGTGTAAACAATAAAATTATAAAATTATCTTATCCAAAAATCAGATAGAAATAATAGAAAACCAAAAAAAAAGAACAAAGAGAAAAATAGAGCAATATTAATTTTAAAATGATCATCAATATAAATTAAAATTTCAGAATTGAACTGAATAAAAATAAAACGTCAATAAAAAATATAATGACAAAAATTCAAAACAAAATTCACAATTTTAAATGAATGCATATGGACAAAAAATAAATACTCTTTAAGAAAGATAAAAAAAAGAAAGGAATCAATATTAAATAAAAAATTAAAAGAATAAGTGCCAAAGAAAAATCAATATATATAATTAATTTCAATTAAATGACAAAACTGCAACAAATCAAAACCTTGGGACCGAAAAATAATAAAGAAATTTTTAAAAATAAAATACAGTGTGACCGACATAAATAAAAATTTTAGAACAGCACATATAAAAAATAAAATGACAAAATAAACACAAAATTTAAAAGCACAAATACATAAAATAAAGACGATTTTTTGTCCAAAAAAGAACAAATATATATATATATATATATATATATATATATATATATATATATATATATATAAACCCATTTCCTTTTGTCATGGTGCATGAAAAACACTGAAAAAACAAATAATATATATAATGGGAAAAGAAAAAAAAATATAACCAGCAAAAAAAAACAATTCATGGAAAAAATGAAAAAAAAATTAGAAAAAAAAACATAATAAAAAAAAAGAAAGAGAGAAAAGAAAGAAACGAAAAAAAAAAGGAGAAAAAATAATTAGAAAAAAACAAAAGAAAACATAATTAGAAAGAAAAAAAGCAAAAAAAAAAATGAAAACCCATTTCCTTTTGTCATGGCGCGGGAAAAACACTGAAAAAACAAATAATATATATATAAGTGGAAAAGAAAAAAAAAATATAACCAGCAAAAAAAATTCATGGAAAAAATAAAATAAATAATTAGAAAAAAAAAACGTAATAAAAAAAGCAAGAGAGAAGAAAGAAACGAAAAAAAAAAGGAGAAAAAATAATTAGAAAAAAACAAAAGAAAACATAATTAGAAAGAAAAAAAGCAAAAAAAAAAAAATGAAAACCCATTTCCTTTTGTCATGGCGCGGGAAAAACACTGTGGGTAAGGTAATGTTTCGTTTGATAAGCGGATTCAGAGAATAATTTAAATAAATAAAATATTATTTTAATATATTTTTAAATAATAAATATTTATTATAAAACCATTTGACCCGTTGTCTCTCCGTGCTTCGGGATCATTTGCAAACCATTCGATTGGCCACGGAAGGATTGGAGTTAGGTTCCGCAATCTCTTCGATGGTCCAAACCCATTAATTATTGCTTTGGTGGGGGAATTGCAAGTGGGGCCCTTCAAGGAAAGTTCAATGGTCCTCTTTTTCAGTTGTTTGACATTACAAATTATTGACCGAAATTTTTATTGGTTCATATATAGCATTTAAAAAACGTGTCGATTGTGGATGTTTGTTTTTTAAAATAATTTTTATTTAAAAAATATTCAAATAATATATATTTTTTAATATTAATATATTAAAATAATTTAGAAATAAAAATTCACTTGAGTTAATAAAATAAAATTTTAACAAAAATACATTTTTTTAACCAATTCTTAACACCTCTAAACCCCATCTAACATTGTGAATTGATATAAAATTTATCTGGCATAATATAAAGAAAACATTAATTTAAAGATGGCTTGATTGATATTCAAATAAATAAAACTTTGTAAATATTTTTAAATAAAAAAAAATCAAAACACGGATTTTTAAAATAATTGTTTTGCACTAAATCCTTCCTAAGTGGAGTATAATCGAATGGTAAGAATTAGATGCACATTTTTTCCATCTCAATTGTAATGAGGCTCATTGAAATATATATATATATATATGGAAAAGCAATAGGCCAGGAGATATTATAATTAAAGGATATATATATATATATATATATATATATATATATATATATATATATATGGAAAAGCAATAGGCCAGGAGATATTATAATTAAAGGATCGATGAAAACAAGAATTGAACTTGATTTATTACACGTGATAGCCATGAAAGGGTCCATAGTTATGTCCCGGCCAAACACGATGCCAATATTTTGTAAGACTTGTCCGATTCCACTTTTCTTTGCTTTAAAAGAGAAATAGTTGGAAAAGAAAATAAGAAATGACCATAGAAGAATATAAATTCTATTTTATAAATTTTAATTTGCCCCGTTAGGTTTGCAAGGGAGTTTCAATTTTGCCTTTCTTCAGCCTCAACAAATAGGTGTAGATTTCAAATTTTATGTGTGAAGTTTATGAAACATCTCATTAACATTTAAAAAGTAATAAAAAAAACCGTAAAAAGAAATTAAAACCAGCAAAAATAAAAGCAGAAATCAGTAAAAAAGACATTTTTTTAGTAAAACAAATGTGAGAAACTAGCCAACTTCAATTTTTTACTCAGCAACAAAATCATTTTTTCTATTTCTTATCCTTGTATTGTCACTAGATGGATAGTCATGTAGTGTTAAGATTATAAGACTACCCTATGATTTAAAAATTATTCTTTTTATTATTTCTATTATTCAAATTACAAAATTAGCATAATTATAGCTCCCTATAAACCGAAACAACCACACCCAAAAAGTTAAAAACTGTTTAATCACTTTTATTGCTAAAGATAACGACGTTAATGTATATATCATGTAGTCAATTGTTACATCTGACATTAATATTATTCATGTAAAATAATATTTATTATTGATAAAGGCTTTATGTATATTTAATACCAATTTGTGTTTGATCAATGAATCTAATATTTGATTAATGAGTTTGAAGAGTTATTTTATGTTATAAGCAGTTAGAATAAATAAACATAAAATAAGGGAAACTAAAACGTGTGGGTTTTTTGTTGTAACTACTTTGATTTTCTGCTATTCTAGTTTGTTCAGTTGTAATTCAGCAGTGGCTATATAAAGCCTAAATCATGATGAATAAATATCTTTTCCTCATTCTTATTTTGCACCTGTTTCTTCTCATTATGTTCTTATCCATTCTCTCTTCATCTTGCAATCGATCTTAGCTCCCAACAGTCTGGTATCAGAGCCTCTGTCACTCTGAAATTTCTGCAGCAAAGATGACCTCAGAAGGAAGCTTTGTACAACCAGCCATTCCACGATTCAATGGTCACTATGACCATTGGAGTACGTTGATGGAGAATTTTCCTCCGATCCAAGGAAATGTGGGAATTGGTGGAAGGTGGATACACTGAGGTGGCTAATGGATCAACACTCACTGATGCACAACAAAAGAAAAATGATGAGATGAAGTTGAAAGATTTGAAGGTAAAGAATTACCTTTTCTAGGCAATTAGCAGAACTGTTCTTGACACTATTCTTCGCAAAGACATTGCCAAAAACATATGGAATGCAATGAAGAAGAAATTCGAAGGGAATGCAAGGGTTAAAAGATCTCACCTGTAGATGCTTCACAGAGAATTTGAGACGCTTGAGATGAGGTCTGGGGAAGGGGTTACTGAATACTTCTCCAGAGTCATGACAATAGCCAATAAAATGAGGACCTATGGAGAAGACATGCAGGATGTTAAAGTGCTAGAGAAGATTTTGCGTTCCTTGACTGAGAAATACAACCACGTTGTATGTTCTATTGAAGAGTCAAAAGGCATAGATGCTCTCAGTGTTGACTGCATTGCAGAGTTCCTTGATCGTCCATGAACAGAAGTTTCACAGACGAAAAAGGTGAAGAACATGACATTAAAAGTGGCATATGGAGGCAGAGGGCGTGGGTCAACTTCTTACCGAGGAAGAGGAAGAGACAGAGCCTTTAACAAGGCAACTATGCAGTGTTACAGATGTCAACGTCTTGGACACTTCCAATGGGAATGTCCAAGTGGATCCCTATCATCAAATTATGCAGAACTTGATGATAAAGAGGACATGTTGTTGATGGCATCAGTGGAGAGACATAATGCCAGAAGAGAAAATTCATTGAACAAAGGGGACTGGATATGCAGAATTTGATGATGAAGAGGAAATGCTTTTGATGGCTTATGTGGAGAAACATAAAGTCAGAAAGGGAAGATGCATGGTTCCTTGATTCGGGATGCTCGAATCACATGAGTGGTCATCAAGCTATATTCTGTGATTTCAATGAGGATTTTTCGGACATTTGTGAAATTGGGTGACAATACAAGAATAAGTGTAATGGGCAAGGGAAGTGTTAAGCTTCTATTAAATGGCATCAAGCACACAATTTCTGAGGTATACTATGTCCCTAGACTTGAGAAACAACCTGTTGAGCATAGGTCAGTTTCAAGAAAGGGGACTGGAGATTTTGTTTAAGGATGGAAAGTGCAGGGTGTTCCATCCATAAAAGAGGGTTGATATTTCACACATCTATGAGCATCAATCGCATGTTCATACTGTTTCCTGACTCACAATCTAAACAAGAACAAGTTGGGGAATGCTTTCACACGAGAACACAAAATCTCAGCAACCTATGGCACAGGAGGTATGGGCATCTAAGCTACAAAGGTCTGAGAACATTGCTGCATAAAGACATGGTGCGTGGACTGCCAAAGTTCCCATTTTCAAACACAATATGCACTGAGTGCATCAAAAGCAAGCAACACCGTGATCCAATTCCAAAGAAAAGTACCTGGAGAGCAGCACAGAAAATTGGAACTCATCCATTCCGATATCTGTGGACCAATCAGTCCCACCTCAAACAGCAACAAGAGGTATCTGTTAATGTTCATTGACGATTTTAGTAGGAAAGCTTGGGTGTATTTTCTGGTGGAGAAATCAGAAGCTTTTGATTGTTTTAAAAGATTTAAAACAATGGCAGAAAAGCAAACAGGGTTGTGTGTGAAGAGTCTTCGCACTGACAGAGGGGGAGAGTTTTGCTCGAAATGAATTTAACAATTTTTGCAGCCAAAATGGGATAAAAAGGCAGATGACCACTGCCTACACACTGCAGCAAAACGGTGTCGCCGAGAGAAAGAATAGAAACCGTGATGAACATGGTTTGATCCTTGTTGGATGACAAGAACATCCCAAGAAATTTCTGGGCAGAGGCTGCAAATTGGGTTGTTTATGTCCTTAATCGGTGCCCCACATTGGCAGTGAAGGAGATGACACCAGAGGAATGTTGGAGTGGCATAAAGCCCTTAGTGGATCATTTTAGGGTGTTTGGCTGCAAGGCACATGTTCACGTTCCCGAAGAAAGAAGAACTAAGCTTGATAACAAAAGCATTACATGTGTTCTGTTGGGGATCAGTGACGAATCAAAAGGCTATAGGTTGTTTGATCCCACTGCTAAGAAGGTTATTGTGAGTAGAGATGTCATTTTCAAGGAAAGAAGAGCAGTGGAAATGGGGTGAGAACAGTGGGTCATGTTCAGCAAGGGAATTGGAATGGGGTGATGAAATTGAAGAAGAAGAAAACAGTAACCCAGAAATTGAGGCGAGAGAGGTGGAACCCAATGGCTCGAGAGAAGCTGAAATTAAAGTAAGGGAGATGGAACCCTAGGGGAATGGGAGAAAGAACACAGCTCGATGATGATCAATTTGTCACTAATGATCAAACTGAGGCTGATGAGGGTGGAATTGAAACAGTGGACAGTGAAGAAGAAGAATAAGAGAGTTATGTGAGACACACACGAGAAAGACCAACCCCCAGCTTGGTTAGAAGACTATGTCAGTGGTGAGGGTTTGTATGAAGATGAATCGAACATGGCTTTGGCAGTATCTACAGATCCCTGGTTCTATGAAGAAGCCGTGAGGGATTATAACTGGAAGGCAGCCATGGATAGAGAGATTGAAGCAATTGAAAAAAATGCCACGTGAACACTTATGAAGCTACCAGCTGGCGCGAAAAAAATTAGGGTGAAGTGGGTGTATAAAACAAAATACAATAAGAATGGCAAAATTGATAAATACAAGGCTCGGTTGGTGGCCAAGGGGTATTCTCAAAAATATGGAGTAGACTACACTGAAGTGTTTGACTGTGGCAAGGATGGATACAATGCGAATGATTATTGCCTTGGCAATGCACAAAAATTGGAGAATTTCTCAACTGGATGTCAAATCGGCTTTCCTTCATGGTAAGCTAAGCAAAGATGTTTATGTGGAGCAGCCGAAAGGGTATGAAAAGAAAGGTGGCGAGTTTTCTGGTTTATAAGCTGCATAAGGTGCTTTGTATGGATTAAAACAGGCCCTGCGAGCTTGGTTTAGTCGGATAGAAGCGCACTTTATTGGGGAAGAATTTTAGAGTTGTGAAAGTGAGCAGACTTTATTTACGAGGAGGAGCCAAGAAGGGAAAATCATCATTGTGAGTATCTACGTGGATGACTTAATTTTTACTGGAAATGATGAAGCAATGCTTTCCGAATTTAAAAACTCTATGTTAAGGGAGTTTGATATGTCTGACTTGGGAAAGAATGAGGTTCTTCCTTGGAATTGAGGTCTTACAGCAGTCCGATGGCATTTATATATGTCAAAGGAGATATGCCTTGGAAGTCTTGAAGAGATTTGGCATGATGGAAAGTAACTCGGTGGGAAATCCAATAGTTCCAGTGCAAAGATAAGGAGGGATGGAAATGGAATTATTGTTGATGAAACACATTACAAACAGCTGGTGGGGAGTTTAATGTATCTGACTGCTACGAGGCCTGATATGATGTTTGTCATTTGTCTTATAAGCAGATATATGGCAAAAACCCATGGATCTACATCTACAGGTGGCTAAAAGAGCACTGCGATACTTAAAAGGAACGGTGAATTACGGAATTCATTACAAGAAGGGGGAGGACGGAGAATTGCTAGCCTTCACAGACAGTGACTATGCTGGAGATATGGATGACAGAAAAAGTACATCAGGTTATGTTTTTCTTATAGGGATCAAGTGTTGTTTCATGGTGTTCGAAAAAACAGCCTATTGTGACTTTGTCAACCACGAAAGACTGAATTCGTAGCAGCAGCAGTGTGTGCTTGTCAGGGAATCTGGATAAAGAGAGTTTTGAAGGAGTTGGGACAACTAGATGAGGGTTGCACAACCATAATGTGTGACAATAGTTCGACTATCAAATTGTCGAAAAAATCATGTTCTACATGGTCGTAGCAAGCACATTGATGTGAGGTTTCATTTCTTGAGAAACCTTACTAAGGAGGGTACAATTGCATTAGTTCACTGTGGAAGTCAGGATCAAATCGCAAATATAATGACTCAGCCGTTAAAGCTTGAATCTTTTCAGAAACTTCGAGCTTTGATGGGGGTCTGCGAAGTGACAAGCTGTGATATAAACTAAATTGCTTAGCAATTTGGTTTAAGGGAGGGAATGAAGAGTTATTTTCTGTTATAAGCAGTTAGAATAAATAAACAGAAAATAAAGGAAACTAAAACATGTGGGATTTCTGTTGTAACTACTTTGATTTTCTGTTATTCTAGTTTGTTCAGTTGTAATTCAGCAGTGGCTATATAAAGCCTAAATCATGATGAATAAATATCTTTTCCTCATTCTTATTCTGCACCCGTTTCTTCTCATTCTGTTCTTATCCATTCTCTCTTCATCTTGCAATCGATCTTAGCTCCCAACAGAGTTTAGAGTAAAAATAAAGTCATTACGAGAAAACTACTTTGAAATAAAATATTTGTTATAGCTATGAAGTTTTTATTGCATTAAAATATTGTTCATAAATATTCTTGATAGATATGCTATGAAGACTGAATGTTAATTAAAGTTATTGAGACTGATACATATTATATTTTTTTTATTTATAAATGAAGTAATTGTTCTTATAAGTTGAGTTATGAGAGATAATAGAACTAATATGTATGTATTTATTACATGACATGTATATTGAACTAACCTGCATGAGAATTCCATATGGAGAGATCATATATGTCCATATAAAAACTCATATGATGATTATGTAATTGATCTTTAGACTAATATCTCTAAGTTATTTTATATAAGAAATGTTATGAGTTAATCATGACTATATGTCGTCTAATCAAAGATAACAACACAAACATAGATTGAGTATAATATAAACTATATAAAGATATTTGAGTGATTAAGAGATGACTCATTATTCTATGTGAATTAGAGAAAATATTTTATATGTTCTTAAATAATAATGACTGCGAAAAATCCCTATGGAATGTGGATTGATTTTTTTTTTTAAATTCAAATATTATTCAAACAATGAATAACAATTAACAATGTTACTAAGAACAAACATAATTTGACAGGAAAACACATTTCATGCTATAATATTTAAATTGGATCATTCTTGATGAAATGATAATAATTATATTGAAAAACCTGTCACTAAAAAATTGAATATTTTTAAAAACAATTGAGTTAATGGGGTTGATCCTCCCAACCAATGACATGGACATTGCTTCGAGTTAACTTTTAAGCGAGGTTTTAAAACTATGATAATAACTATTTTTATTTATTCATTAAGTTCGGTTAAATCATGTTGACTTTCTTGACTTGTGACCCGAGTCTTGCCCTAATCGACCCTCAATTTGGATTTTAAAACTATTTTAATAACAATTTTTATCTTTACATTGATCCGGGTCGACTCGAGTTGATCATTTTAACTTTTGACTTAATCTAGACTGACCTTTATTATTATGATAATAATTATTTTAACTTTTACATTGATTCATGTCGGCGATGAACCTCACACGTGACTCAAGATTTCAAAACTATAACAATAATTATTTCTATTTTTATGCTGAATCGAGTCAACTCAATATTTGACCCGAATTTTGCCTCTATCAACTCCCAAATCAGGGTTTTAAATCATGATTATTTTTATTTTTACAGGTCTTAGTCCAGTGATTTGATAAGAATCATCAATTACGTGGAGGACTCGGGACATGGCTCAAGGAGCTGAAGCTGAGTACGTGGAAGGAGCCGAGTTCATGGACTGCTATTGTTTTGGTTTTATCATTGTTTTGATATTTTGTTGAATTAGTCAAATAATAAAATGAGGTGGAAGCAGGAGTGCTGATCGCAATCCTAGTCTTCAGCTCCACTACTGGAGTTCCCTGCTATTTCGAATTATTGTTATTTTGGTGGCCTATTTATGCTCACCATTTCTGTATGGAAGGATTATCATTGAATTTAATAAACAATCTTCCTCCAATCTTTTATTCTTCTTCTTCCTCCTTATCTCTCCCCAAATTCCACTCTTAACAGTGGTATCAGAGCTTCTCCGATTCATGGATACACGCAACAAAACTAATGCAGAGTTTCGTGTTGAGGTCAATGAGGCCCTGGCCCGACACGACACCAATTTTGACGAATTGAATCACAACTTCGGTAGAGTCAGTGACGCCCTACAGGGAGTCATGGCTGAACTGCAGGCTATGAGGATCGCCCACGCCAACTGCACACTTGACAGGGACGTCAACCCGTTCGCAGCTGGGGATCGTTCCCACGACCGGCCTTCCTCTTCACACACTTCTACTTTCGACAGAAACCACTCCAACCTTAAGCTGAATTTTCCAACCTATGCTGGTGAGGGTGAGGACCCTACAGGTTGGATTTTTAAAGCAGAGCAGTACTTTGAATTTCAAAATATTGATGCTCCGCGACAGGTTCAATTGGCTTCATTTCACTTATCAAGTGTAGCACTCTAATGGTATCGCTGGTATACCAAGGGCAAGGGTCAGTTACGCTGGTCAGAGTTTGCCAAAGCTCTCCTCCATTGTTTTGGTCCAACTGATTATGACGATCCATCTGAGGCATTGTCACGACTTAAGCAGGTCACTACTGTCAATGCGTACCAAGAGGCTTTTGAGAAATTATCTCATGAGGTGGATGAGCTTCCGGAGACGTTTTTGGTGGGTTGTTTTATTGCAGGGTTGAAGGATGAAATCCGGCTGGATGTTCGTGTGAAGCAACTGAATACTATATCGGAATGCATTAGCGTGGCTCATTTAATTGAGGAACGCAACCAGTTCCAAAGGAGGACGAACAACCCATTCTGGGCTGCGGCACCTTCAGGCCAGGTGAGATAGCCGACCTCCACCGTGGGACTCCTAGAACCTGCCCCTTCACAGCGGCCATCTCAGGCATCTCATGCCTCTAGTGGTTTTGCCCGAAGACTCACAGGACAGAAGGCGAGGGAACGACGTGAAAAGGGCTTGTGTTTTTACTGTGATGAAAAGTATGTCCCAAGGCATCGCGCTCCAGACCCCAATTATTCATGATGGTAGATGTGCAGTCGACTGAGGATGACAATGAGGTGGACATGGATATTGAGTCTACCGAAGAAGCAATACCCGAATTATCATTCCATGCCTTAGTGGGTACATCACACCCACATACTTTTCGGGTAACAGGGAGGATAGGCCACAAGGAATTGATAGTGCTCATTGATGGGGGGAGCACCCATAATTTTATTGATCAATCAGTGGTCATTAAATTGGGTTTGCATGTGGTTAGGGGGAAAACATTCAAGGTGATAGTGGGGGATAAAGAAGTAATTGAATGTACGGGAAGGTGTTTTGGGCTCTCGTTATCTCTCCAGGGAATTACGATTCGGGCTGATTTCTTTGTTCTTCCTGTGGCTGCTTGTCAAGTAGTTTTGGGAGTCCAACGGCTAGAAACTTTGGGTCCGATCAAGACTGACTACAAGAAGCTTCGAATGTCCTTCAAACAAGCCGACAGAACTCACGTCTTACATGGGATAACAGGTTCAGAACTTGCACCGTTGAGTGAGAAGGAGTTGCTGCACTTATCGGGTATGGGGTTCTTTGTTCAAATGGTTTCAGAGATGCAGACCACTCAGGACACTCAATTGCCACCAGACCTGGATCAAATTCTGTCATAATTTTCACACATATTCGAAGAACCCACCAATCTGCCACCTACGCGCAGCCACGACCATCGCATCCCATTACTACCAAACCAACCACCAGTTAACACAAGACCTTACAGGTACCCCCATTATCAAAAGAATGAGATCAAAAAGTTGGTCAAGGAATTCCTTCAGTCCGGAATTATTCGGCCAAGCCGGAGTCCATTCTCATCACCGGTCTTATTGATAAAGAAATCAGATGGGTCTTGGCACTTTTGCGTCGATTATCGGGCACTTAATGAGATTACGGTCAAAGATAAATTTCCCATACCTGTCATTGATGAGCTTTTGGATGAACTACATGGCGCGAAGTTCTTTTCAAAAATAGACTTGTGGTCCGGCTATCACCAGATCAGGGTACATCAGGATGATATTCAGAAGACGGCTTTTCGCACTCATGACGGGCACTACGAGTTTTTGGTGATGCCATTCGGTTTGACCAACGCTCCAACATCCTTTTAGAGTCTCATGAATGATATCTTCAGGCCACATTTGTGAAGGTTTATACTCGTTTTTTTTTACGATATTTTGGTGTATAGGAGGTCTTGGGAGGATCATTTGCTGCACTTAAAACAGGTGCTGGGTATTCTTGCTAACCACCAGCTTTTTGTCAAACTCTCCAAATGTCAGTTTGGGGTGCTATCAGTGGGGTATTTGGGCCACCTCATTTCTTCGGAGGGTGTGGCAGTGGACCCAGAGAAAATACAAGTCGTTCAGAATTGGTCGGTGCCAACGTCCCCTAAAGGTGTCCGTGGCTTCCTGGGATTGGCCGGTTATTATCGCAAATTCGTGCGCGAATTTGGTGTAATCGCGGCACCCTTAACCAAACTCCTCACCAAAGATGGGTTTTGTTGGACTGAAAATTGTGAATTGGCTTTCAACAAATTAAAGGAAGCTCTCGTCCCTTCCCCCCCCTCCCCAGTTTTACGCCTGCCCAATTTTTCAGAGCAATTCATCGTCGAATGTGATGCTTGCGGAGAAGGTTTAGGGGCCATCTTGTCTCAGAACAACCAACCAATTGCCTACTACAGTGAAGCTTTGAAGGGAAAATCAAAGCTATTGTCCACTTACGACAAGGAGATGTTGGCAGTGGTAAAAGCCATGCGAAAGTGGCGTCCTTACCTGTTGGGCCGACCCTTTGTGATTAAAACGGGCCATAGAAGCCTCAAATATTTATTAGAGCAACGCCTCACAACGCCTTCTCAAGCTCGGTGGCTGCCAAAAATAATGGGTTTTGATTACACCATTCAATATCGCCAGGGGAAGGAGAACCAAGGTGCTGATGCTCTCTCACGTGTGGCGGCATTCCAATTTTATGCATTGTCCGTGCCAATTGCCGATTGGTGGGCAATCCTACAGCAAGAGGTACTCAATCAACCTTATTATAATTCCTTGCTTACTAATCATTCCTTAAATTGTGTTCAAAGAGATGGAGTCTGGATGCAAAATGGATGGATACTTTTGAGTCTCACTTCAACGTTGTTACCTGCTGTCTTGGCCGATAGACACTCTTCACCTTCGAGAGGCCACTTTGGATACTTGAAGACACTCACACGAATCTCAGCCAGTTTTGTGTGGCCTGGCATCCGCACTTCAGTCAAGAGTTTTATCCGAGATTGTGAAGTGTGCCAACGTTGCAAGCATGAGACACTCCGGCCAGCAGGTTTGCTTCAACCCCTTCCCATTCCACAACGAATCTGGACAGATATATCCATGGATTTTGTCGAAGGATTGCCGCTGTCGCAAGGATATAATGTGATCATGGTGGTGGTAGATCGCCTCTCAAAGTATGCCCATTTTGTGCCACTGAAACATCCCTACACAGCTGTATCAGTAGCTAAATGTTTTCTCAATAACGTGGTGAAGTTACATGGAATGCCTTTCTCCATTGTTAATGATCGTGACAAAATTTCTTAGCACTTTTTGGAAGTCCTTGTTCAAATTACAGGGAACAATGTTGTGTTATAGTTCTAGTTATCACCCACAATCCGACGGACAAACGGAGGTGGTCAATCGAACTCTTGAGCAATATTTACGTTGCTTCTCTTCGGATCAACCAAAGGGCTGGGTGGAATGGCTTGCTTGGGCAGAGTACGGGTACAACACAGCAGTTCATTCGGCAACAAAAATGTCTCCCTTTGAAGCAGTTTATGGGGTTCCTCCTCCGAACATGACTTCTTACATTCCAGGCACAACGAAGGTTCAAGCGGTGGACAACTTATTGCACACAAGGGAAGTCATCATGCGTGACCTCAGGAGAAATTTATTGGAAGCGCAGGCTCGCATGAAGTCTCGGGCTGACTTGCATTGACGTGAGATCACCTTTGAAGTTGGAGATTATGTGTTTCTTAAATTGCAGCCATACCGTCAAAAATCAGTAGCTTTCAGAAGTTCTTTGAAGCTTTCTCCGAGGTTTTTTAGGTCGTTCAAAGTTTTAGCTCGTGTTGGGGCTGTGGCATACAAGTTGGACCTGCCAACAGG
Organism: Salix suchowensis; assembly: GCA_029030765.1. NCBI lineage: Eukaryota > Viridiplantae > Streptophyta > Magnoliopsida > Malpighiales > Salicaceae > Salix > Salix suchowensis. The sequence goes on from CM054991.1 coordinate 7,634,672, forward strand.
GGCACACATTTCACGTCAGTTTGCTCAAGAAGAAATGGGGACCTGTCGTAGATGAAACCGTGATAACTCTTCCTCCTGTTTCAGCGGATGAAGTAATACTACCAGAACCTGAATTAATTTTGGACAGTAGGGTGGTCCAAAAAGGCAAATACCGTCCCAAAACAGAGGTCTTGGTTCAATGGAAGGTAGCTTTAGCTGAAGATGCTTCATGGGAGAACCTGTGGTTTTTCGCCAAAACATATCCTCATTTCAACCTTGAGGACAAGGTTCTTCAAAGGGGGCTGGATTGATAAGAATCGTCAATTACGTGGAGGACTCGGGGCATGGTCAAGGAGCTGAAGCTGAGTACGTGGAAGGAGCTGAGTTCATGGACTGCTATTGTTTTGGTTTTATCATTGTTTTGATATTTTGTTGAATTAGTCAAATAATAAAATGAGGTGGAAGCAGGAGTGTTGATCGCAATCCTAGTCTTCAGCTCCACTACTGGAGTTCCCTGCTATTTCGAATTATTGTTATTTTGGTGGCCTATTTATGCTCACCATTTCTGTATGGAAGGATTATCATTGAATTTAATAAACAATCTTCCTCCAATCTTTTATTCTTCTTCTTCTTCTTCTTCTTCCTCCTTATCTCTCCCCAAATTCCACTCTTAACATGATTTTAGAATTGAGATATTTCTACAAGGATATTTTAAAAATAAAAATTACAAATTACAAAAAAATCGCTCTAAAATTGTACTGAATACAAATTTATTTTTATTTCTCAATCATCCATGAAACAAGCACGTTTTTGTTTCCAGCGATTAAAATCGACACCTCACCAGGTCTGGATGTCCAGTCAATTCGAAGCCGCAATTATTTCCCCAAGTGTATGAATTGATTGATCGAACTTTCACCGCAACGCGCATGATAAATTATGTTCCGGAAAGAGTTGATATTTTGCATCATCTTCTAGCATTAAAAAGGAAATTCTGGGAACGAACACTGTCGGAAGAGACAAAGCATCGGCCATCATTTTCTTTTCTTCTTTTTATATCATCGAGGGAGAAGGAGAGGGGGAGAGAGAGAGAAGGAGAGGGAGAGGGAGAGAGGCACTGATTCGATTTCGAAGTTGCGAATAAAAGGCTAAATGATGGCCAGCAAAGAAAAGTTGGATTCGACGGAAGATCGCAACGTCTGCTTGAAAATCTCGCCGAGGGGTCCAACTTTAGGGCCGTATGGGTCGGTGCTTTGTCCTAACCTTCTGTTCGGCTCGGAGAAATGGGCTAACCTGTCCTTTACTTTGTCATTTTATCATTTCTTCCACGTGAAAGCTCTGGCCATTGACGGCGCCGTTTTTATGATTGGCCGTCCGAAGATAAGAAGCCATTCGGATTGGAAGGTGGATCGCAGATAGGACATTGCCATGGAATTTGGAATGGAATGGAATGGAATGGAATGAATAAACATCCTTTAATACCTAGTAAAATCCTTGAATTTATATATTAATGCATAAAAAAATATTTAAAAAACAGCTATCAACCAAACCACACGGGGGGCCTTAACCTATTCATAGATTAGATAGTTAATGAGCCAGCCCGAGAAAGAAAACGAGTGCGTGTTGACTCAGCCCCAGCGCAGGGGCCCCGTTTTAATTGAAATTTATTTTGAAACGAGCAATTTGTCAATCTGTGAAGAACTGAGGAAGCCCCACCTAGGCTCGGATGGGGGCAGCTAATAGCTACAGGTAACCTGTCTCTTTGAGCTGGCTACCCTGTTGTCGGCGGCGGTGATAAATTTTGCTAATGCCGGATTGTTTGTCTTAGAACATGGTTGACTTTTTTTTAAAAAAAGAATTTTTTATTATTTAATATTATTTTTGGTATCAGTATATAAAAATAATTTAAAAATATGATTTTTTTTTTAAAACGTTTTTGACCTCCTAAAAATTGAATCGTGGCTGATTATAGGCCTATGCTTGTAGCAATTGGATTCTTTTCATAGAAGCAGTATCTCTTCCGAAAACAAAAACGTGCTTCGAGATTTTCACGTGCCTCCGAAAATTCGGCGCAGAGGATAAGGCAAGTTCGGCGGATTTTAATTGGCTTCGGAGGGATATAGCCCCTTGAAGTTTTCTCAACCTGAAATTATAAAAATATTGGAATATTTGGAAGATATACATGTGTATTTATTCAAATAAAAAAATTGTTTTATTATAGCAGTCCATTGTGTACCTTCTAACACTTATCTAATATATAAAATATATGAAATGTGAGAAATAATTTTCATGAATGAGCTGTATTCATCTTTGACACACAAAATAATCCCATGAATATTTACAAATCAATCAAATCAAGCCCACTGCCTATGTGTAAAATTAACGTACTCTAACAAAATTATCCCTCCATTATGACATGGGATCTCCTTAAATCATTTAATTAGCCATTATCTTAAGTTTTATATGAGCCATTTCTGATTTAAATAGAAAACTAGACCCCCCCCGACATTTTTTTTTAAATCAAGACCCCCGAAATAAGTCAATGATAAAAGTAATAATAAAAATTAAAGAAGAAAACAAATTTAATAGGGAGGGAAGATCCGAGTTGACTATGGAGGTGAGAGCAAAAGAAACTCACCCATGATGGTATTTAGGAATATATATATATATATATATATATAGAAGATCCGAGTTGACTATGGAGGTGAGAGCAAAAGAAACTCACCCATGATGGTATTATATATATATATATATATATATATATATTACCGCGAGTATAAGATAATTATTTAGTCCCTGATTTTCAGAAAGTAATTTTAGTTAGTCCCTTTATTAAGATAAAGCTCAAGAGTCTCCTCCTTGACTATCAAATATAATTAGGAAAATATATATATATATATATATATATATATATATATATATATATATTATTGGTTTAGTAGCACACTTACTACGAGTCCCCTCCCTGAAATTACGTGAAGCAATTATTTGAGCATGAGCTTTATATGGTGAAGCAATTTCACATTTTAAAGAAGCTTACATTCCATTAAAGTGTATATATGTGCGTGTGTGTATATGTGTGTGTGTGTGTGTGTCCACGTTTGTATCGAGTTGCTGGCTCCAGAAATAAATAAATAAATAAATAACAAAAGCACCAATGTTTGTAAGAGAAAAGGGAATTAACTAAGAAATTAATGAAGAAAGAGAATTTGATTGGGAGAGAAAACGCAAGTTGACTTTGTAGACGAGGACAAAAGGGGTGGAGAATTGGAGATTGGAGGGGAAAATATCTAGAAGAATTCAAGTCCATGCGCATGGTTTTGGAGCTTGAAAGGGAGAGATGACACGACGCTGGGTTAGAAGGTCTGTGGGTGGGTTAGGAATACTTTACTATTCGGTACATGTGTTTTTAGAAAAGTAATTAATTAGTCCCTCTAGGTTGAAGATGCTTATATTCCATCCCTGTGTTGTTTCTTCATTTACAGCTTACCCTCTCCGTTAAGTGTCTGTTAAAAGGTATTAATTGAATGAAATAAATACCTTTCTAATTCAAAGAAGCCTAGGAATAATTTCGTGATTTTTAAAGAATTGACCGTCATAGATCGTCAATGAGCCTATAAAAGGCAAACAACAGACCTCAAGAAAGATGGTCTAGGGATTAGGTTATGCTATATGAGACTAGAAGGACTAAAATGTTATATCACAAACAAGATAAACACTAAATTACTCTTTATTTTCACCATAATCTTCTCGTCACCATAAATGCTTAATTAACTAAATTAATCGAGCTACACTACACACAAGTTAAACGGGGGCGTGGGTAGACTGGTAGGAGGTCCTCCCAGCTTAACCAAGGTTTTGAGTTCGAGTCTTGGGTATGCAGCTGTTTTAAAACTCGTTTGGGAGAGTTTTGCCGTCCTTAAGAGTCCTATCCGGCTCGAATCCGAATTAGTCGACAGTGGCCGAATTACTGGATAGTTTCTATAAAAAAAAAGTGTTAAACATTACATTAATAAAAAAAAAGTTTTTAACGAATGTAAGATGTCGGAACCTCGATAGATGTAAGATGTTGGAAGGTGTGTAGTAATTAAGGATTTCTACCACGTGTCTTAGCTGTAGTAATTAGCTGGATCGAGGCGGTTGGATTGGATTTGCTAGCTTGCATGGCTGAGGTCTCTTAACTGCGACCATTTATAAAATCTTTTTACTAATCTAAGTCATTGATTAATTATAACTAAGTGGGGGCGTGGCAATTTTTGTTGTTGTTATATGTGTGTTTAATTAAAGCTCAAAACCGTACTATTTTTCTAAGAAAAACAAATAATTTTAGCATGCACATTACTCCATATGAGAGAAAAAATAAGTCCTTGTCATTTTAATTAGCTAAAATATGCTAAAATTATTTTCATTTAATTTGGATTTAGATTTATAAATTGTCAAAGATGAGAAACAAATCTAGTTTCAATGTATATGCAAGGTGAACACTAGACCGGAAAACTACTAAATTTAGCTAGTGATGGATTAGGCAAGTAATTAAAACTAGGATTAGATCTCAATTTCATCATGATCTTTGGATTTTTGTTTATATTCATGATCAAATTGGATTTGAATTCATGATTTCTTTCTGTTTCTCCCTTTTCCCTTTTCTCTCTTAAAATATCCACGGCTCTCTCTCACTATCAAACACATGCCGATAAATTGTATCAACTCATAACACCGTGCTGTGTGTGTGTGTGTGTGTATAAATAGCTAGCTCTTCTTCCCCCATATCCTTAGATCAACCCTACCTCAAATTATTCTAGTGCAAAAACAAACAAAACTCTCTTGATAATCCTCACCAAAAATCAAGGAGAAAAACTATTTTCAAAAAAGCTAGCCATGTTCATGTTTCTCATTATCTCTTTCACTCTAGGGTCTTACCTTCTCTCTTTCATCTTCTCATTCTTTCAAGAATCCTACGCCTGTCAAACAAAACTACCCGCCACCTATGGCCCTCCTTCTTATCCAATTATAGGCTGCTTAATCTCTTTCTACAAGAATCGCCGCTGCCTTTTAGATTGGTACACCCATCTTTTGTCGGTGTCACCAACACAGACCATTGCGTTGCGGCGGTTAGGTGCCCGCCGGACTATCGTCACTGCCAATCCGGAAAATGTTGAGCACGTGCTCAAGACCAACTTCAGTAACTTCCCTAAGGGAAAACCCTTTACTGAAATCCTTGGGGATCTTCTAGGGTGCGGCATATTCAATGTTGATGGTGAATTATGGAGCACTCAACGCAAGCTGGCTAGCCATGAGTTCACCACCAAGTCCTTGCGAGAGTTCGTTGTTATGACATTGCAAGAAGAAGTGGAGAATCGTCTGATACCGCTGTTAGAAGCCGCCGTGGAAGCCAAGAGCGTATTGGACTTGCAAGATTTGTTGAGGAGATTCGCATTTGATATTGTCTGTCGAGTTTCTCTGGGGACTGATCCTTCTTGCCTGGATCTTTCACTGCCCATCCCGCCGCTCGTTAAAGCATTTGATTCTGCTTCAGAAATAAGCGCCATGCGTGGAATGGCGCCAGTTTATGCTGTATGGAAGGCCAAGAAACTCTTCAATATAGGGGCTGAGAGAAAACTGAAAGAAGCCATCAAGCTCGTTCACGATGCAGTCTCAGAAATTGTTAAAACCAAGAAGAGGGTTCTTGAGAATGACAGAGAAGGAAAGCTGGAAAGCGATCTTCTGTCGAGATTATTACTGGCAGGGCACGGCGAGGAAGTCGTAAGAGATATGGTGATAAGCTTCATCATGGCAGGGAGAGATACAACATCAGCGGCCATGACCTGGCTGTTTTGGCTGCTTTCAAAACATCAGAACTCGGAGGAAATGATTGTGAAAGAAGTGAAATCATTGCTTGACGACGGTGAAAAGGCAATTGATTTTGAAGTTTTGAAAGCCATGGATTTCTTGAAGGCGAGTTTGTGCGAGTCCATGAGGCTGTACCCTCCAGTTCCATGGGACTCGAAGCACGCCATGTTTGATGATGTCCTGCCAGATGGAACTTCTGTCAGAAAGGGAGATAGAGTGACCTACTTTCCCTACGGAATGGGCAGAATGGAAAAATTGTGGGGTAAGGACCGGTTTGAGTTTAGACCAGACCGGTGGTTTCAAGAAACCGGCAGTGATCAGACATTGAAATCGGTGAGTCCGTATAAGTTTCCTGTCTTTCAAGCCGGTCCAAGGGTGTGCCTGGGCAAGGAGATGGCTATGATACAGATGAAATATGTGGTGGCTTCCATTTTGCGGCGGTTCGAGATCAAACCGGTTTTTGATAACGAACCGGCTTTTGCTCCTCTATTGACAGCTCACATGGTTGGTGGGTTGAAGGTCATGGTCAAGAGAAGGAATGCTAATGGTGAAATTTGATATATATATATATAAGGATAGCATGCTGCCCTTGTAATTATTTTGTGGCCACGTACGGTTGGTCTAATTTGTGTTAAGAGTTGCATGCCCGTTGAAATATTTTATTATATATCATATGTCTTTGATAAACATATAAGCTAAGTGTTTTTTTTAAAATATATTATTTAAATGTATTTTCAAACAAATAATGAGTCATATAGCACATCAATTTATAAATATCTTTTTAATTATTATAAAAATTTACCCTTTTCATGTTAGACTTGCGTTTAGAGCCTTAGGGAGTACGTAGATGTGTTTTTTGAGAGGAAAAAAACAATTAAAAACAAGAATTTTGATGGTGGACAATTAAAATTTTCAAATTCAAGTAAAATGATAAAGAAAAATAGAAAATAAATTACATGTTGTTCATATCTGATTAACACTTCATTGTTCAATCGAATGAGCAAGCAACACGTTATGGATGTTGCCTCATCATCATGTTGTTTGATTGTCAGAATATATCACATGTCGTCTATTCTCCATTTTATTTTTTTATACTTTTATTTTTTTTATCAATACTGATACGTGAGGGGGAAATTGCAAATTAGAAAATAAAAACTACTCAAGTTTGTTTTCAAATAAATTATGTTACTCATTGTCATTCTATATTCATTATATTAGTAATTTGAAATAACTAAATTTTATAAATAAATAAGTCATATATTAATAAATAAGAATAGTTTCTTATTCATAGCCTACCCAATTAAACTGTATATCAATTTGTTAAAAAAAACTATTTTAATTCTAAGAAAAAAACAAAATACTGTAAATTATATATATATATATATATATATAAAAAAAAACATGTTACAATTTTGTGCTTATGTTGTTCATTTTCTATGGCTAAGCTATGAACAAGAAAATATATTTTTTAATTATAATAAGGAGAATATTTGACATTTCTATTTTCTATTATTATAAAGATATTATAAAGATTAGCTACCATATTTAACATGGATTGTTTGATAGACACTCCATGTTTGTTTTTTTTTAAATCGTGGAAAAAACAAGATACATAAATGTGAGAATAAAGGTAAGATAATAAATAAGATCTTATTTGATTTTCTTATCATTAAGAATTTAAAGTAAAAGGAAAACATAATAGATAAACCAAAAGTAAATAGAGATATTTATAAACATATTTAAGAATGTTTATTTCTAGAAAAACGTTTTAAAATGTTATTTTACAAAACAAAAAGATATTCACGTGTGGTCTATTATCTTCTTCTTTACAGCTTGCCGGAATTGGATAGTTTTGTGGAATTCTGCCAACAATTTCGAAATCCTGTTTCCCCCCTTCTTGATCAAAACCATATAAACTCAAAATTAAACATCAAAAATCATTTCTAAATAACTATTTTGTGGTGTTATAATTACTGATATTCTATTATTTACTTATTAGGTTCATTTAAAGAAAAAATAGATACAAATAAAAAAAATAATAGATAGAGATGTTTTTATTATTATTATGGGTCATAAATTTAATTTTCTCTTTTTTTAATGTCAGTCTAATTTCTTTTTGATGGAGACAAGAAGTAACTAATAATGTACTAGTAATTACTCCTTGAACACAATAAAAATTTTTCAGATTTTGCTACCAACAATACCAAAAAAATCAGTTAATTCATATGTTTTATTGTTGTTAATTAGCTGATAATATTACTGTTTAAACATCATCGTCACAATTTTCATCGGTATTTATAAACGAGCATTATCGTCGGTAACTATTGATGGTAAACATTGAGGGAATACCAATGGGATTTAAAAATCTTTGATGTATAATAACATGATATTGTTTCCAATAAAAATACTGACAGAGTTACCAACACAAATATACCATCAATAATTTCTTTGGTAATTACCAACAGGTTAGCGGGAAGAATTACAATGGGATTTAAATCTATGAAGTACAATAACATACCATTATTACTGACAAAACTACCTACGGATTTACCAACAAAAATATTTCATCGATAAATTTGTTGGTGATTGTTTAATTTATGAACTGACCAACCCCCCCCCCCCACCCACCCACACACCCACCCACACACCCACCTCTATTTCATCACAGTCTAACCTCTCACAACAAATTCAACAACCACGACACTAAATTTACGAGCATTTATGTTTTGATTCAATATTTTTTAGGATTCTCCGCTTTAAGTAGGCAAATCTACCATATTTTTGTTTAAATTTAATTTTAATATGTTAATTTTTTTTTGCATATTCTTTGAGTATATTGATTTTGTTTGAGTGTTTGTTGTTTTTATAGTTTTTTGTCATTTAAATTTACTGTATGGATTTTTGATGTGTGCATGTTAGGATTTGTTTTAAATTGTGTAAAATTGCATTTGTTCAATTAATGTATTTAATTAATACATGATTATTGTATATAAAGTTTGATATAAATAATAGAGAATCATTCATGGATGTATGGTGAATCACCCTAAGGGTTGTGTAGGATGAATTATTATAATGAGATTCGGGGTTTTATTAATTACACAAATCTAATAGTCGGTTGAAGGAGAAATACAAGAACAATCCTTCCATCCAGATTATGATCTGGATGTGTGGTTGGAGGCATAAACGTCTGGTGGACCCAATAAAAATTATGTATATGGGCTCTCTAACACCATGGTTAATAATTGTGATCGACATCATATTGTCTTAATTGTTAGATCATCCTTCAATCAAATCACCAATGATAGAATCATCGAAGAAATGTTAATGATAAAATCACCAATGATATATTCTAACAGTCCCATCAATAGAATATTCTGATGGACTTACAATCAGTTTTTTCATCAGTATATTTACAGTCATTGTTTCTGCTGGTGGGGCCAATGCTGATGGACTTACTAATGAAAAAGAAAACCGATGGACAATTTTCCGTCCATGTGTTTGCCAGAAAACAATTACTGGTGAGAATTTTCATTGATAAAATAGTTAATTCTAGAAGTGCAATCTCTATTTTTTTTTCTTTTTTTAATGCGTAGATAAAAAGCTATTTCATGATTTATAAAAATAAATAAATTATATAGTAAAGTATTTATTTTTTAACCAAATAAATGATAATTAGTTTTTTTTAAAATTTTGAAAAAGCTGGGTGTTTTCAAGAAAAAAACAAAACCTGCAGATTTAATAGAAGAAGAAAAATGGAAAGGTGGTGTACCAATAATCTAATCATCTACTAATCAATAGGGGGGAAATTATTAAGTAGAAATAGATAACAACGAGATTTTTTTTTGTTTTAGGCTATATTTAAAAATGCGGCTTATTTTTATAATAATAATATTTTTATTAAATTTTTAAAAAAATATTTTTATTAAATTTTTAAAAAAAGTATTTTTAATCTAAAAATAATTTAAAACAATCGTGCGTGGTTGTGGCACAATAAAGCGTTGTAACCACAGAAGGCAAACACAGATCCTGCTTTTAGAAACACATAAAAAGAGAGAAACAGGCAAAGAAGATATGTAGGATGGTCCTGTAATCAGATTCAAACTCGAAAACCCTAGCATGGACGCTCCTTTTGAGCAGGCAGGGAGGAATTGATAGGAAAGCTCGCACTCCCATGTGGGATCTATAGATGAACAGGCAGGGCTCCATCATCCATGATGGGCAGACATCGCTACTGAGTTGTACCTTCATAGGGGCAATGGAGCATGTGGATGTTGATGAGTTAACTCGCGTCCTGTAGCTTCAAGCTGTCTTCTTCCCCTTATCACAACCGTGCCCAACATGGAAACCTCTTCAATCCCCATGTGATAATTGATGCAGAAAGGCTGTCTCTGTTAGACAATCTCTGGAGTTGCCCATCACGGCATGAGAGGAGTTACCCCCCTGCAATGTTTGATTGATAACCGAGCGCATCTCCTCACCTGAAACATTGCTTCTTCTACATGATCTTATTAAATCTGTACTCGACCCATCACTAAACTGCAAACCACCCAGTTAGCCAATCATTTAATCAATTTGGATTGATGTTAAGAAACTGACATTAATTAGAGATCCAATCCAGATTTTACCCAGCTAGTTTAGCTCGTCAGAATCAGAGACCCCAGGTTCCATGGCTCTTGGCAGCTAGAAAGCTGCTGTGCATGTTAGTCTGCTGTTAGAATCATTTGGAAGATTGCTGGTAGCTGCTGTGGAGGGGATTTGCAGTGTATATAATAAAAGATGCGAGAAGCGTAGAATCCAAGTAAGGAAAAATGAAGAATTCTGCAGTGGCAGCTGTTTCATCTTCCTCTCCTCTCTTTTTTTCTGCCTCTTCAAGTTTTTCTTGTTTTTTCTCAAGGTCTTGCCTTGACAAATTGGTTAATAAAACTATGTTTATGTCTACAAGAGACCGAAATTTGTCGGGCTTGATAATATATCCGTTGTTAGCATAGTTTCGCTGTAAATTGATGGAATGTGTCCTCAAACGAACGTCGGGTTGCATTTTCATTGCTGCCTGGCCCTGAACATAACTGAGGAAGACGGTGAGGGTGAAGACAATAAGATTGAGCAATAAATAAATAATAATTTAATTTTAAACTTATAATAGTGATGTTTTATTGGTTAATGGTACATGAAACATGATAGAAAACAAAAGGTATATTTCACTCTTAATATGTGTTGCTATTAAACATAAATATATTTAAGAAAATAAGAAATTGTTTATTTTAGTTTATATAAAGTACTGAAATCAATAATAGTATAATAATTTTAGCTATAAGACTTGGATCAAACATATGAAAATCAACAATAGTATATAATAATTTAAGTTATAAAATCAATAATAATATAATAATTTTAGTTACATCCAACTCGAGATTTGAACTAGTCCAGTTTTAAAAAATTAAAGGTATTTTTTTTGCTTAATTTGACATGATCAAAAGCCTAAGTTGTTATCGTTCCCAAGTTTTGGGTAAAAGATTTTTTTATATATATAAACATCAAAACAACATCATTTTAATCATTTTTTTTTAATAAAAATAGATCAACCTAAATTGTCCCATCCCAACCCTATGACTTGGACCTCATCCTTAATTGATTCCCGTGTTGAGTTTTAATATAATAATTATTAATTTTTCCCTTAATATCTTGGTTAAATAATTTTAGAATTAAAAGTTTTTTTCAATGATATTTTATAATAAAAAATATCATCTTTAAAAGACATGTTCTCTATGAAGTTCTTATTTTGAAAGTATAAAAAACTCCGAAATGTATTAGGGACAAATTTATTTTTATATCTATCTGTCTTTTTAACCAAACATGTTTTTATCTCAATTATCTATGTGTTTTTTTTTCTGGAACAGTAACCAAACACAACTTAAATATATCAATTCTTTAAGAACCAATGGGAAGACTAGAACATGATATCTAGGCTGGATGAACCCCTTAGGGCCTGGCCTTGGTATTTGAGGATACTAAAAGTCATTACAATGATCTATAATGACCCGATGTGAACCCTTAGGGGTGGTCAGAGTAGTTGAACCCTAGCTTGATTCAGGGCTTGGTTTCCCACAATCATCCAGGAAGATATAAAAAATCTATTTGAGCTCACTAATCTATTTGGACATGCCTAGGAGAAGATAAAAAACAGAGAGTTCAGAATAGTGAAATTGTATCTGTAAGGTTAACAGCTAAATGAATTGACATCCTGGAATTCATTATGAATGCAGTCAGGATGCTGTGAACAATGCCTACAAACAACAGAAGTAACCCATTCCAAGTTTTCGGCATTTGTGAATACTATGTAACAAGACATCATATATTTCTTCATGAAAGCATAATAACCGCTATGTGAACTACAACCTGACAATGAATTCCCATCATAAGGCCTCTAAGAAATAGTATCTAAAACTCCTCTACCTAACTGCAGAAGCAAACTAAATCAATACAAGAGAGCAAAAAAGGAACTGGAGACCTAAATCACAATAATTGAACTCCATACCGCTTTTTTGGCAATCTGAGTATCATTTATTCAAGATATTCCAGGAGCATCACTTACTGTGGACTTGCGATTTAGGTATCGAATAACAGCATCTTCAACCCTGCACCAAACAAAAAAAAGAAGCAAATTCCATTAATTCGAGTTCATTTCATCTTCTCTTCTTCAATTTGTTTGCAGGGCCGATCTAAAATCTATTTTGCATGCTTCAAAGAGTAAAAAGGTAAATCTGAAGACCTGTGTTTGATGACAGGATAAAATAAGATTAAAACTTAAAAATGCTTACCATGGCTGATTATAGAAACCAGATCGCTGCTCTTTTCCTGCATTGCGGCTAGCATCTCCGGCAATAAGCTTCAGATCTTTGCTCTGAGAAGCAATCAAAGCATTGATAAACTCTGCTGGAGACTGACTGAAACCAAGAAAGAAAGCCCGCCTCCGACGATGTTCATGTATCTTCAGTATAGAGTTACATATTAATTCATCACAGGAATCAATTTCTTTGATACTCTCTGTGCTGGTCAAGCACGCAGCAAGGTCCTTTTGTAATGGTGAAGGAACATCAACTATGAAATCATAACATGAAGTTCCAGCTGGGAAATTTCCTGAGAGCTTGATCTTATGTTCCAAATGAATTGGCTGTGGAGGAGTTAAATGCAGACTTATCTTCTGTGAAACCAGAGAAAATTTCATCTTCTCTTCCCCAAATAGTTTCTGAAGAGGGGGGTCACATGTGAAGAAGGAGGGATCATTTGGGTTCTGCAACTTCCTAGACTTCACATAATGCCAAATTGCGGCCAAAATTCTGGGGCGAGTCTCGATCTCAATTCCAAGGACTTCTGATAGAGCAGGTGAAAGCTTGAATTTCTCAGGCACATAATTCATTTCCAGTCTAATTCTTGCAGTAAATTCCTTATTTCCTTTTCTCTTAACCTCAAAGCCCTCATGAAGAACAGGTGACCTTGTGCTCTCCCATAAAATTACATGGTTATCTGGATACAGGCTCTGGTCCAAGTAAATTGTAATTTTCTTGAAATAAGATGAGAATTTCGGATATGATTTCTGGATCATTCCAGTCAGCACAGGGTCTTTCCCATCTTCCAATATCCTCCCAATGATCTTTAATGCCCAACAAGGAGACGCAGCATTCCTCTTCTCATTAGCCTCTTGCACCTGATTTTCAAAAGTGTTAAATACATATACCCGAAGTGTTTTCTTCTGAACACGGGGAAGGGTTTTAAGTGACTCTTGAATATCCGTCTTCTTTCTTGCCATAGCAGCATCCACTCTAGCCTCAAATTCAAGCAGTTGGGTATAAAGTGTGGATTCTGGCAAAAGAGCTGCCACTTTTTCAGGTATCTCCTTCTCATGAAGCTTCCTTTTCTTTCTATGAGCTGCTGGAGTCAACTCCATGGTCTTAAACAGTGAACCCATGTTGGCATTTGATGAACCACCAGAAGGCCTTGAAGGCGGTTTATGGGACTTTTTAGCACTAGTACTGCTAGGCGTGGCTACAGGAGGTGATTGTACACCAACATTACCAGAATTGACATTTTGCAATTGAGCAATGGATTGGTTGGCCAATTGTATCTGAGATTGAAATTGAGCATGAGCTGCTTGTGCATACTGAGCATGTCCCAGGACCTGAGCTTGCGGGTCTGACAGCTGAAAGTGGCCCGGGTGCCCACCTTGTGTTTGAGGTAGTGACTGTGAGAGCAACTGCGGTGCTTGGTGGTTCAAGTGCATAGATTGTGCCTTTGCACCAGAATTAACAAATGAGGGTGGAACCCCAATACTTCTTCCAGGATTACTACCACTATTATTCATTAGAACCCCGATCACATACAGCCACAATGCCTCTCAAAACTAAACAATTCTACATCCAACAACAACAAAACCCCAGACAACTTCTTACACCCTAATAACACTAAAAACAAATTCCGGGTTTACAAAAATAACACCAAATCTCACACCTTTAAAGTGTAAAAACTAAAAATTAAGCTTAAACAATGAAAGCAGCTTACTTTGAACCAAAACTTCGAAACCCTAGTTCCACAATCAAACCCTGAACCAATCCACAAGCTTTGAACTAGACATACACCAAGTAAACATCTAACTGAAAAATGATTTAACAAAATCAAAGGCTATAGCTTTTCTTCCTTGTGATTTTGATTTTCGTATCAAAAACTAGCTAGGCAATGCGTAAATCTCAATAATAAGATTATAGATATTAAAATGCCGTAACAAAAAAGAGAGGAAGAGGAGAAAAAATAGAAGCTTACAAGGATGAAACAGAGAGGCTTTGCAGATCAATGTTTTGCTTTTAGATTTTCATTTGTTTTTTTTCAAATTCTGTGTTTCTTGAAGACGAGCCAAGCTCTGGGTTTTTTTTTTCAGTTTCTTCTCCAGTTTTGTGTTTATTTATTTTGTGATATCAAAGAGACGTAAATACCCTTAATTTAAATTGTAGTGTTGACTGGACAAGGTAAATAGCTTAGGCCCAAATGAAATGGGCCTGCTTCTTATTTGAAAGTGTTCGAAATAAGAGACCCTAGCTCCCTTTTATTAGGGTTTTTAAGCTGAAACTCTCTTATTACTGTGGTGTCTCTCTCTATTTTGGTGGTCACAACAGTGTAGACAGAAGCTGCAGCAATGGTGGGTTTGCTTATCTCTGCGTTCTCTTAAAGTTTGGAAGTGGAAAGGATGAATTTTTCTTGTAGAAGTGGTTAGAAAGCTTAGATCTTTGTAGGTTGTGGTGTTTTGATTTTTGTGGGCCAACACAAGAAAGATATTCTCTCTTAGAATTAGTGCAAAAAGTTAAATACTAGTGGTTTTTTCGTTCTTCTGATTTCTTATGAGATCGGTTTTGTTAAAATTTTCAGGTGAAGTATTCAAGAGAACCAGATAACCCCACCAAGTGTAAGAAAATGAAAGTTGTAATCTTTTATTCTTCTTTAAATTAGTGTTTTGTTGAGAAAGTGAAATCTGATTTTAGTCCTACGGTTACTATTTCAGCCTGCAAAGCTAAGGGATGTGATCTCCGCGTCCACTTTAAGGTATGTTGACTGCTTCAATGTTTTGTCTGTGGAAATTGATGTGGTTTTGTTGATTTTGCTGTGTGTAATTGGTGGTAGTTTTGCTATCAACGCTTTGATATTTCATTATGCCTGTTGCCGCATTGAACACTTTACCTTGTGTCTTTGTATTGAATATATTACGGAGTCATTTGATCTATATAGTATATTGGCGTAATGGCTTCCCGTTATTCATCTTTTCTGAACCAAAAATCATTCTGCTAATTGGTTTTTGATGTTTTCCGTCAGTTTTTCATAAGCTTGCTGCTTCTCTACTATTTTTGTTGCCACCGTTTGAATTTGGTGTCTCCAGTTTATATGTATGAATAGCCTTAAATGTATTGGTTGAAGTAGATGCTAGCTTTATTCTGAAATAGTCAGTGTGCAATTTGTTGAAATTTCATGATATGCCCAAACCGTCTTCCTTCCATCATCAAAATGGGTGGCTCTATTTTCTTTGGTAATTAATGAGAGTTTTCAGCTTCTGCAATGGAAATTTGTTCTGTATTCTTTTTTTTCACGCAAAATATATTAGTGTTGCTCAATTCAGATTCCTGCATAGTGGATTAGGGCTTGGTAAAATTTACATATGAGATTACAGTATTTTAACTTGCAGAGAGGGTCTTGTAACTGAGTTGGTCATGCAATTTATTGCTAAATGGTTGGTTCTGTTTTCTTTGGTAATTAATGAAAGCTTTCAGTTCCTACAATGGAAATTTGTCTTTTATTTTTTGTTTCATGGAAAATATTTTAGTGCTGGTCAATTCAGATTCCTGCATAGTGGATTTGGCCTTAGTAAAATTTACATATGAGATTACAATGATTTAGCTCACATAGATGGTCTTGTAATTGAGTTGGCCATGCAATGTAAGCCAATTTTTTATTGCTTCTTCTAGGTTTCAGTTTTGTATCTTAGTCAGCATGGATGAGGATGATTGGTAAGGGGGTAGGTTATAGAAATCTATAGAGTTCTGTGAATGGACTTATCATGAGCTTCAGTAGACTTGCATTCCTTGTTATATGAGTTTGTTTTATTGAGGGCTAATTGGACTAGTCAAATGCGCATTAGAGTGATATTGCCAATGGGTTGATCTAGTGCGAACAAGATGAGCCTCAATCTTTTAAACATGTCTACAATTTAAGTTTTTTTTTATATAATTTATCCTCTATTTCTTGTGTGTGTTTTGCAAGTGTTATCCTCTGTGCACTCGTGCTTTTGTGCTCAGGGTTTCCTTTTCTAGTGATTAGATTAAGAGCTGTTATTTGCCCTGGTATGTACATAAATTATTTTGTGACAAATATAGGATGACTTGTTATATGAGTGATATTTAATCTTTTTGAAACTTGATTGCATTTATTTTGGTTCATACGGTTGAAGTTGCTCTATGATTGCACATCCAGTTCTCCAACGTATATAAAGCAGCAGCAGCATGACTTGCACTCTGTTGAAATTACCTAAATGGCTTTGCTAACTCCAATGTTGCTATTCTCTATCTCAGAATACAAGAGAGACTGCTTTTTCAATCCGGAAATTGCCTTTGGACAAGGCTAAAAGGTACTTGGAGGATGTTTTGGCACACAAGCAAGCTATTCCATTCCGCCGCTTCTGTCGTGGTGTTGGGCGAACTGCTCAAGCTAAGAACCGCCATTCAAATGGACAAGGGCGGTGGCCTGCTAAATCTGCTAAATTTATCCTTGATTTGCTGAAGAATGCTGAAAGCAACGCTGAGGTAGCTACTTTTCCTGTTGTTTGTGATTTTACTATTGTATTTGCTTCTTGACCTCATGAATTTCCTATATAATGCTGTGTAAATTTTGTCTACTCATTGTTCAGGTCAAAGGTTTGGATGTCGATGCACTTTACATATCACATATCCAAGTCAATCAAGCCCAAAAACAGCGTCGTCGTACTTACCGTGCTCACGGAAGGATCAATCGTGAGTCCAATACTTCTAGCCATTAAGTGTATCTGTTTCTCTTTTCTATCTGAACAAGTGCACTTAATAGAGATATACGATTTCTTTGGCAGCTTACATGTCATCGCCTTGCCACATTGAGTTAATTTTGTCAGAGAAGGAAGAACCTGTCAAGAAAGAGGTAATACTCTGAAAATTATAGATTTTTGTGCCTGCTTCAGCATGGTAATGGTGCGAAGGGTAGAACTGCTGTATTTTTGTCTTTTTGATGCGGTGGGGTTTTGCATCTTACCTAGAATGCCCTTTTTCTTTTTTTCCAGGCTGATACTCAGATTGCTCCAAGGAAGCCCAAGGGTGCTCTTCGCAGTGGAGCTTCCTCCTGAATAGCATAGGGCTGGTCCAGGATGGAGGCTCCATTAGAAATTTTTTGTTTTTCTTCTGTTTCAGCTGCCTGTCGAACTATGAATTTATTTGATAAGATTTTGTTCTGTAGCTTATAAATGATTTTCTTAGAATTTTACCAACTTTATTCCCAATTGGGGTGGTGGTTTCCCTGATCTCTCTTAAACACTTGGTGCTTTCTGCTTGGCTTTTTTTATGAGCAACTTTTATAAAGTTTTTTATCTTGTTTGCTTAGAACAAAAATCACTAGGTCTAGCGACAACGTTGATGTTAGTGCTGAGAGTTGTTGAGTTTGCATTTTTTTATATTTTAAAAAAAAAAATTAGGTCTGGCAATTTTTATTTTGTATTAATCCAACAAAAAAAAATCAGAAATAATTTTGAGAATGCTTTGGCTCTTCAGGGTTGTACCGCTTCTGGTAGTTTCTCGTACACCTGTCTAGCAGATAGATCCTTCACCTGGTAAAAGAATAAAAAGTAAATTAAAATGGAAACAAACTTCGTGGAGCAGGATCATGGATACGTAAAAGTTCACTGCAATTGCTTCACTTATTGACAACAAAGGGTAAAAGTGATGGCAGTCACCGAATACAACGCTTCTCTTGTTTACATTGGCAACATTCCTAGAGACAATAGATCAACTTGGACTGGTTTGGGTTCAATGGTCATTTGAGGGCAGCCACCTTGGATGATTTACATGAAAATCAGCTTTTATCAATTACATCATACTTAATATTACTAGTTTTAATCTTAAGAAAAAAAGACAACAAAAAAAAATCTTTCTGATCAAAATTATGAATATGTATAATATTATGAGAATACTATTATCAATATTGCAAGGTCATTACATTCTCTGATTGCTATGAAATTTTAACGTGATATATATAAATATATCAAGAGACTCCTCGTAAAATTTCATTTCAATTTAATGATCAGATTAAGAGGCCGAAATGAAATGTGCAGAACGAAACCGAAACATTCCAGCTGGAATTTACAGAACAGGCTGAAATTTTAAGCGAGGTAAGAACTACGTCGTTTTATCTCGTTTTTTTATCCCGGTACGTAATGTTTCGGCCATTTCGACCGAAATGAAATTAGCAGCATTGATTTGGACCGGTTAGGGTTGAATGGTCATTTGAGGGCAACCAGCTTAGATGATTTACATGAAAATCAGCTAATTTGAACAGAGCTTTTCCACATTTATCAATTATAACATACTTAATATTACTAGTTTTATTCCATTTAAGCTGGAAATCTACAAAAACTCAATATTCAAAGAAGCTTTGATTTGTTATTCCATCCTCTTTGAAGAGTCATCAAGGGGGCACTGGAGCATCCTACAGCATTATGCCAAAAAACCATAAGAGGAAATTTCTTAAACTGCAAAACGACGCCGTAGCAGTCTTAACACCGTTTTAAGTTTACCTCCATGCTTTCACTCCAATGGAACTTTCTCATTGAAAAAAAAGCCCATTAACATCAAAATTAATCGTTTTCATCGGTTGAAATTGGAGAGACGAGCAATATGGTGACTCCCTCTCCCTCCCCACCTCAAAAACAAAACAAAAAAATGATTTGTACAAAAATTAAAATCATAAAAACTATGATCAAGTGTTTTTCATGTAGTGTTTGGCAAAAATAATTGTGAAAAGGGCTTTTATTATCAAAATCAATAAAAAGAACATGTGAAGAGAAGTTGCGTTCATGACTTTTCTGCGTTACAATGTAAAATTAAAAATAAAAATATAAAATCAGAATTTCTTTTGACATCAATCTTAAAAAAAAAAAAATCAATAGTTATCATGTCATTATTTCAACACATCGCATAGTCGAATTGAAATAGTAAGTGCTACATAATTAATATTTTTTCATTAAAAGAGAAGAAATGTTGTCATGAAGAACCTTCGCTTCTGATTGTCGAAGTTTCTCGTGCGTTTGAGAAATATCACTTTGATCTGGAAGCTTTTGAGAAGAAAGATCAGTAACATCTGAAAATATATCTGTAGGGTCGTTTTTGAAAAAAATATATAAAAACAAATTATTTATATTTTTTATTTTAAATTAAAAAAATAATATTTTTTTATTTTTAAATTAAAATAAAAGCTGGGGATCAGTAGAGTTTAAAGAGGCATGAATGTCTTCAAGTCTTTAACAGATATGGTACTTATTACATTGGAATATCAAAATCCCCTTGTCCAAGAAAACACAGGCTTGGGTGGTGCACCAGGCCTGCTGTTAGGTATATTTGCGTTTTTTTAAAATTATATATTAAAATAGAATATAGAAATATATTAAAAAAAACACAATTTAAAACTACAAGAAATGTATTGTGTTTTCAAAAATATGGTTGTCAAACATGAACTAAATTTGCAAAATCTATTTTTACAGCAAACCAAACTGGAATAGAATTTCATTGCCACCAACAAGGCTATATAGAAATTTGTTGCCATTAGGGTAGAACACCCATTTACTACGACCACAAATAATTAAACAAGTTCTGAGCAGCAAAAGGAAGAGAAAATATATCATCATTGCTGGGCAATAGTAGATAATATAACTTTTTCACAGCTAGAAACCTCTCCTGCGCCCATTGTTCGTGACGATCCCTCGGATTCTGCGGGACAGGGAAAAAAAGGTGAGCATTCATCAAGCAATCAGATATGCAAACCCAGGACAATTCCGGTATGTTGCACATTAGAGCAAAACATATATACCACCATTTGAAGGCTTGTCTATACTTACAGATTTTGTTGAAGGCCACAATGTCACAGCTCTGGATATACTCGTTGAAGGGTTCAGCTGTTAGACGTTCCTCGATAAGAGTGTCAACGGAGACCAGGTCATCAACAATTGTTAGCATAATTGTCAATTTCTTAATGCCATATCCCACAGGTACAAGCTTGGCTGTCATACCAAAACAGTATGAAAGCATCAGAGATACAAGTGAGGATCAAAAGTTTCTCCTTCTAAGGTGAACAGAAAACTACATAACACACCTTTACAGCCTTCCTGCCAATAACTCATCAATTTAAAGAAAAGCAGAGAGCCATACCAGTACAATTCGATAAACACATATAATGTTCTGCGCTAAAACAGACATAATGAAAAGAGAGCAGCTTATGCACATTTAACTTTCAAAGGAAAATGCCTAGAGAAGAACAAGCTATCCAGTGCCATCAATCAAGACTATCAATTGTTCCTTGTAGTTGCAGGTGCAACAGCTTATGCACATTAACTTTGAAGGAAATGCCCAATGAAAACACAAACCAAATGATGCAATCATTTAAAATTGCCAATTCTGTATTAATTTCTTACAGTTAAGGAAAACTGATGAACATGGCAAGGGAAATGATAGCACTTCAAGCAAAACAAGCATAGAAAATAGTTCTATTTGAATTAATGATTGAAAGGAAAGTTGTATTTAGTAATTCTTCAAAGAACTTACATGCTCCCCAAAACAGGCCTTCCATCTCAACACTTCTAACTGCTTCCTCGAGCTTCTTCATGTCAGTCTCGTCGTCCCATGGCTTTACATCCAATAGAACAGATGACTTGCCAGCTGAGAACAGAAAAAAACAAAAAAGCAATTGTCACAAATAAATTCAAGTTTGTCACTGTAAGATAACAAATCAATGATTAAACCAATCAAATAGCGGGCCTAAATAAACATGAAATACAAAGAGGCCACCTGAATAAAAAAATTTATTAAAAAATCTCCAAAACATTTCTTCCTTCTTAAAGAGAGAAACTTACACTCTTTCTTCTTTGAAGAAGCCTTAATAGTAGCTGCACGTTCTTCAGCAGCCTTCTTTTCCTCCTCAGTCTCTTCACCGAACAGATCCACATCATCATCATCATCATCCTCGTCAGCAGCCGCCTGGGAACCACCATATAAATCCCAAGCATAAGTACAACCCATGAAGTTTTTACAAAAGCAGACTAAAATAAATCAATGTCTACTACAAAGATTAAATATCCCACATTTATAGAACAGCAAATCACGAGAATATAAAAACTTGCCTTTGTGTCAGCAGATGGAGGGAGTGGCAATTGCCTCGCTTTGTGATGGGAGCAGATCCCTCAATTACAACTCCACACCCTTCAGCTTCTACACCACTGCAACAGAACCCGATAGCATAACAATTTCACTACCATCTCCATATATATAATGACTCAAATACCCGAATTGAATCGATATTTAAATTTACACAAGCAAAAGAAAGCTTACGAGATCCTCAGGAGCGCATTAATATGAGTGTACCACCGAGACACATTCACGTATTCAGCTGCTGGTGCACTTGAAAATGCTGCAAAAACGGTGAGATCGTCCTTGGAAGCTTGGTATCTGAGAAACAAGAAAATAAAAAATACGAAACCAGTTATCAATGAGAAATCATCTGTCCCCACATGGATAACCTGCTTTCGACCGGCCCGAAACCACGAAAAGATATAGAGAGAGAAAGAAAGATCCCTGGTTGAAATAGAAACGTACCCTGAGATGTAACTGCGGGAAAGGAGATAGTCATCGAGCTTCTTGAGGCCAGCGGCTGAGGTGAGATCGTAGAAAGCGACTGCCATTGCTTGCAAGCTGTAATGAGAAATTAAAATAGATTACTAGTTAACTTCGAATCTGGAAAGAGGAATCGCGAAGGTATGAATTTGAGAATCTGCTGGGTTCGTTCGTACTTTGAAGGAGAGAAGTGGCAACGGCAAGACGGAAAGAGGGAGGCGTAGTTTAAGGTCTAGGGTTATTTCTGGGGAGTTGAAACGATAATTTATAGAAGAGAGAGGTGAGTGTTTTGCGACCACGGTTCATTAGATTTAGTCCTATTTGATATTATATTTTAAAAATAATTTTTTTAAAAAAATAATTGTTTTTTATATTATTTTTATATCAAAAATAATTTTTTCAAAAAATAAAAAACTATTTTTAAAAACAATTTGAATGATATTTCAAAAAAGGTTTAGATACTTTTCAAAGCTATACAGTGCAGACCGCTCCAGCATAAATCTGAGTATAAAATAATTGTTTTTTAAAGTATTTTTTTATAATTATATTAAAAAAAATATTTTTTCTCAAAAAAATATTTATAACACAAAACAAACAAGCTCTGAGAAAAAATGGGTCAAGATATGGACTCACCTGATAAAAAAAAACTTGGATTCACTCGTAACTTTAGGTGAAACCCGGTCCTTAATCCATTGCTTTTTTTTTAAAAAAGAAAAAAATATAAATATAAAATAAAACAAAATTAATGAGAGTGAATCGAAGTTGATTTTCTCGACCCGAGTCATACTCTAATTTATAACTATCATGTAATAATTTATAACTACGTTTGTAACTGCTACGTACATTTTAACTGGGTTCATGTTACTTGATAACTTCAATGGACTTCAAAAGTGAAAATAAAAGGAGATTATTTTTATATAAAATAAATGGGATATTTACAAGATGAAAAGAATTTTTTAGGGTACGATGGTGGTTGTTTTAAAAAAAATAAAAAAAATATATATATCAAGATAATATATTGCTTTATTTTTTCAAAATTATTTTTGTCATTAAAAACATCTATAAAATATTAAAAGCAAAAAAACAAATATATAAAAAAATCATTTTTAAAAAAGAGTGTCCATGGAAACGCGGAAACAAACATGTTCATGGTAAAGATACAACTAGTTTGTTATTGACAAGTGGATGGTGTTATTGTGTTATGTCCCATAGGGCCTTTAATTTATGATATTCCTTGACTATTCATGGGTGGGACTTTTCAAAGTCTCCATTGCACTTTTTCCTGTTTAGTTTTGTGGATTTAAGACTAGTTTTTTTTTAAATAAAAAAAAACTAATAATAACAAAAAAAAATAGTTTGGAAAAAAATTACAAAACTGTCATTATTTGTTAATTAACAAAAAACTTAAAAGGGAAGGGGTTTAGTGCTACTATTTATTGTGATATTTTCCCATTTTAAAAAGATTTCTTTTAAAATTAATGTTTTTTTTTAAATCATTATTTAATATTATATTTATTTTCTATTGAGTGGTCTCGCTTTCTTAACATGAATTTATGGATTTGATGAATTGATTTGATTAATTTTTTAAAACTTTTTTTATTTAATATCTAGTTAATTAGAAATCATGCCTCGTGATTTATCCTTTTTGAATCATGTAAAGTTATTCTCGTCTCGTTGTTCGGGA
This sequence comes from Salix suchowensis, assembly GCA_029030765.1. Classification (NCBI taxonomy): domain Eukaryota; kingdom Viridiplantae; phylum Streptophyta; class Magnoliopsida; order Malpighiales; family Salicaceae; genus Salix; species Salix suchowensis. The sequence continues at coordinate 7,658,615 of CM054991.1, forward strand.
ATAATATTTAATGAGTTAACCTGAGTTGACTTGTCTTATTTTTTATTTTTTTAATTGAATTTTTTGTCAATATCATCATTCAACATTAGATCAATTAAAATCTAAGCTTTATAAATTATTTTGATTTGATTTTTATAAGGATTCATGGTCTCATGATCAAGGTTTTAAGTGTACTTAAACTAACATGTTAAATTTGTAATGTGGATTGTGAGGTCATGATAACTTTATAAAAAAACTATAACAATTGTAAAATTTATTTTTTTAATTAATTAATTATTAAATGATGAAATTAAAAAAAAATGAATAAACTTGAGTTAGCTTGTTAGCTAGCAAATAAGGTGATAGTATCAATATATCCCCATGGAAAGTAAACCAAGACAAGTCATGAAGTTTTATTCTCGATAAATTTAATGATGATGGATTATATTAAAAAATAATACAAAAAAAAAAAAACTAAGTTAATCTACTAAATTCATGGCATAATACATGATATTAGGATAATCTCGTAGAACTAAAAAAATATATAAAAAAATAACATAATTCAAATGGTTAACTGACAACCCCTCAAAATCCTGATCATTTGAGATAACCCATATAAAAAGCAAATCAAAATAAATTAAAAAGTTTAATCCACAATCAATCTTGTTGTACCTAATATTGTTTGATGGAATTTGTAAGAAAAAAAATTCAAAAATGTCAAGAAATGAGTCAAGTTAACCCGTTAAACATTATTTTCAGGTGATGGAGTTAGAATAGCTTAATAATAAGAAAATCAAAATAAACCACGAAGTCCGATTCTAAGTTAAGCACAATATCAGATGATAAAATTGAAAAAAAAAATCGATTAACCGGGTTAGCTCGCCAAACCCGTGACTCGGTCATGAAAGGAAAAAAAGATCCAATTAAAACAAGTCCAATATCGAGGATTGGTGAGTACAGTCAGGAGACCGATATAACTTCTTAAAAATAAATAATAAAAACTAATTTAACCGGAAACAGGACCAACAATCAATTCATTTGCTATAGAAAAAGCAAATAACTCATTTTTAGTGGGTTTTGTCAATTGTATTTTTATTATTTGTTGATTGAATACCTAGCAAAACAATTAAAGTATGTCCAACAATTAATTAATCTGCTGCAAAAAACAAATAACTCATTAACCAAATATACAATTGGCGTTGCCATTTCACTGTGGAGAGCACTGTGCACTGTCTCACAATCCCCTGTGGATTGCGGCAGTGCACAGACGGAATTGGCCTTGGTGCTCCGGTGTTGTGTGTATATTTTATGGGGGTATTTTTGGTTTTTGGCTTTTTTTTTTAATAGCCGCAATGTGCACAGTGTATTAACGAATCTGCCCCCCGAAAAAGACAAAATAGCACACAGGACACAGGGGCGCCATCGGATTTTCGTATTTTTGGTGAACAGTGTGCTGATGGAAAAAGCCCCCGATAACGACAAAATTGTGCACAGTACACGGGGGCTGAGGCGTCCTTTCCCCTCCGGTATTTTTGTAAATACCAGTGGGGACAGGGCTGTTTCGGTCATTCGCCAAGGGGACAGCTGGCGTGTCTCCTGGCCGTGCCAGCGGCGTTCAACGCAAACGCGCCCTTGAGGCGGCGCGTGCGGCGTCTTCCCGGTGTCCGAAATGCACTTCCGCTGTGACAGAAGATGCGCCGGGATGTCCTCTCTCCTCCGTCGCGGCGCGTTCACTGAAACGATGTCCGGTTCAGCCGCGGCGGATGGTTTTCTCTCCGACGTCGCCTTTCTCTCTCCTTCCGCCTCCAAATTCGGCTCCAGTCCCTAATGTTGGTGTGAAGTTCAGTTTGGTCCCTACGGTTTTGATTTCGTTTTTATTACTGATTTATTCAAATTAAAGTTTTATTATTTTCAATTGTGCCCTTCAATTAAAACTGATTATATAAGAAAGTTTTATTTCAGTCCTTATAGTTTTGATTTTGTATTTATTTTTTATTCCTTCAATTATTCCGGTACAGATGTTTTGATTTCTTTGATTTGGTCCTCCAATTGAAATTGCTGATATATGCAAAGTTTGATTTCAGTCCCTCTTCTTCTAATTTTTCTCTAAAATGACAGCAATTGTCATTATTTATTTTTGGTCCTCCAAGTAATTTTTTTTTTATTTTTTCCTTCAATTAGAATGATTTTTATATATGTCATTTTTCATTTCGATCCTTATTCTTTTAATTTTTTTTGGATATTAATTCATTTGGTTTCTTTTATTCTTTAACAATGTTTAAAAATTTAATCCCTTTATATTTGATTTTCATTTCAGTCCTTATACTTTTATTTTTTTATATTTCTAGAATAATCCCTACCTTTGTCCATGTATATATAAATGTATTTAACACAATAATAGTAATCATAATGATAATAATAATAATAATAATAATAATAATAATAATAATAATAATAATAATAATAATAATAATCATGATTTAATTATTTTTCATTCTTACTCTTATGTTGTTATTTTTTCCTCCCGATAATTTGATAATTTTTTTCTTTCCAGTAATAGCAATGATAATTTTTTTTTTCTTTTGTTAAAGTTTCTTGGATATTTTTAGTCTTTCATTTATTTTTGTTTCTTTCATTATTAACATAATAATAATTATTATTATAATAAGAATAATAATAATAATAGTGATTATTATTAATATTATAATAATAGTGATTATGTATTCTATTATTATAATAATAGTGATTATTTATTCTTTCACAACAACAACAACAACAATAATAATAATAATAATAATAATAATAATAATAATAATAATAATAATAATAATTTTTAATTGGTTTTTCTTGCTTGCTGTTTTGTTCATGCTTTTTATTTTTTTCCCTCGGTATAATTTAATAATTTTTATTGTTTTTATTCTAGCGGCTATAATAATTGTAGATGTTAAGACTCCGATATTGCTATTGTTATAATATTTTAAATTAATATTGCTTCCTGTTCCCTTTTGTTTTTTATTTGCTCCTTCTATTAGTTGATTTGTATAATTTTATTATCTGCACAATAATGATTTCGGTAAGGTTTTTTTTCTTATTCAAATATGTTGCTCTTTTTTCTAATGTTAGAGCGCTCTTTTGTGATCGTTTATGACACAATACATAGATTCTAAAAGATGTAATCTATGCTTACGTTACAAACTCAACTCAAAATTTTCAACATTTTATCTTTTAATCTATAATTTTTATTTACTTATATCATATAAATTTATCATTGTAGATTTAATTATGTTAAATTATATACAAAAAAATACCCCGGCAACGCGCGGGCAAGCTGCTAGTATTTAATAAATCTGATCAGTTATTTGCTTATAAATCTGCGAGTACAATTATCTTTAATTTTGTATCTTATTTATGTTTTATAAATATTTGTTTTAGCATTACTATTAAAAAATCTCACCCTCGACACTTGCTGTTACATTTTACAAAAAATGATCCTACCTGCTGCAAAGTGCAGGGCGAGTGTCTTGCAATAACTAATAAGGTGATAGATGCACCTGTTTCATTTGCAAAATCAGCACGCCATGCCCCCCCTTTTTTATTATAGTAATTATTTTTTAAAATATTTTTAATATAAAATATATTTTAAAAAAAAACGACTTCACAAAACAAACATGACCATACTCTCACCTTAATAACATGACATGAAAACCTAAACGCAACCCTTTATTATTATGTTTTAAAAATATTTTTTTTTTAAAATGAAATTTTTTATTTTTTTTAAATTAAAACTTTTTACATCTTTAAATTATTTTTATATACTTATATCATAAATGATTTTCAAAAATAAAATAAAAAATATTATTTCAGATGTTCACCAACTGTCGAAATGTATGGTGCACCTTTCCCTGTTATACTGCAACTTTCATCCACCTCGACAACAATTGTTGATTGGCCTCCAGTACATCTTTACATAAATAGGGTCTTCAATGTTTTCAATTGAATAAAAATCAATTGTTTAGTGCTTCTTGGTAAATTCAGTACACAGTCATTAAATGCTTGTTTGAAACTATATTTTAAAAGTATTTTTAAAAATAAATAAATTTGAGCTTTATTTTTTTATGTTTTTATATATTTTGATATGTTGATGTCAAAAGTATTTTTTTTAAATAATAATAAAATATTATATTTAATATATTTATAAATCAAAATCACTTTGAAAAAACAACTTCAATCAAACTCTTAAACAAAATCTTAATGAATAAATAGTATTTAACAAGAACAAAACGCATATGGTGTTAAATTATGATTTATTAATTACAAAAAAACAATTGTTCAACGATCGCCTACCCTATCTTTTGCTTGGATCTAAGAACTTGTTTTGAATTATAATTAAGGTCGTTTTTTTAAAAATATATATTTTTATTTAAAAATATATTAAAATATTTTTTTTATATAAATACATCAAAAATCTAAAAAATGATATAAAATCATAAAAGAATATTTTGTCAAAAAATAAAAAAATGTATTTTTTAAAAACATAGACAAACAAATACTAAATTAAAGAGTGTTTGATACTGCGTTTCAAAAATATTTTTTTTGAAAAAAATTAAATTTTTATTTTTATTTATTTTTACTTTTAATTTAATTTTTGAGTGTTTTTAGATCATTTTTTGTATACTGATATAAAATATAATTTTTTAAAATTAAAAAAATATTATTTTAATATATTTATAAATAAAAAATATTTTTAAAAACAATATTAACAGAATTTATTGAAATTTAAATTTTATATTAACCCGTCATGCAAAACTGTAATTTACAAGACTATAAAGGGAAAGTGCTATAAAACTACATCGAGAAAATAAATTAAATGTAGATAAGATATCTATCTAATTAATTTTTATTGTAATGTTTTTTATATTTTTTTTCATATTTCACATAAAAATTATCAATTTATGATATTTTTATTTGGAATATTTTAATATTACGATAAGTTTGAATTTAGAATACAATACTTCTTAAAAAAACTCATGTTTTGTAAAGAACAAAATAGAAGGAAAAACACATGAATAAAAAAAGTAGATACATTTTTCACTCCTCATTTCAAATTAATAGAATTTTTTAGTGGTTTCTATTTTGACTGCCTTTAATTATTTTTATCTGATGAACTGTTTAAAAAAGATGTGATCTTTTTTTTATATAAAAAATTAACAATAAAAGAGAATTTTGACCAAAAAACATATTTTTTAATAATTTAATTCATTGTTTTTCTTATCAATATTATTCTTACTACAACATAATTAAAAAAGCTATTCACATTACCGTGTCAAATATTTACATGTGTTTCTTTTTTTTACATTTTATAATAAAGATCAATGTTGAATATAATCTTTATCTAACATTAATAATTTTAACCATGTATTTTTCAGCATGTCTCGTAAAATACAAACATTATCTTCTAATTTCTAAACATATATATATATATATATTTTTTATAATAATCAACAACATATCCATAATATAAAAAAAAATTAACATTAAACCCTAAACATGACATTCAGAAATTTAAATAGCTAAAAAAAAGAAATATATCCTCAAACGATCAGCCATCGGACCAAAGCCATCACCTAGTAAAACCCACGGTTCACAGCCTTCTCCCGTAAACAAGAGACCACCGAACCCGAACCAATCAGCAGCAAGGGAAAAGCTGCCCACCATCACAGTTGTAAACGGGTGGGTCACACGTTCTTGCTGTTCGTCCGATCGATATCGATCGGACGGTAATAATTACACCCCACCAAAAGTCTATCTAGATCCTACCTTTCAAGGTATCAACGCCACCATGAGCTGTCAAAAACCAAGTCGCCGTCTCTGGCTTAACACGCGCACGTTAGCACACTCCCCTCCCCACGTCCATGCAGGAAACTACCACCCAAGAGCGCATGTTAGTAACATGCAAAAAAAGCCACCCATCATAAATTTCATTTAACTCCAGTCAACTACTATTTAAACAACAAAATCGTAGTATAATTAATAGTTGACCTTTATTGTTGACTAACAATCTAAAAATAATCATAAACCCACCCTGCTCGTCATCACCTTCTCGATTCCCCCCCCTAGAATTTTACAGCTTAATTAAAATTTCAAATATCTTCCCAAAAACTATAAATACCTGGCAGATATTTATCGCTGGAATAGCGGAATGTTTTTAAAAATATTTTTTATTTAAAAATATATTAAAATAATATATTTTTTGAAAAAAATATCTTATATTATTATATCAAAATAATCTAAAAATATCAAAAAATTATTAAAAATAAAAAATAAAATAATTATTTTAAAAACTTTTTTAAAAAACATTCTTAAAACAAAATGCCAAACTGGTATTAATTACGATTTACTACTTATTAAAAGACATTGATAATTAGTGTAAAATATTGATGTTAGAATAATTTAAAAAAATAAAAAATATATTATTTTAATATATTTTAAAACAATTTTTTTTCTATTAAAAACAACCCCAGACATGATCTAAGCACCCCGTTAATAATAATCTTGTTGTAATGCGTGTATAATTGGGAGTTGACCAAGAATTCAAGAATTTGTTGGACCACCCGCTATCAGCAGCAATAATTTGTGAAATACATAATGTTTTAAATAAATTCTCACTTTTTTTCCACGTAAAATATAGTTTTTTACTAGCTAGGAACAGGAGTAAAACGGTCACGAGAGTTCGCGTTTCAATGAAGCTAGAAGAAGGAAAAATGACCCAGGAGTCCGAGAGACTCATCTGCCTATCTATATTATTTTTTAAAAAAAAACTATTTTTATATCAAAATATACAAATAATTTAAAAAAAATATAATTTAAAATAAATAAAATAAATTTATTTAAAAATACTTTCGAAATACAAAACCAAACCTAACTTTACTTCTTCCTCGCGAGGGACCTTAATTACCATACCATACCATACATTACCACCGTGTTAAGTTGCTGCTAACCTGCACAGGAAACAAACACTTCAGCTGCTATTTTACGCCGAGTAACCACACGCAGCTTTGGTGTACCCACCAAACACGAGAGCAAAGAGGAGCTTTGGTGTACCGAAGTGAGTTCTTGGATCAAACTACAATGTAGTCCCTGTAGATTCAATAATGATCACTCTGGCTCTTGAAGTTTAAAAGTCCCCGTTGTTAATTCAAGAAAGGATAGACTAGTCTCAAGAAAAAGAAAAACTAAAGCTCCAATGAGAAAATAAAACTCAACAAGTATTAGATTTCCTCAAATCTAACTCATAGAGTTTAGAAGTCTCCAATCTAACCCCTAAAGTTAATTAACAAACACGACACAACGAAGTATTTCATTGTTCCATTTTCTATTTTTTCTCCCATCTTTATATAGGTTTTTTTGACATTGTGATAATGATTGTTTCTTAAAATACTTTTTCTATTGAAAATATATTAAAATAATATTTTTTTTAAAATATTTTTAGCACCAACAAATCAAAACAATTTGAAAACATAAAAAAGTAATTTGAAGAAAAGAAAAAAAATTATATGTAGCAACACTTTTGAAATCTAAAAACAAATAGGGTCATAGTAATATCATGTGAAAATTAGGTTTTATTAATGATTTTATAGTAATTTTTTATTTTTTTATTAGTTTCTATTAAAATAAAAACAAAAGCTAATTTTCATTAAAAAAAATTTAATTTATTTTTGACATTAACAAATCAAAACGATATAAAAATAATTTTTTTTTGAAGCAAAGAAAAAAAATAAAAAAATGTTTATTTAATTTTAAAATCATTTTTGAAATCCAAAAACATGCGGGGTGGTAGTAATGTGATGCAAAAATTAGCTCTCATTAATGATTTTATGGCAAATTCTTTAAGTTTTTTGAAGATGCAAATAGAAAAGCACAAATTAAAGAACCAAAATGAAATAAATACAAATTATCAGGGATTGAAATGACGTTAGACTCAAGATTTTATTAATAATTGTTTTTCCTTTTTATTGTCGTAGCAAATAAAATAAAATAAAGAGAAAACGTTATATATATATTTGAGCATAATAATTCAGCCCAGAAAGTCTCTCTCAATTAGCTCAAACAAAGTGAGAGAAAAAGAAAATCAAGAGCCAAGAAAAAGAAAATCAAGAGCCAAGAAAAAAAGAATGGTCTCAACAAGAAGGAGTGGATCTCTTTCTGCTAACAATAACAGCAAGAGATCTTCCTCTTCAGATGACAATAATAACAATAACAGCAAGAGATCTTCCTCAGAGGATAATAATAAGCCACCATCACCTAAACGTCAAAAGGTAAATATAAATTAAATTAAATCACCGCGTGATTTTCTGGTGTCTCTTTTGGATTTTTTTTTCATTTCTTTTTGTGGGTTTCAGGGAGAGAATGGTGGAGTTACGGAGAAACCGATGCCGACGACAGATAACTCTAAGGAATTGAGCCCGCCGGAGGAGGAGGATCCCGACGACGGTGGACCTGGAGATGCTCCGACTACTGGTGGTGGTGGTAGAGGCGCTTTGATTTCGGGGAAAGGTCAAGAAACGGCGACGCCGGCGGTGGCTATTGTGACGCCGATCGCTGAAGGTCGTTTACTTTATATATATATTTTTTAAAATCTTCCTTTTTAAAACCTTGAACTAAATTTCGTTTTCTTTTTACATGTTTGAGAATTGAATTTTAAGTGTTTTTTTTTTTGGATTTGATTAAAAGGCTCTACTCCGGTTGTACTAGAGAAACCGAGGAGTTCATTTTCGACATGGAGTTTATATCAAAAGCAGAATTCAAGTTTCGAAACGCCTTGGTGCAAGCTGCTGACACAGTCTGCTCAGGTAGTTCGATTTGCGATTATCGTTAAATACAATTTTTTTTTTTATGTTGAAAAATTGAGAATTGATGTCCAAAAAGGAGAGGTTTTGAGGTTTGACTAGAATGTTGTCTGTGTTTGGATTGCAGAATCAGAATATAGTAATCTGCTCGTCCAGTTATTTGATTGGCTCGACTAAACAATGCAATTTGGTGTTGAAGGATTCCACAATGGGCACGATCCAATGCAAGATTAGACACGCGCAGGTATTGGCTGTATGTTGAGTGTTTTTGTCGGATGTTTTGGCAAACACAGTGTCGGTGTTTGTTATCTGGAGGGCTGTGAACTGGGTATTATTGTGGAGTTTTGTCTGTTTAATAGTTCTTGTGGAGGTGAACTCCTGAATATGTATATGCAGTTTGAGTTCTCATTGTTTGTGGACATGATCAGCGCGAGGGAAGTGCTGTTGCTGAGCTAGAAAGCTCGGGGAGCAAGGGATCAGTGCAAGTAAATGGGACAGCTGTCAAAAAGGGTACTACCTGTGTGCTTAATTCAGGAGATGAGGTGGTCTTTGGTGCGCTGGGGAACCATGCCTATGTATCCTCTACTTTAATTTAATGGTTCAACCTTTCTTGTTTGTCATTCTTCCAGCCACTCAACCTTCTTTCCCCTTTCATTTTTTTGTTTGCAACTGTGTAGAAAATAGATTTTATTGTTGTCACATGATAGTTTCCTTAATTTCTGTCAAAAATAGATTTTTCAGCAACTCCTGACTGAGGTTGCGGTTAAGAGTGCTGAAGTTCACAGTAGTCTGGGAAAACTCTTGCAACTCGAAAGGAGGTCAGGAGATCCATCGGCTGTTGCTGGGGCATCAATATTGGCATCTCTCTCAAGCCTCAGACCTGATCTATCACGCTGGAAGTCTCCAGGACAGACTGCCAGTAAAATACACAATGGGACTGAAGTGCCTGCTCAGTCAGTTGTCCATGATGGTGCGGAGGTTGAGCTTGATGGCATGGAAGGCAATTCAACTCCAAATACAGGGAGTGCTAAAGCTGCAGAGGTTGGAGCAATCAACCAGAATCTTCCTCACGATAGCAGCCAGGACTCTGGCACAGAGGCAGGCAATGTAAACATCTCTGGGATGAATGATTTGATAAGGCCTTTCTTCAGGATGTTAGCTCGATCATCTAGTTGTAAACAAAAATTGAGCAAAAATATCTGTAAACAGGTATTGGAAGAAAGGAACGAGTGGCCAAAGGATTCGCAGCTGGCATCGACCTCGGGTATGTCATTGCGGTGTGCGGTATTCAAAGACGACCTCCACGCCGGAATCCTTGATGGTAAAAACATAGAAGTTTCATTCGATAACTTCCCATACTATTTAAGGTATGATTTTCTTCTTGCCATCTTTAGCTCTCAATTTCATGTTATCTAGGCAAATTCATGTTCTCTATTTTTTTTAAGTTAGATTTTTGGTATGACTTCATATCCTGTACTTTCTACTGGCATAGCACAACATATGAATATGATTATTGTTGCTAGTTGTCAGAGAAATGTTTGCGTGCCTGGCTGTTTTTGTGCATTTAAACTGTCTATTCTCTGAATGTGAAAATGTGTTCTGATTTGAATGTTGAAAAATGAAAACAGCTGAAGTTTTAGCTCCACTGGGTGCTTTATTTGTTTCAGGCATGACTTTTAATGCTCCTATGTCAACAGCCTTCGCTGATATTGGGAGCATTGCACTAGTATACTGGTGGAATATTCCTTATTCATACCCCTCTATTTGTTAATCTTATTTCACACCACCAGTTACAATGATTGTTGAATAGAGAAATCCAAAGTAGAAATGAAAGGGTGAAAGATAATTTCCTTGTTATAAAGTGGCTTAGAAACCCAAGGTCTCATGGGTAATTTGCCTTGCAAAATGATGGATCTATCCATGTAGGTGGGTGATTTGGGTTGATCAATCTTATATGGTACAACTTGGATTGAAGATCTGAAATGTCTCATAATGAAAGGAAGGGGTGGTAGAAAAGGGAAGGAGAAGAACGGAGTAAATATGGGTAGACCCATGGACATTTTGTGATCAGGATATCTGGAGCCGAGAGAAGCTGTGTACAAGTTAACTGGAATGTCATGCCTTTTTGAATGGGGATCCTACCCATGAGCTTGATAAACCTGTTGAAACTAAATAATCAATGAAGACAGATGAGAAATTGATGAACAGATTGCACACCTGTATACAGCTTGAATATGCATCCATGTAAAACCTGGATACTGGATTTGGAAAAATCAAACACTTGGATTTGCATCTTGTTCAGACACTGGTACTGAGGATACCTCACACAAGCAATCTCAGGATAGGATGTACCAAACAAATAGGATGGTCTGATCAGATATGTTATCCATCAGGATGTGGTGACAATGCATGGCAGTTTTGGAGGTAATTATACTCTTTTCTGTGTCACAAGTTGGCCATCAATTGAGGCATGGAACATTTGTTGGACTTGTAATGTTTGACCTGTAATTGGAGAAATATTAACACAGCAACTTATTGGATGCATTGCACAGATCTCCCTTCCCGTGGACATTGGACATGTGAAATGGTTGGTTTGAATTACTCAAAGCAAAAGTCCACATTTTCTGGTTGCTGAGAGCCAAATGGCTGACATATGATCCTTGTGATGTGGTGATTGATGTGGCCACACATATCCTTCATTTCAGTGTTATGCAAAATTTGTTGTATAAAAAATAAACTTTGCATTGCATGTGTGATTTTGATTCAGTGGTGATTTTTGTCAATGTGGACAGCTGGCTATCTTCCTATTGTGCAGATTGTTTCCTATTTCTACATTTCCTATTCTGTATAGATAAGCATCATTATGTGTCAGATTTTGGTTTACATGTATAGGACTAGAATCATGGACTCTGATTTACTTTCCATAGATAGTTCTCTTGTACATTCTATATAAACATTCAGAAATCAAAGACTAAAGATAGACAAATTCAGACAATCCTTTGAGCTATTTTTGACAATTTTACCTTATGCAATTTTCGTTAAATGGTTCTATTTACTGTTGAGATTTGGCACCTCCAATAAATTCTGTTATCTGAATCAAGTGGGAAGACACAAGATTCATTTGAACACAACTTTTTTAACCACGGATTGCTAATGGCATGATTATTTATTTGCATCTCTATCTCAGATTTGTCATCTTTCTTCTGCAGTGAGAATACAAAAAATGTGCTGATTGCAGCTTCATTTATACACCTGATGCACAAAAAATATGCAAAATATACCTCAGAACTAAATACAGTCAATCCGCGTATTCTGCTTTCTGGCCCTGCAGGTCTGTGGGCTTATTACTTCCGTTGTTATATTTTAGAGTTTCTAAAGGTTACCTTTTAAGAGAAAGCTTGACCTTTCCCCCCCTTTTGAATGCTGTTTGTAGGTTCTGAGATATACCAGGAGATGTTGGCAAAGGCACTTGCCAATTACTTTGGCGCTAAATTGCTTGTGTTTGATAGTCATTCATTTTTGGGTGTAAGCTAAAAATGGTGTGCTTGGCTATTATAGCTTTCCATCTGTAGTTTATGAAGACCAACAATCTTCGATTGTTAATTTGCAGGGTTTGTCTTCCAAGGAAGCCGAGCTTTTGAAGGATGGAACCACTGCAGAAAAATCCTGCACTTGTTCCAAACAAATTCCTGTGACAACAGACCCATCAAAGAGTGTGAATATATCAGCTGGTGAAACAGACACACCTAGCTCTTCAAATGCACCTGCTAGCCTGGAATTGTTTGAGATGGAGGACACCCTGCCTTCTTCTTCCGGTCCAGGGGCACCGAGGAATCACTTGTTTAAAATAGGTATTTAAGCTAATGCTATAGAGGCCTTCTATTTGTTGCTCCACTTTTCTTCCGCATTCTTGATCTTTGATTTTTCATGAGCTCTGGCATAGCAATATACTCCAAACAATAACATGCAGGTGACAGAGTGAAATTTACAAGCTCATCTTCCAGTGGCTTATATCAAACAGCATCACCATCAAGGTACAATCAGTTTGAACCAGTTTCTTCACCTTTTTCTTCTCCCTTTCTTTGACCAACTTTTTAATGGTATCTTGAATGTGTACTGTCCATAATTCTTCCTGAATTAAATATTTCTCTTATACCAAATTTGCAATAAATGATCTGCACTAAACTGCCCATCTTCTTCTCGTTCAAGTGCCATTGAAACAAACCTATTTGGTCAGATGATAGAAAATGTAGATAAAAAATGGAGGGGTTGCGGATGAACATTTTGTTAAATGTGGTTTCATAGATATCTTGGTTATGGAAAAGAAAAATGTGGTGTCATGTACTTGATGTGGTTAGGTATGGAGAGAAATTCTAGAGGTATGCAGAAACTTTTTATATTTAAGCAGCTAATATGGCATAGAGTAGTATTATTGGTGTTTTGGCTTTTGGGACTTTCTGATTTCTTAGCTGAAATTCTTCAGGGTTGGAAAAATCTTTGTTTAAATGTTCTCCATTTGCCGTAGGCATTATTCCTTTCTTTTTCTTTTCCTTTTTTATGTCTTCTTCTTGCAACAAGCATTTTTCTTTTTCTCGTGACCTGTGTACTTTTGCCTTACTGAATAAACAACAAACCCCATCAAAGTAGCCCCGGTGGTGGCTTAATTAGGAGTTTTGTTTGATTTAATTTGGATGTGCTAGGGAATTGTTTAGCAGGGCTCACTTCTGCTGTTTGAAGTAAATAATTCACTTTGCATGTTATGCCTACTTCATGGATGCCCAAAAAATGGCACCGTGTCAAAATTGATGAGAAAATTGATCTTGAATTGATTTTACTTTTGATTGAGATTAGGGATAATGTTTGGTTTGATTGCAGCAGCATTAATGCAAATCATAATTAACCAGAAGTTGAAGTGTTAGGAAATAAAAGAGTGCAGATTTGAAAGAACAATAGAAGCACTTATTTGAGAGAGCTGTACAACCTGTTTGGTATTATGGTAGCGATTGTTTTTCAAAGTATTTTTTGTTTGGAAATAAATCAAAATAATATATTTTTTTTCATTTAAAAAAATTTATTTTTGACATCAACACATTAAACAATATGAAAACACAAAAAAAATAATTTGAGGCAACAATTTTTTTATTTTTTTCAAAAACACTTGAAATGCAAAAACAAACACTCATAATGCTATTTCTGGAGCTGTAGCCTGTTAAGGTCTGGATTGTTGTAAATATTCACAATCAAGAATGACTATCAACCTGTTATAAATGCAAGGCTAATGTAAATACAAACACCGTTAAGTGGATCCAATTTTGGTAAAACTGAAGCTTAGTGTATTCAGTGTTTCAGACATGCATTGCCTTTGGCATACAGAAGAACCAGCATGTACCAAAACAAGAAAAAAAGATAAAAAAGAAAGAAATAAAAAACTCAGAAAAGAAAAGGAAAAGGGAGAAACAACACTATGGTTTATGGGGAAGGAAGGGAAATAAAGAAAATGAAAGGCATAACCTGATTCTAACATGTTGGCAGCTTAATTCTCTCTCCCTCTAACTGTGTTGTCTCCTTAATTGATTTCACTTCATTTTACTCATTCTTCTATAGTAATTCTCATTCCAATATGTAGTTTTTTGCTGTCTTCTTTATGCTCTTAATTTTGTCACTGTTGATGCAGCGTGATGTTTAACCTTTGATCCCCTGTTAAATCTAAATGCAGGGGCCCGCCATATGGGATTCGTGGGAAGGTTGTTTTACTTTTTGAGGACAATCCTTTGTCAAAAATTGGTGTGAGATTTGATAAAACAATACCTGATGGTGTTGATCTTGGAGATGTTTGTGAGAAAGGTCTTGGATATTTCTGTAATGGTATGTTAAACTGGATCATAAACATTATCATGTGCATGTACTTGATAAATGGTTCTATCTTTTTTTTTTTTTTTAATCTCAAGTTTTTTAAGTGTCTTTTACTTTCTCTCTAGTTACTGATCTTCGTTTGGAGAACACGGCTGTAGAAGATTTGGACAAATTACTCATTAACACATTGTTTGAGGTAGCAATAGTTTAGCTCTTAAGCAATTATAATTCATTTTGTTCTGGCATTTTTTATTACTTTTTGTCGTCTTGCAAAATCTTATCGAGTCTTTCTTCAGGCTGTACACAGCGAGAGCAGAAATTCTCCTTTCATTTTATATATGAAAGATGCAGAGAAATCTGTTGTAGGCAATTCGGACTCATATTCTACATTCAAAAGCAGACTCGAAAAGCTTCCTGATAATGTGGTAGTAATTGGTTCTCACACGCAAAATGACAATCGGAAAGAGAAGGTAATTTTAATGCAGTTATTTATTAGTTTTTTTTTAATTTTTTTCACGCATGGATATTTCTTCTATTCAATGATTAACAATCTAAATTTATTTTTGACAATCGGAAAGAGAAGGTACTTTTAAAGTAGTGATAAAGTGCTGATAGTGCTGATAAAATCTAAATTCATTTTAGAAGTCATGGATTCAAAAGGCAATGATAGTGCTGCTGCAGACTCTTAGACAAGAGGAAATTTCAGAGTGTGAATAAAGTGTATGAACATGTTGTACTTGTTCATTTTAGAAGTCATGGATTCAAAAGGAAATGATAGTGAATAAAGTGTATGAACATGTTGTACTCGTTCATTTTAGAAGTCATTGATTCAAAAGGCAATGATAGTGAATAAAGTGTATGAACATGTTGTACTCGTTCATTTTAGAAGTCATGGATTCAAAAGGCAATGATAGTGCTTTGACGGGTGCCTTTTTTAACACAAATTGAGGTCTGATATAATTTATTGGGTGATGAAAGTGTCTGTCATCACTAACTATGATGAGCCAGCACTGGTTAGTGAACATTCACAGGCTTGACGAGCATTGAGGGCATTGTGCATCACTGAATTATATTTGGAAATTGTAGTATTCGAGTTAATTCAACTCTACTAAGCCTTAGACCCACTTAGGCACATGAATCCCTTTGCAAAACAGTTTATCCAGTTTTAGGTGCTAACTAGGCAATGTGTGTAAATTCTATGAGTTTAGGTCCACATCATCACAAGTGGAGGAAGTGGCAGGCTGCGTTGAGTAATATAGACCTATCTAGGAGCTATAGGTATCACACTTCACTCCGTAGTTAAGATCCTTCACTTTTCTTTTAAAAACAAACACTGTATGTTTATTCAATTTTGTGGTGCAAGTCCTGGCCTTGAGGGGAGCCTTTAAAAATTTGAGCCTGTATGTTGTGTGGTAAAGAATTTTCTCTCAACCTTGCATTGTATCATTTACTTATGCCACAGTGTTTTTGCCCTTGCAGTCACATCCTGGTGGTCTTCTTTTCACAAAATTTGGCAGCAATCAAACTGCTCTTCTTGACTTGGCTTTTCCGGTGACTCTATCCCTCCCTCCCTCCTTTTTCTTTTTGTATTTTTGTCCATAGTTGCAACAGATATTTTTTTATGTCATGTCATTCTCGTTCTTTTATTGTATACATGGGTGTGTGTGGTTCTTTTATTCATGTGTGAAAAGGGAAGTTTTGCATCTTCTATGCCCTTGAATGTAATAGTGCTTCTTTTCAATGCTTCTGAGTGGGATATATTGAGACAAAGGAATGGGTGCTTGCAGGTTTCTTCTTTTCTGTGGATAATTGGCATTATCATAATTTCATTTTTTTTTGTTTGGCTTTGTTCTAGTTTGTTCAAAATAGCAATCTTAAGCATCATCGACATATTCTACTTCGTGTGCAAATAAATAAATAAATAATATAAGTCCATGTCTTCTGTTACTGAGAGATGTGACAAGAATAGTCTCATTGGATCAATGCATCATGTGATCTATTTTTGTTACCTCTTACATTATTCGTAGCCAATATATTAAGTGAAAACAATTGACATGTTTGCTAAAAAGCTAGATGCCATGCAAATGGATCCAATTTTTTTATACTGGAGGTATGGACTCAGTTTGGAGGCCTTTTCCTTTTAGTATTGCATTTTAGATCTCTTGTTGAAAGGGAGAACCGCTTGAATAATTTTTTCTGGGAAGTAAATGCATTGTCTGTACAGCACTTTCTTTATTAAGCTGTCTTTGTTCCTCCCTTGCCTCCATTTCTCACACAGGCAAGCATGTACTTGGCCAATTGATAACTTTGTATTGCATCATGACTGATTTTGATTTTCTGATGATTGATTCTGGTGCCTTCTGATTTTTTCAGGATAGTTTTGGAAGACTTGGTGACAGGGGGAAGGAAGTGCCAAAGGCAACAAAGCTTCTGACTAAGCTCTTTCCAAATAAAGTAGCTATTCATATGCCACAGGTGTGTGATGGATCACTTATCTGTCCTCTTTGATATGAACAAAAAATCATGTGCAGTGTATCATTGAAGGCTGTTAATTGATGCAGGATGAAGCACTTCTAGCATCTTGGAAGCATCAGTTGGATCGAGATGCTGAAACTCTTAAAATGAAGGGGAACCTAAATAACCTTTGCACTGTGAGATATTGATCCCATAATATAGTTTGCAGCTCCTTTTGTTTTGTTTATTGATTAACATTTTTAGCCTCAGTGTCTGTGGCTGATTTTTTACTTGACTGAGCTTTTCATTTGACAAGATAATCTAGGTGTTTTTATATAAATAGTTAATTCGCTGATTCCATGCATGTGATAATGTTATCCAATCATGTTCCTATATAATTTGTGGTCGCAAAAGGTGCTTGATTTTTCTGGTTGGTCGAACCTTGTGGTGCATCAGTACCATCATCCTTCAATAAATATGTCAAGCCTAGCCATCTGGGGGAAATCTAGAGCAATAGTCTTTATGTGCTTTTCATGTTGCTCTCGGGCAAACAGTTGAACAGAGTGCCTTCAACTGTTCATTACCTTTTCAAGCTCAAATGTCAGAACACAACTTAGCTTTTGGATGTGAAGTATGTTTGGAAGGGTGGAAAGCAATTGCATTCTTTGTGAAAAGAAGATAAGGTGAAGGCGAAGGGATGTTGGCCTGTAGTCCACTAAAAACTGAATTCTTGAAAGTGGAGATGTTGCGTGTGAGAAAAGAATAGTCTTACTCATTGCCCCTATCAAAAGCATTTCTCCTAAGCAAAAGGATGGATTTCAATTTTTTGTTTCTCTTCACTTCCATTCCTTCAAATTTAGTCCCTCCAAACTGAAATTGTTTCCTCTCCCAACTCCCCTGCTCTTCAGTTTCTGTCTTGAAAAGATGGTGTGACAGATTACCTGTTTGGTGAGAGATGCCTATGTGGAGTGAAGGCAAATTATTGATGCCACGGTAGTAGCAAATAAGGTTGTGGATACTTATACAATTGAGTGGGCTGTGTGATGAGGTTGACATGGAAAATACTTTGTGTTCACGTTGAAGCATTCTTCTGTGTGTTTAAGAGAATGGACCTCGATGATAGTTGGAGGAAATGGATATTATGTGAATTGCATATGACTCAAGTTGTTGTCAGGTTTTGTCTCAACTTCTGGTGGTCTCAGACAAAGGGACCTGGTTAGTCCCTGTAGATGTGTAATACCCTTCTGGTGACCACATGTAATTAGTAGAACATCTTTCAAGGAGAATTCGTTGACAACTCCATGCTGTACTTGTTTTTCAAGGAGAATTCGTTGACAACTCCATGCTGTACTTGTTTCCCTTGATTTCAGTTATGTTCCATCTCATGTATACTATTCAATATTTCTCTGATAGAGTTCTTATGCATCCATTATTTTACTTGGAAGTCTTCTAGATATTGTGTTGAAAAGATTTGTGATTATATATTCAGAAAGGTGGACATTGAGTGGCCTTCTTTTATTGTGATTATGTGTGAGTCTGCTTTCTCATATACTCGTGCTTGCCCTCTGCTCCCTTTCTTCTTATTTTTTTGTTCTATTTCTGTTTTCAAAGACATGTTAGAAGAAAGGGAAACTATTGCCCTCAATCTGGTCAGGGTAAAACAGTATTTGATGAAATCAAACAGTACCTTTTCTTTCATAACCATCTAATTTCTGTGCATATAAGCACTGTGATAGATATTGTAAATGGTGGTGCATGGTTAAAAGTAAAGGCATCTGGAGATGAATCCTTTCTTATTGCATGCCATTTCATCTATAGGTTTTGGGCCGATGTGGGATGGAATGTGAAGGACTTGAGACATTATGCATCAAGGATCAAACAATCACAAATGAAAGTATGTTCTGTATTTAACACATTGTTATGCTAACTAATTTCCATGATCTTTCCAAAAATTCATGTTTAGTTGTGCAATGCAGGTGCAGAGAAGGTAGTTGGTTGGGCATTGAGTCATCATCTAATGCAGAATTCAGTTAATGCTGATGCTGATGTGAAGCTTGTTTTGTCTAGTGAGAGGTAATTAATAGCTTTCTTGTATCATTTTCTTGACTCCTAGTATTGGTTACTGTGCTGATTACACGTTTGTAATGCTGCTTTGCAACACTTGCAGCATCCAATATGGGATTGGAATCTTGCACGCCATCCAGAATGAATCTAAAAGCTTGAAGAAGTCACTCAAGGTGATTAATAGATTCTCACTTGAAGATACTACTAAAAGTTTATTCACATGCATAAATTTTTTTGAAGCACGGGGCTTTAAAGAGACACCAAATTTCCTTTTTGGGAAGGTTTCATGTGCTGATCACCATAGTGATTTTTTTGGACAATCAGGATGTCATGACAGAAAATGAATTTGAGAAACGGCTTTTAACTGACGTTATTCCACCTAATGACATTGGAGTTACATTTGATGATATTGGAGCTCTTGAGAATGTTAAGGACACATTGAAAGAGTTGGTGATGCTTCCCTTACAAAGGCCGGAACTTTTCTGCAAAGGGCAATTAACCAAGGTCTCTACATATCTCTACATTCAGTGAAACAAGTTATTTCATTTAAAGGAACTTCAACATTTGTTTTCAAGTAATAGGATTAGGCTGTGATGTGTATATGAAGAAAGGTATATACTTACGGTGATCATATGAGTGCAGCCTTGCAAGGGCATACTTTTATTTGGACCTCCTGGAACTGGAAAGACTATGCTAGCTAAGGCAGTGGCAACTGAAGCTGGTGCTAATTTCATCAACATTTCAATGTCCAGCATCACGTCTAAGGTTAAAGATTATAGTATGCTTTCTTCAATTTACATATGGATTTTATTTTCTGATCTAAAATTTATTCTAATTTTGCATGCTACAGTGGTTTGGAGAGGGTGAAAAGTACGTCAAAGCTGTATTCTCACTAGCCAGTAAAATTGCCCCTAGTGTTGTCTTTGTTGACGAGGCATGCTTCTTTCTACTCTTCCAGTATTTTGCACACACCCACACACATTGAATATAAACTCAATTATTTTTCTGTGGTTTGGCTGTGTTGCATAGGTTGACAGCATGTTGGGCAGGAGGGAAAATCCGGGAGAGCATGAGGCCATGCGTAAGATGAAAAATGAATTTATGGTGAATTGGGATGGTCTACGAACAAAAGATACAGAACGTGTTCTTGTACTTGCAGCTACTAATAGGCCTTTTGACCTTGATGAGGCTGTCATTAGAAGGCTTCCACGAAGGTAATATTGTATTTCACAACAGGCTAAGTACTCAGATTTTTTGGGCACTTATATCTTATTCGTGCGAGCACTTTTGGAATATGTAAATTTTGTTTCTACAAACTGGTGCTCTTTTAATGCATTTCATTTTCATTTACTTTTACAGATTGATGGTAAATCTGCCTGATGCTCCAAATAGAGCAAAGATACTCAAAGTCATTTTGGCAAAAGAAGATTTGTCTCCTGATTTTGATTTTGATGCAATAGCTGGTATGACTGATGGATATTCTGGAAGTGA
Organism: Salix suchowensis; assembly: GCA_029030765.1. Lineage (NCBI taxonomy): Eukaryota > Viridiplantae > Streptophyta > Magnoliopsida > Malpighiales > Salicaceae > Salix > Salix suchowensis. Next base: position 7,679,302 of record CM054991.1, read on the forward strand.
CCTTAAGGTTGTAGCTCTCGTTCCTTTCCCTTGATATATTTTTTTTTCTTTCAAACTTGGTGATTGTCTTACATCTAACATGTTACATGGCAGAACCTATGTGTAGCTGCTGCTCACCGACCAATTAAAGAGATATTGGAAAAGGAAAAGAAGGTTTGTCTACGTTCTTTTTTTCTTCAACATCAAAGAAAGAAAATGGTGTGCAGTGTACTGTATACCTAGATTTTGCTCATAAAATGCCCACACAAATACACTGCACTCAAATCAAGTTTTAACGAGACAAGTATTTAGCCTTGTTCTATTTTATTTTTACAGGCAGAATTAGATTATCATAGGATTACCTCTAATATGACCAAGCTCTCGCACAATTTATTACAGGAACAGGCTGCAGCTCTAGCAGAAGGCAAACCTGCCCCGGCTTTAAGCGGGAGCGCTGATATCCGGCCCCTAAACATGGTCGACTTCAAAGATGCTCATGAACGGGTAAAAATGATGACCAAATTTTGTTGACTTGTGCTATCTGCTTGATCTTGTTATGATATTTGCCCTGCATTTAAATAGGTATGTGCAAGTGTTTCATCTGAGTCAGTAAACATGACCGAGCTCTTGCAATGGAATGAACTGTATGGAGAGGGTGGTTCTAGAAGAAAGAAGGCTCTCAGCTATTTTATGTAAATTTTCCTTTGTGCATCAGCATCCTATTTTCTTACAAATCTTGTGTCCTCCTAAAGTCCGTTCCTAAGTAATTTTGCCGGTCGCAGTTAGGGCTCTGTCGAGTAGCCATTTTGTCTGTAAGGTGAAATATATAGGTTTTTCTAAATCATGTTTTTTTTTTTTTTTTCTTTTCTTTCGTATCCCAACTTTGGGAATGGTTGGGGATAAAGGGCGTGAAGAGAGAGGAGAGTACTATAGGTGTCATCAACTTTTGTTTTGTTCTCTTCCCCCCTTGTATTGCACTAACATTTATTGTTGATTTTAAGTTCTTAACACATCTGAAATAGAGAAGAGAGTAGACAAGCTGAAGACCTGTCAATTATAGTGTATTATTATTATTATTATCATTATCATTATTATTATTAACTATAGTGAATTATTATTATGTCTTGCAAGCCATTTCCATTTTCCATACACAAAGTTCACTTTAAGAGTTGATTTATTACACAAGATTCTTGTCTTCATACTGAATCACAAGAAACACAACACGCACGTGCATGGATAAGCATTTTTCATATAATAAGAAAAATATAACTTTACATATTAAGTATCAAGCATAAAGCTAAAATATACGTGGAAAACAATGTTTTTTCATTCTAATTAGTAATCCGGTGTTTTTTTTTTATCAAAAAAAAAATTCAATACTTATATGATGTGATTTTATTGAGATTTAGAATTGATAATTTATTTTTATATGGTTTATCTTGATATCAAAAACAATATAATTTTGATATAGTATGATCTATTTCTTATAAAAAAAAACGATGTTACTAAAATTTGTGGAGCTAATGACTTTGACGAGTTAATTCTAGTTATTTCAATTCATGGGTCTAGTGGGGTATTTATTTTCTTTAATTAAATCTGATTATACGATCATCTATTTTTTTTATTATATAGTTAAAAAAATAGTTTTTTTAAAAAATGTGTTATTAATCTTTAGAACGTTCATGAGTTTGTTCGTGAGTTTGGTGAATTTAATTTTTTTATATTTTTTTTATTATTTGATATTGAGCTGATTGAAAATTGAGTTTTATAATTTATTTTGTTTTGTTTTATATGGTTTGAAATTTGATTTTGTGATTGTTTATTTTTGTTATCATACAGTTAAATAAATAATATTTTAAAAAAAAACAAGTTATTAATCTCAATGAAAGTTCATCATCCAGTTTGCGAGTTTGACGTGTTGACTTTGATTACCCGATTCACAGGTTTGGCGGGTTTACCCATTAAACCTAGTATATTTTTTTTTTAGTGTTTGGTGCTTTAATTTATCTATTTCACTCTTCTTCAATATTAGAATGGCTGGGAAATGAATTCATGATTTATTTTTATTTATTTTTTATAGGGTTATCATGATTATTAAACTCATTAAATTCCTTGGTACAAAATTACAAGGTAAACTAAGGTCAATCAAATAAGATATTGTTTTAATATCTAAAAAGATGTCATCTTATAGTTTTTTTCGAAAGATATGATATGTTATTACCGATCATCAAAATTATTTTGCAAAATTTTAAATTAAATTGTTTTATTGGATTTAATGATATTATATAAAAAAAAGTTGTGCTCCTAACATTTTTTTTAATATTTTGAAAATGAGATCGGCAATTGGGTGACGATGAATTCCTCTAGAAAAGCCGCATGAGCATCCGAAGGAAGCAAAACACTACAGTTTCTTACCCTCTACCACTCTGAGTTAAAGTTTTAAGTTTGGGAGCACGTTGAAAATTATCAAAATGTTGGAGGACTAATTAAAAAATAAGTTTTTCAAAAAATAAAACTGATCCCTCCTCATCTCTCTAGACTATAAAGTATAAATAACCAAAACTCACCGTATCTCACAACGTCACCCTCTTTGTTAATCCAAAATGGCAGTGGATCCGATCCAAACACCACCGCCACGATCCGCTACCGATTTCTTTTCGGACCCTCTCGATTTCCACCCGTTATGGTTTAAACCGGAACTCTTCCTCTCTCCGGATTTTGACTCCGACTCTTATATCTCGGAGCTTCGAACTTTTGTCCCCTTCGACACTCTCCGATCGGAACTCCAGGCACACTTAACTTCCCTAAATCACGAATTAATCGATTTAATCAACCGTGATTACGCAGATTTTGTTAACTTAAGTACTAAACTGGTCGATGTGGATTCTGCTGTAGTTCGGATGCGGGCTCCGTTATTGGAGCTCCGAGAGAAGATTGAAGGGTTTAGAGGGAGTGTGGACTCGTCTCTTGTGGCTCTAAAGAATGGATTGGAGCAGAGATCGGAAGCGGCGGCGACTAGAGAGGTTTTGGAGTTGTTGTTGGATACGTTTCATGTTGTTTCTAAGGTATAAGGTCGTTTTGTTTGACTGGATTCTGTCGTTTTGGTGATGTAGTTAGATTTACTGGATCTAGCTACAATTTGTGTAGATTGGAATGTCCTTTTATTGACTGGGAGATGTTTTGGGATGAGTGTGTCTTGTAGAGTGAAAAGGTGCTAGATCTTAGAAGCCTGTAGAATTGGAATTCATAATGAAAGGGTTTGTTTCTCTAATTAGGTTTTCGAATATGCTGAATTCTTTATCCTTTTGTTTTCTTTTTTAGTAATTTTCAGTTATATAAATTTTGATGAGTGCAGGTTGAGAAACTGATAAAGGAGCTACCGAGTGTACCTGGTGATTGGTCGAATGGTGATGTGAATTCAACGGAGAAGAATGCAACAAGCAACGGCAGCACTGAGAATGGGACAAGTGTAAGAGAGACTCAAAGCATGCTTTTGGAGAGAATTGCCAGCGAAATGAATCGACTTAAGTTCTATATTGCTCATGCACAGGTCTGTGTTTGCTCATACCTACTAATTTTTTATGTATGCGTAGGGACAAGTTTTTGTAGAATTCTAGTTCAAGGGCTGTTGAAAATGCACGAGCATATAAAATGTAGTGAAGTCAGTGATTTTTTCATAGAAGGCCATACAATTTGTGCTCATGTCTATTCTCTGTTATTGCCAGTACAGAACCTCCCTTTCATCCAGAACATGGAGAAGAGGATTCAAAGTGCGAGCCTGTTGTTGGATGCAAGTTTGGGACATTGTTTTGTAGATGGACTTGAGCATCGGGATGAAAATGCAATCTATAACTGTTTACGTGCTTATGCTGCTATTGATAATACCAGCAGTGCAGAAGAAATTTTTCGTATGACTATTGTGGCTCCTTTAATACAGAAAATTATTCCACGTGGACTCTCAGGAGAGGTTGCTGGGGCATCGGGAGATGGACTTGAAAATGACTATCAAGAAATCAAGAAGTGCATCGAGAAGGACTGTCAATTCCTTTTGGAGATATCTTCTGCTGGTATTTTCATTTATTGATTTATCTCTTTTACCCTCACAACTCAGCAAAGCCTCATCTTATTTTTTTGGCTAATAGGCTTGTATGAAATAGATCAATTTTTTGGTGTCACCCTTCTCTGTCACCCTGTTTAACTTGCATGTTTTGGGTAAATGTTGTTTTATATAAAGCATTGGAATGAAATTGTTGTGCATGTTGAACAATCTTCTATATACTTGCAAGTTATCCTGTTGTTATTTTAGTGTAAATGCATTTTTCAGAACTTGTATCCCTTTCATCATGAAGCCATGCCTTAAATACTTAAATATACTAGCTCTGTTCCTCTATCTTTGAATGCAACTTATTGTTCCTTTTTGTTTTTTTCCCCAGAAAATTCAGGGTTGCATGTATTTGATTTCTTGGCTAATTCAATTCTGAAAGAGGTTCTCTCTGCGATTAAAAAGGGAAAGCCAGGTGCTTTTTCCCCCGGAAGACCTACTGAATTCTTGATCAATTACAAATCAAGCCTAGATTTCTTGGGTCATCTTGAAGGTAGCATGTGCCACCTTTTGAAAACTTATTTCTGCTTTACATTACTCCCTCTGGATTAAGAAAGTTTGCAGGCTGATATGAATACTCTGTAAGATTACATGAAAATGTATCATGTTCATTGTAGTTATAATGTCCAATTGTCATGCAAGGCTATTGTCCATCCAGATCTGCTGTCACTAAGTTTCGAGCTGAAGCCATCTGCATCGAGTTCATGAAGCAATGGAATGTTGGGGTTTATTTTTCTTTGAGGTATGCAGCACAACTTTTTTTTCTCTAAGTTTATTTTGAATTGACATGGCTGTTGGTCTGATTTTATTTAATGCATTGGTACATTCTGTCATGAGGCTGATCGTGCATCTGCTAAAGACAGGTTCCAGGAAATAGCTGGTGCTCTGGATTCTGCACTTGCAGCAACCAATCTTATTCCAGTTCATAATTCACCTTCTGTGAATGGAAAGTCTCAAGATTTAACATTAAAACAAAGCACAATTCTTTTGGAGAGCCTGAGATCTTGCTGGAGAGAAGATGTTCTCATCCTCTCCTGCTCTGACAAGTTTCTTCGCTTAACATTGCAGCTTCTTTCAAGGTCAGTTTGATTGATAATGGACAAGTCCATCGAGAATCAATAACTGGCTACTATTATTTGTTTGATTGGATTTTTTTAATATAATCTTTAATAAAGAATATCTAAAATCATATTGTTGATTAACAAACATTTAACAGATTTTCGAATTGGTTGTCATCTGGGCTGGCTGCTCGCAAGACGGGTAATACTGCTTCCAACTCCGGATATGAATGGGCAGCTTCAGCAGTTCCTAATGATTTCCTCTATGTATGTGTGCTGTGTCATGATTCTATTATTTGTCTTTTGTGTGGCGCAAATAAAACGTTGAAATCTTGATCAAAAGAATGCCTTAGGCTAATGGTCTTGATATCTCATTGTGTTATACACCCCTCTGGACCATTTTGCAGTCTAGTGTGGCTAATGCAAACCATTCCTTGAACATGTACTCATACTATCCTTGGTCTTGATCAAGTGAGACAGATACTTTGCATAAAGTGAGACATGAACTCGGAACTTGCTCTATGTGAGCCATCATCCCACCACGCACAGTACTTTTTTACAGTACTTGAGTGATGATGCTAAAGATAACAACCTCTTTACTTAATTTATTTTACCAACTAATGAAGCAACTTACACCACATTATATGATAGCTATTTAATGTAATTGTTGCAAGTCTGTACGGAATATGTTAATTGTCTTGTTACTGTGATTTATAATGCTCCTATATATAGGTGCCCCTTTAATTTACTGTAAACAAGTATTAATGCCGTATGCATTGTGCTTAACCAGCATTTTGATAGAGCTTCTTCGATTTGCAGATTATCCATGACATAAATTGTTTGGCCACAGAGGTTTGTGGAGATTACCTTGAGCATGTGCTTCAGCTTCTATCTTCATTTTCCGCCGACGTACTTGATCTAGTAAAACAAAGCATTTTACAAGGTGGGAAGTCATTAAATGATTTAACACCTTTAGCTATCAATGCAATCACGGATGCACTAGTTGATGAGGCTGTTAAGGTGAGCTGTATTTGGATTGACTTTGTTTAAGAATGCTTGGCTTCTGCCTTGGACCTTTCCTAGATGTCAACCTTTTCTAGATATAATGTCGCCTTACAAAGTTCTTTATCACCGGATAGTTTGACATATCGAAACATTATTCCTGACTCTGTTAAAGTATTGTTTTGAACATTTAGTAACAAAGATTGTTGCACAGGGCTTGAAAGACGTGAAGGCAATTGCTACGACTTTCAGGATGACTAATAAGCCTATTCCTAGCAGACATTCACTCTATGTATCCGGGTTGTTAAGTCCCTTAAAGAAGGTACATATAGTCTTCTTCGCTTGTAACATTTTCCCCCCCTCTGGTTCCAGCCTTCCAGGGATGTAACCTGTCCTATATTGTGATGAGCTTTAAACATACAGAAACTGTTGTGAATTAGTTTTATTATGAACTTTGCATTGACCCCATGACTTTGCTTCTAGGATTTTCTGGATACTGAAAAACATAACCCTTATTTGACTAAGGAGACTATTAAGGAGTTACAGCATGGTGCTGCAACTGAGATTACTGGTCGTTATTATGACATGGTTGTTGAAATCGTCAGTGTGGTTAGTGTCCAAATTATATATATTTTCTAATCTGACTGGACCTTTATTTTGAAATTCTCGACTTTAATATGCTTATTCATCATGCTCAGGCTAGGAAGACAGAGTCTTCACTCCAGAGATTAAAGAAGGGTGCCCAAAGACGAGCTGGTGGAGTAAGCTCAGATGTATCAGATCCCACTGCATCTGATACTGACAAATTATGTATGCAATATTTCCTTGATATTCAGGTGAGGATTGCCCTTCATCTTCCTCTTATCTCTCACCCATTGTTGTGCACCCTTAAGCACAAGCATGCACACAACCACACCCACACCCACATAGTTGGACTTACATGCATGCAATTTATCAGGAGTATGGACGTAACCTCTCTACCCTCGGGGTTGAGGCAAAAGAAATTCCTGCATATCGATCCCTGTGGCAATGTGTCGCTCCTCCGGACAGACAAAACGTGATTGATTTGTGAGAGTTGTCTTAGTTTGCCAGCCAGTTGCTAATCTACTTTCATTTGTCAATTCTCTACACATATATTGGGTGTAAATTGAAGTCAATAGTGAAGTGACTCTACAAGTTTTGGTGGAGCTTCGTTTTGGAGTGTCTCGGCATGCTATGTTGTTTTGGAGGTTGTATTGTTTATATATATATATATAATTAAGAAAAATAGTTCAAATTTAAAAATAACTCAACAAGTTTTGTCTCCTTCAAGATAGGTGTGCTGCTATTGTGATCATTGGCGTGGTCACTCCACGATGGATCTGTAAGAGCTAGGCAAGTTTCTTGTTTTGATCTATTGGAGTAGCTTCTAGTAACTTTCATTGCTTGATGAGTTCAGTGTTTCACTGACTGAAACACGGATGCCTTGGGACTTCCTCTCAGGAAGCACCATAAAAAACTGATCAGAATCCAAGCTGTTTTCAACCAATCGATGATCTGCAATGACCAAGACTTTCTTCATAAGAAGATGGCATGGAAATCTTCTGTTTCGATTTTCGTTGATGAGTCTGGTGATTTGCTGATTGAAACACCGCAATCCATTTCTATAGATAAGGCCCTTTCTTCACTATGTTTCAATCAGTTTTTTTTTACTCTAAAATCTCACGAGGAGGAGAAAAGGAAAAGGAAAAGGAGGAAACGTAAGTCGGCTTTTCGGTTGATTTGGAAGGAAGAATATACCTCGAAAAAATAAGAATCATGCAACTAAGATTTTTGACTTACCACGTCCTTGGTTGTGATAAACCCACATTTATCAATATCAGACAAGCTAAGATTCTCTTTCAAATCATGCAACTTCTCCTCTCCTCCTCCTGCTTCCATTAGTCCAACAAGATCCTCCAATGCCAAAAACCCATCTCCGTCCGAGTCCAATGACTACTCAGCGAGTTTTGCCTCTTTCAAGATCATCTCTCCTCCTATCAAACCTAGACGACAACCTAGCACAGATGGTGAAACCTACCTGTCACCATTTTCATCAAGGTGGCGAAAAACAACTTCAGGCACTCCAGCCTTGACCGTGCTAGAATATTTAAGATGAATATGAGTACCAAAAGATGAAATTAACTTGTGTTGCAAGAAAATGACAGATATGTAATCACTTCTTGAATTATGATACAAAATGTAGGATTAAACAGTCCTATTTATAGATTTGAAGGCTGTGTTTGGCTTATAAGTTATTTGGAATGACCATTTCCGTCACCGGAGGAAGAAGAAGTTTGTAGAATCATAAGCAGTAAACACATGCAACTCTTTCAAAAGAGAAAATAAATGAAAAGAACCAATCAATTTTCTTCTTGTCTTAAATTTTTTTTAAGGCTGAATTATAAAAATAACCTTCCTTACGATATATCACATACGCCTACACGTATTTTAACTTCCAGTCCATTAGCCTATTGAAAAGAACTTTAAGTTTTTTTTTCCAGAACTATAAGAAAATAAATAGTAAATTAATAATCAAATATGTGTTCTCAAAATACAGGGCAAAATCATTTGTGATGCAATAATAATGGATCTGGATATTGATTCGACATTAATCATTTGTGGCTGTTACTAACGAGATGGCTATCTCAGATCATCATGTTTGAGAAACTAGAGGAAAACACACACATGGAGTTACAATTGCACCACCATTTCATCTTAGAATCAAGTATGGCTTCAAAGTGCAACCCAGGATTTCAAGTATTGAAGAAGAGAAATAAAATTTCATTTCTGAGTCTCCGACAAAAGATTTTCCCTACCCTAGATTTCATTTTATGCTCTCCTGTTACAACTTGAAACCCTCTGTAGAATTCACAGTTGTCTTCTTTTAAACTCCACAAGCTAATACTTTCCATTTCAAGTCCTGAAAACTTGGACAAGGGATCATATAGATTTATGGGTAACTAGCTTAGAAGAGGAAGTAGCCAGCGGCAGCGGCAGCGGCAGCACCAACAATGGCAGAGAACTTGAGGGTAGCGGAACCATCTTTTTCAGAAGCAGGACCCCCGGCCAATGTAGTACTACTACCCATTGGTCCTGCAACAACCGCGCTACCATCAGCAGAAGGTGCACCGGCCGCATCACCATCATCAGTACCGATAAAATCATCGCTTAAAGGCGCCTCAGCTGCCGGCTGGTCGGTTGTGGAAGGAGCGGGTTCTGCTGCTGCAGCCAACCCGACAATGGCAACGAAGACGAGAGCAAGAACAATGAGTTTGCGTGCCATTTTCGCTAATACAGAGAGCTTTTGCAGATGTTCTCTCTAGGACAGATGGATAGAGAGCCACTGCAGGACAAAACAAAGATGAGGAGAGATTTGGGAGGAGGCTTGCCATATAAAGTATAAACCTGTAACAAGATAGGGTTTTGAGGAGAGGGAGGAAACCACGGAAGTTGTAAGCTATTTCAGGTGAGTAAACTCCTAATAATTTCCTTGGAATGCTTCCTTGCAACTTGGGATACTAATTGATGGTTTATAATCTTGCTTCTTATATATATGTCCCTATCCTGCGAAAGAGTTTGTACTTTTCGGGGTTTTCTTGGAGTCAATAAAAATATATCATGCATGCATGCATAACCATTCATCCGAGTTGAGGGAATTTTTTTTAAGAAAAAAATTTGGCACGGAACCAAACATCACCCATGGTCTTCAACATCTTAAGGTTGTCAATTTTATTTGTATTGATATTTTTATTTTTTTTAATTAGAATAGAATGTTTCAGTTTCAGAGTATTTTGGCATACTGTTTCGAGGTTGTACTATATATATAATTAAATATATTAATTCAAAAAAAATAGTTCAACCCTAAAAATAAAATTAGTTAGAATTATACAATTTAATTTAAAAAAAATATATTTTCTTAAAATAAAATTATGAACAAATATAATATTACAAGAATATCGTTATCAATCTCGCAAGATTATTATATTTTCTAACTGCTCTGAAATTTTAACATAATATGTATAAATATATCGAGACTCCTAAAATTTTATCTCAATCTAACAGTTATATTAAGAAATATGATTGATATTATACAATCATTCATTATTTAAAAATATATATATTATTTGTCCAAAATAGCACAAGCAAAATGATACCGGCATATTTCAACCGATATGTGACCAAAAAATCCAGAATTAATCAAAATTTTAATGGATATAAAAACAACACTGTTTTATCTTCTTTTTTTTTAACTGGTACAAAACATTTCAGTCGTTTTATCTTGTTTTTTTTTAACTGGTACAAAATATTTGTCATTTTAGCTGAAATGAAAAAAAACTAACAACATTGCTTAGGCTAGCCATTTTTGCATCTTTTCATTGATGCTTAAACTTTCTAAAGGGTAAATTAAAAAAAAAAAAGGATAAAAAAAGAGGAAGTAGACGAAGCTAAATCCTGTCGATTGAATACGAGCAACTGAGAAAAAGACAACAGAAATTCAGAAAGAACAGTTCTGGGAATATAAACCTGAGCAAACTTGGCCAGAAAGGCAAATTAACTGTTGAGTTACAGCAACGCTTACAAATGCTAAGCGTCCTCCAATCCAAAAATATCACAATCCCTGTCTCTAGTATATATGCTGACCAATTTTGGAGGAGCTTGTGGCTACAAAACCATTTCATCTCTCGTTCGTCATCGCAGGTCTCTTAGATCAAATAGTTCGCACATTGATCGTGTCTTCAAAAAAGTCTGATTTCCTGTTTGTGATTTAACTGAAAGTCCCTGGCAGTGATTATTCTCGCAGACCAATGCAGCTTCAATTAAGCAAAGAGGCTTGGGACAGTCTTCCAAAAACTCAAAGCACTGTTTCCCCCTTCTTCCTATCAATTTGCTGCCACTGTCTCGGAATCAGATAAAATATTATCCATGTCTTCAAAGTAGGGCCAAGCTTTTTGCCCTTTCTTCCCATTCTTGCTTTCCTGTTCAGTTTAGCAATGGTTGTTACTAAGCAACAGTATATAAGATAGGATGAACTGCCAACAGATGACTTCACTCAAGACTCAGATAGCACCCCTACAGTGATCTGGATTTTAGTATTTGTTTGCCATTGGAGTAAGAATTGTACAAGAATGTCCAGGAAAACATTTAACTTGCGGCAAAAACTATAGTAGTACACGGTAGTGTTCACATGCAATTATACGACGAGCTTCACTTCATAATAAGAAACAGAAATCAAAATGCAATACCAAATTTTAATTGTAAGAAGTGGAGGAACAGACCTCATATTTCTGAACCAGAGATGTCCATAACGATTTGCACTGTCCTGGACTACGATTGATCCCATCAGCCATGAAGTTAGTAGATATCTCTTCCCACAGAGCCATTCTACCTCTTACAACTTGAAATCTACTATGTAATTCCCCACGCATTTTTATAAGACTCTTAACCTCCTCAGGTTTCCATTTGTTCCGTTTAACAGATTTGGAACGCTTCGGACTAGAATTTTGATTTTCCAACAAGTCATCATCGCTACTGTCCACACCATCTTCCTTGATCTTATTCATCTGTTCTCCTGGTGGAACCAAGCTTTCATCACTTTTTACTAATTCATTGACCTGGGAAGATGATGGAACGGATGATTTCTGGAAATCATCTCGATCCTCGGAGTCAGAGGAATTTCCTTCAGCTAAGTTAGGACTTGAAGACATGCCCTCTTCCTCAGGCAGCTCTTTTTCAAATTCAATACCATCAACTGCATGATTAAAAGGTGGGTAAAAAAATATTGAGTACACTGGTTTAAAAATCCCAAGCTTTAGAAAGGTACTTCTGCTTTCAAGAACATCAACATTAAGCAAAGGTCAAAAAAGCAATTTCTATGCATGCTGAGTTGCTAGCACAAGGCCTTTCCAATGGAAACTCTCCTGCAATATTGTTTATTTTTTTTAAATCAGTCATTTACTGATGATTGGCATGAGACATGTGCAAAAATCAGCTAACCTAAGATGTGAGTTTAGTGTGGCATAGGTTTTTTCTCATGTCTCATTCACAGGCAGTCAGAAAATGGCTACCACCCACCAACCTGACCACACAAGCGCGCGCACAAAAACAAACTCATTTAAAACACAGAGAGGCAGAGATATGTGGACCTTCCAAATTTTGAGGTAATGTTTTCTCTAAATGTGCATAACCATTTCCATCAGGTTGCTTCCTATCCACCCGATTTCCTTTTGGATGGCCATCGACAATTTTTCTCAATGCTGATGTCCCAAAGCCAACATGAGAATTGCCAGATAACCTTGCATTGAGTTCATCAGAAAGAACTGCTGCTGGGTTTTCCACAGCAATGGCAATGACTTCAGGTCTTTTACCACTATACTTCCTTACCATCTTCCTCAACATCTCAGATACCGTTCTTTCCATGTGAGTTAAAGGGCAGTTCACCGGACAGCTTGAAAGTGCAGCATGAGCAGCTTTGTGAAGTGCATCTAAAAGCTTTCCTTTGTCAAGCCACAGACAGCGTGTTGTGATTTTTATTTTTCCTTTTAAGCTTTTTTGAACTAGACCATCTAAATTTTGAGGGCGTAAAATCTCCATACTGTAACACAGAAATGTTAAGAAATCATTACAGTAACAAGAGTCACAAGGAAAATTCAACAAGTTACTTCAGAATCTGCTAGAGCTACCTGACCACTACAATACCATCTGTTGCAATTTTTAGCCTCTCATCAATGCAAAGCTCAGTTGATGTGCCAAAAGCTTTATCACCATCGTTATACATCAGCTGCAATAACAGACCAGATTTTATGAAAATGTACCTCAATTAAGTTCCCATAATAAAACAATCAGAATTACCAACCTGCAAATTTTCCTTCCCAAGGGAGACAAAACCATTGGATAGAACTCTTCTGTTCCTCAAGTGAGAAACCCCAAGCATCTCTCCATTCTTTATAACCTGACAGAATTGTAGACCATTTGTAACTTTTACCATGCCATAACATTATATGAAACTCGAAGAATTTGAAAGAAAAACAACATAACAAGAATGCCTCTAATGTCATGTACAAAATATATCCATCATATGCACATCATTAACCAATGCAATTCGACAAAGGAGTCTTTTTTCAAGATAAACCATGCAACACTGCACCTGAAAAAGCACCCTTTTTTCAGTGAGCTTGGGCATTATGGACAGTACATCCTAAGAATTGATTATTCTCATTTACATGGAAATCAGCTGAATTCATATGATTAATAGAGTAAAAGAGAGAAGAAATGAAACGAGAATCAGTTGTCTATATACATAGAGAGGCAGGAGGACCTTGTTGTTCTATTCTGAAAGATTCTACACTCTCACTAAATGCATCAGATTGTGGCAAACGTAACAAACTTCAAGATCACCTTATGCATACTGATCACCATAAGAATGTAAAGACTAACTCACAGCAGTATGGTGAATGCCAGTTGATTTCCCAAGCAATTCATGTTCTTTCAAAAACAGAAGTTCTCCATGTATGGGAAGAAAATGTTGCGGCTTCACAATTTTAAGCACCTCCTCCTGAAGAAATGGAATCAATGTTAGATGAATTTTCCTAAAAGTTGACAGAAATAACACAATTGTAGTATTGATAATAACAAGCATAATATTCAAGGCATCCAGTTCTACATGTTTCTCCGTATAGCAATGACAATAAAAAGGTAATGGAATAAAAGGGATAACCTTCATACAATGAGTCAATATGTGAAGATGCTTCTCTTTCCACTATTGACACAAAAAGCATAACATGGAGTACAGGATCTAAAAATATCATAGCTAAGTAATATAACTAAGTGAGATCTGGAGGAGTGGCATATGAGATCTCACCAGTTCTCCACGATACGCATGGCCAGACGTGTGAAGCAGCTCATTTTTACCCATTACAATAGTTGATCCAATCTCTGATATGCGGTTCATCATTTTCATTACCCTAGATTCATTGCCAGGGATTACCTGAAAAATGAAATATAAACTGATAACATAGATACTAATCATCAGGATTATGACCATATACCTAAGCATCAGACATTAATAAACCTGTGGCAGTAATATTAGAAGATAGAAGACTATCATAAATAGATGAGCATAAAATCAAACATCTACCTAATTTGAATAGTTCAAATTCACTATACACACGTGACTACTCAAATGCAATCATCATTTCTTTAAAAAAAAGATGAAGAGAGAAATGAGAACAAAATGGAGCACCATTGCTGGCCATCTTCTATCATATAACAATTCTCTTACAATATTTCCATCAGGTTATGCAACCTTTTTGTTACTCCCTAACATATAAACATGCACAATAATAGATAACAAGAAAACCTTAAAATGAATACAGAGGGAGTGGGCAAGGGTAATCCTGGGCTTGCTGGTGCAGGAGGATTGCTACAAGATTGGATGGGATGATAGTTAGCGCCATTCACAGTACAAGGTGGGTTTTTGCAATTTTGTAACAGCGGAGCTCTGGGGAGTTAGGTTTGGCCTTAACCTATGGGAGGACATTGATTGTTGTCCTGGAAGTTGATTCAACAGTCCTTCAACATGTAATTCTTTAAGATCACTCCAGAGACTATCCTAGCTCTGTACTCTTGGCACAAACAGAAGAAATTTTGAATAGAATTTGGAATGTGACAAAAATACATACATATAGAGAGAGTGATATGGGATGATTGGTTAGCAAATGTAGGAGTTAGTGGGGAACTAGGACTCGGCTCTTTCAGTGTTTCTCATCAAGAGATAGTAGATTTGCTTTGGGCTGACTTTTGTGGTTCAGCCACTCTTAGAATGTGTCCTAGTTAGTCCTTTAGTCTTGTTCTTGGGCTCTTAAGCCTCTTTTTGTAAAGAAAGAAAGAAAGAAAGGAAACCTTGAGTCCTATAAGATGGACTGATTAACAACACGTTTGGGTTCTACAAGATTGACTCATTAACAAAACATCTTGGTTTATTCTACATCTTTTGGAAAAACATAAATTGCATCCAACTACATGATCTTAGCATACTGAGTTACTGGAGGGGAGTATGGAATGAGAAAAAAAAAAGACTAATAAGAATGAATGCCTAAATCATTAACCAAAAGTCAGAAATTGTCTTGGGAGTTCATTTTGGTTAAAAGAAGAATCCAAACATATTATATCATAATACCTTAGCTGAATAAAGAATAACATCCTCCTTGTTCAGTTTGAAGGCATAACTACTTCCATAAGACGCAAGATTGAGAGCTGCACGCGGCTCTGCCTGACACAGCAGCATGCACAGTCACACACCAGCTAATTGATGCAACAGAAATGGAACCAGGTAGCTGGATCAACTTACTTGGGATCCAGTTGTGACAATTAGCAGATCCTTTGGGGCATAAGAATCAATATCTTCCACTTTAACCTATATAATTTTGGAATTGTTAAGAGGAGGTTGCCATGAGGTCTACATGAGAAAGATGGAAGATATCACTGGAAACCTGGAACTCTAAGAAAAAGACATCAGATGAATAACTTATGCAAAAAAATTACCAGAGTGGACGGATCAATTGGTGCCTTTCCATCCTTCCATGCTGCATCCAAATATGTCCTCAATGACATGCCAACAAAGACCTGATACAATGATTAAAAAAATCAAAACTGTGAAGTCAAATTCCGTTGGAAGACCAAGGTGATAGTTCTAAGAGGAAATGAGAAATTAGAAAATCATACCAGCTTTCTACCAGTCAAATCAGCAGCTGCTTTCACACTTCCTAGGCGGTGTATATTTGATGCAAATTGAGTAGTGATAATCCTTCCTTTAGCAGCTGAAATACGTCTCAATAATGCATCAGCTACCACACTTTCACTCGTTGTCCTTCCAGGTGACAGCACATTTGTTGAGTCACTCATCATCTGAACAGAGGTATGCATCATTAAAACCTCAAGTTGCTCTGCCCTTTAAGGGCAGCTTTAATAAAGAAATCAATTCACGACACATTAATGAAGGAATCTAAGGTGAAATCATCATAGACAATACAAATCAAAATTTATAAAAAAGAGATAATGACACAATAAACTAAAATGAACACCAAAATAATAAATATCTTATACAAATGGTCAACCTCAGAGCTGTAGTTACAAAACGAATTTGTACAAAACAAATAATACAGTGTCTGGGCTTAAATAAAATGGCTACAGGAACTGATCTACTACCATGTTACAGGGATTTTGCTCAGCATAAAATGTGTGCTCATCATCAGTGATAACTTTTTCCACATTAACCTATTTTCCTCAATTCTACCTAACAAACTCCATTATCCACATCTCCAGGAGCACGTATTAGGTAGTAAAATGTCAAACATGCAATCATAATGCATATCATCTCCATAGAGCCTTAAACATTGACCTTTTCTGAAGAAGCCACTCTTCAAAAGAAGCATATTACTAAAGCATTCCAAAAAAACGACAAAACTGTCATAGCATTATATCATGAAATACATTACACAATTTACAACACTGCTTCTCTTCATTCCCACACAGTCACATACACTTGGAAGGCATATTTTCACATGCAGGTCCCACGAAAACCACTATCTCTTCCACAAAATGAAACCAATTAAGTTCCCATATAAAACTATGTCAATATGGTAACAAATTACATAATCTTGGAGACTCACCAATGTAACTCCTTCTTTGGAGAGTTCCTCTAAAGTTTCACGATCAAAAGCTTTTCCATCCATTGGTGATTCATCAATCTGTACAATATAAACCTCTTCTTAAGCTTACAAAATCATAGAGAGGGAAAAAAACCATATATAGACAAGCTTACCTTCCAGTCCCCAGTGTGAAGGATTGTACCATCAGCACAGCGAAGGACCAGTCCACAACAATCAGGAATAGAATGCGTCACCCTGATAGGCTCTATTTCAAAAGGCCCAGCTGTGAATTTCCTCTTTGTTTTAAACACCTTAAGTCTAGATGGAACAAAGATCCCATTCTCCTTCAAACGCTTCTTGATGAGCTGTCATAAAATCAGTTTAGAAGCACTTAGAGAACAAAATTGGAAAACATGACTTGCCATCACATAAAACACAAAAAGATGGTCTAGAGAACTGCCATGCAAGTCTGCAAAATTTTACAAGGCCACTTGAAATTGACAAAATTTGACTGTGGTTAGTATCAATCTACTGAAAAATGAAAGGACAACATTTATATATTCCGAGCTATTTTATTAGTCCCCATAAGCAATAGTAGGATATGCCAGTTCTGGAAACGTGCAATCTAGTAAATGTTTGTGCACATATTTATTTATGCAAGTATGCTTATGTAAACCAAATTTAGTTTATTTTTAGCACATATAGATGGATAAGTATGACCCAGAACAAAGTACCTCCATCGTGAAGGATGATGCATATATTGGAGTGTGATGATCCAAAGCTGGAATAACCTGCTTAGACAGTAAGAGAATTATTGAGAGTGAAAAAGACAAAGCAAAATTCTTAAATCAAAACAAGATTAATTATTTGCAGCAATTAAGCATTGAACCAAATGATACAGCTTGGATAGCTGCACCTTTGCAATAAATATTAAATCAACAAACACCCTTACTATTAAAGCCTTCAACTAAGTTTAGATTCATGTTTCCTACACACATCCCTTAAATCATCCAATTAAGATTTCCAAAGTTGCAATGGCTCAATTTTTTAACTAAGCTTGTTAAAGTCAAAAATAACACACTTGATTTGCTTCAACTAGCAAGACGTCACCCTCAAATATACAACATAGAGGTCACAGGGAATGTACTCAATTGATGTACACACTCATCTCATTGCACAGTACAGTCGACATATACTATAGATTTTACTTCAACTAGCATTGATATAGTACAAAGACAGTCCTAGAGCCTGTTTGTTTTTGCGTCACAAAAGCACTTTTGAGAAGAAAAAAAATTATTTATTTTTTTCTTTGCTTCAAATTTTTTTTTTTTTTGTGTTTTCAGATAATTTTGATATGCTGATGTCAAAAATAATTTATTTTTTTAAATACATTATTTCGATGCATTTACAAGCGAAAAACACTTTGGAAAACAACCACTAACAGGCTCTTAGTCAGGCTACAACAAGGGTTCATGCTGTAAATATTGTGTCAAATGCTCAGTATCAAAGATCCTCGGCACAACCTATTTGAAGCCTCAACCAAGATCATCAGAAAGGATGAAGCATAATGGACAACCCCCTTCCCTTGGAAAACAATGGTAGAAATTCATGTTATTCCCCATTTCAAAATAAGACTAGTTGTCAAGAGGTACCATTCATGTTTCAACAACCCTCCCATCTCATGTTGTTTTTCATCTAACTATCTTGGCAATCACACAGACAAGCTTTGCAGCCTTTAGCCAATCGCCACATCAACTAAGCAGTAATTAGTGTCTCAGCCCACCCTTAGTTCATCAACAGAAAAATCTAGCTATCTATGCAACTAAAACCGTATCAAGAACTACAAAACAGATGTCAACAGCAGAAAAGGTGATGCAGTTAAAAAGGTCACATAAACAGTAATTTAATCTGTACGTGCTAGGTCAACATGATGCTTTCAAGAAGTTGAAAGAAACTTTACCCAAGGCAACGCACCAATGTGATCTTCATGACCATGTGTTATAATAACTGCTTCAATTTTATGCTTCCATCTTCTGATAAATGTGGTATCAGGTATGATCTTTTGCACTCCAAGCTCATCGTAACTGGAGCATGTTGTCACACAAACAAAAGAAAGTCGACACATCAGAAAGCAAGATTTTCTTCCACATGTTTAACCTGATGCATTCAAAAGGAAAAAAAGAAAGCAACTTTCACTTCCTCTCACAGTAACATTTCCTTACTAACAATGTGATTTATTCAAACTCCTATGTAGCTAAGATTTTGTCATATACAGTCCCCAAATCAATTAACATTCAAGAAAAAAACACAAATGAAAGCACTTGTCCTCCCGAATTCGGCTGAATACTTACTCGGGAAACATAACACCGGCATCGATTAAAATATATCGATCATAATTCCCAACAAGCATACAATTCATCCCAATCTCACCCAAGCCACCAATTGGAATTATACGCAGCGGTGGACCATCAGACCCTTCATAAAACTGCTCCATCTTTCTTTTAACCGAATCTTCCATACTTTTCCCTGTCCCTTCCATTCTTCCCGTCCTTTTACGCGGCGGCGCTTTCGTTCCTCTACTGCCTAAATGAATTTTAACAAAATAAATTATAATGAATTAAAAGAAGTGAGTATTTACTAAGAAAATAAAATAAGAAAGGAAATGGAGTTAAGGAAAGCAGACCTATAGTAGTTGTAGTAGTAGGGGAGCCAACAGAGCAGGAAACGCAAAACTTGGTAGAGCTAGGGCGGAAGAAGAAGGTGTACGGACAGGAGGAGAGAGCACTGAAAGCGGCAGCCATGTTCGGTGATGTTGTTTTGAGAGGTTTATGAGAAGAAGTGCAGTAGAGAGAAAAACCTCCCGAAAACCCTAACTGCATGTGCTTCAGCGGATTTTAGAGCTGAAACCAGAGATTTTGTAGAGAGAGCGGTTGAGTTGAGGTTCTTCAAGGAGCGGGAAATAGAGCTGCTGATAAGAGGGAGGGAGCTGGGCAGCAGATAGTTTTCTATTTTTTTTGTAAGGTTGAGAAATAATAAATATCTTCATTTCCTTATCATTTTAATTTTGTTTTTTATTTATTTTTTAAAATTTTGGATTGCTAGGTATACACTCGCACGTGCCTTCCTACACGTCCACACACTTGTATAAATTTAGTGATTCATGCTGTTTTAGTCCCTCCATTTTGAGTAAAGTTATAATTTGGTTTCTCATGCTTGAAAACCTATTTGTTAGTCCCTTCAACAAGTGTTGTTGTTGACTTATGTTGTCTTTTTGAGTAATCAACTCATGTATGCTAGTTTTTTTCTCTAAGAATTTTAACTTGTTAAATGGTGTATTTTGGAATAAGAAAAATTATAATGGGTGTCTCAAAGAGATAACTAATTTGTAGATTTTTAATTTTGAAGGAATAAGTTGATCTTGTTGAAAAAAATACAGTGACTAAAGAATAATTCATTCCTTGTCTTACAAACAATTAAGAAATACTCTTTAAGCTCAAATTAATAGCTCCAATGATTTGTTTTATTACATTTTTATAAGCTCAAATTAATAGCTAATTAAAACATATTTATTAAGAGAGGACAAGATTCAAAGATAGGGGCTGAGATGAAAAAAACAGCAAAAAGATATGGTTTTTCTAAACTTGGGGTTAAACGTACACTTTGATCCTCCAACCTTTTAAATTATAAACTTTTAGTCCCTAACAATTTATGAAATTTAATTTTGGTTCCAAACTCCATGTTCCTTATTTTTTTGGTCATTGTTTTGACTGAGGAGAGAGAAAGTGAACAAATTCTTATAGTAGAGAAAAAATCTCAATTGAAATCAATTTCAACCACAAAAACGAGTGGTTTTGGAGCTAATTTCTAAATTGTTTAAGGTTATGAACAAGGTTGTCAATGTTGTTTCGTTTGGGGTGAAACGTTTCATATTAATTAAGAAAATGAGATAAAATAACGTTGGTTTTTACCTCGGTTAAAATTTCGGTCTATTCTGGATTTTTCAGCCAAATACCGGCCGAAATACACCGGTAACATTTCGCCTGTGCCATTTCGAGTAAATAGTGTTTTTTTAAGTATTGTGTAATTTTACAATATCAATCATATCTTTTAATTTGATCGTTAGATTGAGATAAAATTTTACGAGGAATTTCTCAACATATTTATATATATTATATTAAAATTTTAGAAAATGTAATGACCTTGTAAGATTGATGATGACATACTCATAATATTATACATGTTCATATTATACATGTTCATAATTTTGTTCAAAAATATTATTTTATTATGTTTTTTTATTAAATTGCATAATTCTAAATAAATTTATTTCTGGATTTGAACTATTTTTTTGAATTAATATATTTAATTATATATATACATAAACAGTACAACCCCGAAATAGCTTGCCGAAACACTCTGAAACCAAAACATTTCATTCTAATTAAAAAAACAAAACATCAACCGAAACAAAATTAACAACCCTGTTATGATATGTGTTTACAATATGCTCAAGTTTTTTTTTTCAGGGTCAAAATATGGCTGAAAATAAACTCATGGTTAGAAATAGATTAGCTTGATTTTGACTGTTAGACAACGTGACACTTGCTATTTTTTTAAAAGCATCACCCTCCCCTTAAGAAAGATTAAAAACAAAAGGTATAGGCTTGCAGGTTGCTTCATGCTTAGCTCGAGGATACAAAAGGTATAGTGCTCATACAAGACTTCCAAGAACATGGATATATGTTGCAGCTTTTATCACCAATGGTAAGTTACCAAAAATGAGTCATAATCTCCATCTCACAGGTATATTTCTTCCCTACTAATTGATCTACGGCTAGTCTCTACAATGTACATAAACTAATATGCTACAATTCTTGAGGTGGGAAAAAGTGATGATTACATTTCGACCACCATAGATGATCTAATTGAGATAAGCTGCTTCAAACTCGTGCTATAACAGTTACCACCTCAATGAAAAACTAAACTTTTCAAGGATCTAAAGACAGGGGAAGGCTATTCTCGGAGCAACTGATATACAACTCATCGAAACTGTTCACCATCTGCTGTTGCCTGGACCTGAACTGCATACTGCAAGTTCCAAAGAATGTCTTCAAACGATGGTCGATTCCATGATTCGGAACAAATGCATTTGTTGGTTATCGTAATCACGACTGACAAAGATTCTTGTGAGCCTGTGGCCAGAACAATTGGGTTTAAAGATTTTTGACGGCCCTCTTGGCTGTTGCAAGACGCCTGAAAAATGAAATATTGATGTCAACGTCTAGTATGTTTTCATCAGCCTCAAACCATCAAGAATGTATTAAAAGGGTTGGAAATAGCTAAGAGGGTATAAACACAGCTCATAAATAATCCTCAATCAATATTATCAGTCTGTTAATGCACATTGCAAATATGATCTGGTTTAATTCAGAGTTTCTGCACCTACCAATTCATTAGGTACAAGCTTGTCTCTTCTGGCAGACACTGAAGGACCAACGAGTGATTCAAGTAATATGAAGCCAAAGCTACTAACATCGTCCTCTAATCTTTCCATTTGCCTGAGAAAAAATGGATTAGTAGAATGGCTTTCGCAAAATTACTCGTTTATGGGGGGGGTTTCACATCAGCTGCATTGAATGAATTTGTAATTTTTTTTATGGTCAAGCTAGTTCAGACCACTTCATGACTTATGAAACATCATTAATTGAAACAGGATCGTAGTGGATCATATTGTGATAGAAGGAAATTCTTACCGTGATATAGGGCCTTCTCCATTTTCCTACAGAACATAAAACCCAAGTCACACACTTACAAACCACTCAATCAATCAAGAATTTATAGCAAGACTAGCCATTTGATATATAATTAAGGAGCTTACCCCACAATTTCCAGATGCTTCAGAGATGATGGAAAGCCCATAGTCACTCAACTTTGCTATCCCATGCTCATTGAGCAGTATATTATTTGCTTTCAATCGGTTGTTAAAGAAACCAGGAATAACTCCAGTATGCAAAAACTGAATAGCCTTTGCAACACTAATTAGCACTGCCAGTCTCTCTGACCAATTTAGAACCTTTCCAGGACTGTCCTCTACACGTATAGCAGGGCCAACTTAGAATATACAATTTTATACTGTTAGAGAGTAATATAAATATAAATCGTATTCTGGGGCCTCATCTAAAAGATTCTGACTCAATCGTATTCTAGGACCTCACCTAAAAACTTAAACTTTTAGGTGAGATAATTCCTTAACATATACTAATCATAACATATAAACTGCAATAAGCCTGACTCTTGCGACTGTCAATGATTTTTAAGTCATATATAAGAGTAACTTTGGAGGATGGTTTGCTATGAAAGTCAAAATGGGGTGCCATGAAAGTCGAGCTTCCTCTATGTTTGAATAATGTGCATGGATATCATGCTTTTAAAACGTTTGGTTTCAATCACTTTCTAAGATGATTGCTTCAAAATTTTATCCAAAAACGTACCAGAGAGGTGAGCTCTGAAGTTGCCGTTGGAAACATATTCGTATACGAGGAAGACGTTTTTCACTCTGTAATCATCTTGTCCCCCACCATCAATGCAGTGCCCTAAGAGGCAAACCAGGTGCGGGTGGCGAAGCTTTGCAAGCAAATCCATCCTGAGTTTAAGATTTCGCATTGAATATTTCATTGATGAAGGTACGCACCTTATAGCAACCCGGGTTCCATTCTCTAATATTCCTTTGTAAAGCTGATAAAAAAAGAGGAGCAATGATGAAAAATAAAAATAAAAAATATCTCGAACGATTAAAAGTTTTGGTTAGCAATAGATACAAACTTGTTTGATTTCATTACCAAAATATACCCGAATATACATGATACCATTGTGATTTTTGCTGAAAACATTTATAAAAAAATGTACAATTTGGAAGTTTTATACATTATACCTTCCCGTAAGATCCATCGCCCAAAATGGTCGAGTTATTAAAGTTGTCCGTTGCTTCCTTTAACTCTTCTAGTGTAAATGACCGGCATGCTGGGAGACCTTGAATACCCAATTTTGCAGCTTCGGAAACGAACCCTGAAGAGCAAAGTATAAAATGATACGGTTAACTTTAAGAAATTCTTTAGAAATCAATCAGCAGACTATGAAAAGCAATGTTAGACTAGATTCTGCAAACGAAAGCCAAATTTCTGCAATGTCTGGTCAGAATATTTTGTAGAAGATAACCTACTTGCACTAGAGAGGATCTCTTCGGAGAATCCTGTCACTGATTTATCCTGCTCTGCTTTGGGCAACAAATGCTGCTCCGGTGTCCCTCGAGAGCAATATCTTCTGTGCACCATGACAAGGCCAAAAGACAAGAGAACTATAATGACAGATATACCAGCAAGCACACCAGCTAGTACTCCAGTATTTCTGCCTCCAGAATGTTTCCTTTTCACAGGAGCATCCATACAAGATGATTCTGCATGCTGATGATGTAAATCAACAGATAAACAGTTTCCACCAAACTTTACCACTCTATTTCCTGATTTAGTAAAAGCAGTAAGGCAATCCACCAGTTAACCTGTTATTAGATACATCAACAAACTGAAGTTTGCTGCCACAGGTCAGATAGTCTGGGAGTGAACCACTCAACATATTTGATGCCAAATTCAAGTAGGTAATGCTGGGCAGTGAGAGAAGGGAAGCAGGAATTTTTCCACTTAGTTCATTGAATGACATATCAAAATGCCGAAGCTGCCTCAGCTGGCTATATTGCCTTGGGATCTGACCTGACAAGGAGTTGTTGCTAAGGAAAGCCATGACCAGCCCTTTAGGCAATGAAGGTAGATCAGAATCTAAACTGTTTCTCGCTCAAATCTAGCATATTCAGTTTACTTAACCTGTCAAGATTTGGTAACTTCCCGGATATATCATTGCCAGACAAAATAAGATCAGTGAGAGAGGCTACTCGCTGTATTGAAGATGGAAATGGACCTTTCAATTGGTTGTTCCTTAAGCTCAGAATAGTCAGATTAGACAACGAATCAAACCAATCAGGGATTGTATCATTGAAGAAATTGTCATCCAGGTTAAGAGTTTGAAGCTTCACCATCGTCGAAATCTTTGGAGGAATGGAACCGAAGAGATAATTTGAACTCAAATCCAAATATTCAAGCGTCGACAGCCTATGAATTTTGTCTGGAAGTGGACCCCAAATGCCCAAAGACACAAGACTAAGAACTCTCAAGCTAGTCAACCTTGCAAGAGTGGTCACAAAAGAATCCATAGAGAAGTTCCCTGATAAAGTTTGACTTGTAATTGCAAATCCCACAAAGCTGTTGACCATGGCCGGCTTGTCTCCCACCATTCTAAGCTCAGTGACAACATTGTCCTGGCATGTCATATTTACTTGTGTGGATGGAGATAAATAGCATAAATCCATCCCATGATTATTCCAAAATTCTAGTTGATTTGGGTACTCTAAATGCTTCCTTAGCTGAAGAAGCACTTGTGTTTGTGAGGATTGTAATTGATGAGTACCAGGATTGAGAAAACTCCACAGGAAACATGACAGAAGAAACCAGCTACAGTACCCCATGGAAGAACTCTCTTGTTAATACGCACACTTTGTTAAGCTTTTAAGCATCTGAAAGCAACAAATAAGAAATTCTCATTACCAAGAGAAACTTGCCATCGAATGCTATCTAGTCAGTGCTAATAAGGAGAAACAGATTTGAAGCAGAGAGTGACCTGCGAAGGATCAGAATTGGTTCGCACAAGTTCAGGATGAAATATTGGATTCTTTTTATGGTTTTCTTAGTAACTACACGTGAAACAGTTACAAACTTACAGTCACTGGAAACTTTACCTCAGAAGCTCTAAATAGGGATTTGAAAATGCTGAGCTTTGGAACAAGTTCAAAACCCACCCATTGAGCAGAAACAGAGAAAACACAGAGTTGAATAACAAACTGGTCTTTAGAGATGAGAAGAAAGGTCAAAAAGTTATTTGCTTGACCCTTTTAGAAGAAGCAATATAGGATTTGAAAAGTCTATTGAGCAAGCTGTTGAAAAGCATGGAAGTTTTTCCTTTCCAATGAAACATCACCTCCAACTAGTGAACGGTAGCATAGTAAAATTTTTGCTTTTTTGGCTGCAAAGCTTAGGATTTGGTATGGTGGGGTGCCTGGAATTGGTGCATTTATTGCTTCCGCATGGTGCTCTTCCTCGAAGATTGTGAGCTTTTGTTTAACATTAATGGGAAGATATTTCGGTCACAGAACAGGTGGAAGTTGACAGGCTACTATCTCTAGTAATGGATACAGCTAGCTTTGAAGATGCTTTAACAGTAAAGCTAACAGGGAAAAAAAAACTCTCTATTGAAGGAATTTTCAGTTTTTCTCGATTACTTAAGTGTAAGATACATTTGTCATGTATCATCTGGTCTTGAACGCAGACATATGTTTTTTTATTAGGAAAATCTTACACCGACAGAATCATAGAACAGAAATGCTGTTCATTTCATTGCCGATATACAAAAGTTGACAAGGAAAGCTTTAGGGAAAAAAAACTATGGCTAATGTAGCTGTCACCCAATTATACAAAAACTTAATCCCCTGGGATTTTTATTGTAGCCATAGATGTAGCTTCTTGTAGAAAACTACGTTGAAATTATTTATTTATCTTTGAGTAGGCAAAAAATAGGCATTGAGGTGGGTTGTTTGATTTTTTTTCACTAGTTTATTGGTTATTAAAAAGTCATTCAATGGTGTGTGTATTTTTTTTTCATACATCATAAATATTTTTTTTTGTCTCTAGAAAAAAAATAGAATTGCTGATAAAGAATTTTATTGATTTTTTAATAATATTTTTAACAGTAGAAAATACTTCTTTGCCTCCAAGATTAAAAAAAAATTAGATTGTTGGATAAGGGGATTTTGGTTTTTTCATTGTGTATGTAAAGTACAAGAATGATTTTAACTTTGGATGGTAAAAATAGTTTTGCATTTGAGAGTATTTTAGCGAGAGTGAGAATTTTATCTTTTTTGGTTTCTTATAAGATTAAAAACTACTTTATTGAGGTTCGATTAACTTCATGATGTCAATTTCATATTTCTCATTTATGAGTTGTTATTCGTTGAATTAGGGTTTGAATTCATTAATGTTATTGCCTAAATATAAGTTATATTTATATCACACTCTTATTAAATCTGATTTACTTGACTTTTCTAGGATTTGAATCGTTTGCGTGTGATTTGTTTGACCATGTAATTAAAAGGTTTGCATAATTTATTTTCACTCAAATTACTTCCCCTGGAAAAAGTTTGGTACTACCTCCAATGTTACGTGCCTTTTGTAGAACATCCCTTGATTTTTGAATTTTTTGATTTGTCCCTTTAATCAACTTTCAAACTTTGACTTTTAAGGAAAGGTTAATGTTTGAAATTTTTCAATTTGACCTTTAATTATCTCTAGAAACTTCAAATTCCTTGCAAATAAACCCATGATTGCACCAATATGGCCTTTCTAAAACTTTAAATATATCATTGATCTTATAATTTTACAATTTAATACGAGTTAAACCTCCAAATTTATTTTTTTCTTTGATTGAGCCTTAAATTAAATCCAAAATATCCCTTAGTAGTTTAATTAAGTTTTTAAACTTAAGCAATCACTCTAATATTTTGCCCAATTTAACCTCAAACTTAATCTTTACTCTAGTTAATTCCTTAAATAAATCAAATATGTATTTTATAGGTTTAATCAAGCCCTTTACACTTAATTAATTCTTTCAAAATTGGTCAAGTTTGGATTTCAACCTCAATTTTTCTTTATTTGCATGTTTGGTTTTTTTATATGTGTGTGTGTATAATTTTTTCTTATTTTCTATATCTTGATTTGTTTTTAAAAAATCAACATCATCTCAATAAAAAAAGACAATGTTTATTTGAAATGAGCGCATTTAAACTTAAATGCATTGAATGCATAATTTTTTCTAAAAAAGACACTAAAAATGTCCAAAACAACACAAATAAATAAAAAAATATTTTTAGATTTTTTATTGTTTTGTTTATTTATTCGATGGATTTTAACCATAAAAAAAAAAAGAAAAGGAGGGTCAAAACTAGCTTATGAGAATGATTATTTAGTTTGTTTACTTTTGATGCTTGTATAGACCTTTTTGACCTTTTCTTTTAACTTTTTTATGTAAGAAATCATATTAAAATAGCTTGCATTCTTGTAAATATTTTTTGAAAAAAAATACATCTCATAGTATAGCGTATGTTTGATAGCTAGTTTAAGTGCTAAATAGCGTTCTTAAGAGATGTGATATGATGATATAAAACTTGTGATTTATGCTGTATATATCGAGTTCGAGATCAAAATATATATTTTTTTATAAAAATATAAGATAATTAAAAATTTTATCCCACTTATCTAAGCTTATAAAATATATTTTTATAGAAATAAATTTACTTGCATCCTACAAAAATAGAGTTATATAGCAATAGTCATGCAAGTCCTTGAAACTTGTGATCAAAGACAGGATGTAGTTGCTGCTGAAATATAAAACGTTCCAATACCCATTTGCCCATGCAATTTTGATTTAGATTTACTTTTTTTGTTTTTTGCATATAAAAAATGTTTTTAAATAATTGTTTATATATATATATGTATATATATATATATATATATATACTAGATAATTGCTCAGCGTTGCCGCGGGTAATTTTTTTGTATATAATTTAACATAATTAAATCTACAAATGATAAATTTATATGATATAAGTAAATAAAAAATTATAGATTAAAAGATAAAATGTTTAAAATTTTGAGTTGAGTTTGTCATGTAAGCATAGATTATATTTTTTAGAATATAGCTTTTTTTTTGTATATAATTTAACACAATTAAATCTACAACGATCAACAAACTTATCAAATTATCGGGAGGGAAAAAAATAACAAAAGAGAAGGAATGAAAAATAATTAAATCATGATTATTATTATTATTATTATTATTATTATTATTATTATTATTATTATTATTATTATTATTATTATTGTGTGAAATACACTTATATATACATGGACAAAAGTAGGGATTAAAAAGCAAAAAAAAAGTGTAAGGGCTTTGAAATGAAAATCAAATATCAAGGGCTTAAATTAAAAAAATTAAAAGTCAAAGGGTTGAAATGCAACTTCAATTTATTGTCAATTGAAATCGAGAGGACAAAATTGAAAAAAATCGTAACTTTTGTACCGAATTGATTGATTTCTATACAGACTAACCCGAAATTGAAAAGTAGAAGGGACTGAAGTGCAACTTTGCCATTCGGAGAGAGAGAAACGTGGCCGCCGGCTTCAACCGGCCTCCGCCGCGTCCCACGGACATCTGGGGGCTACACGCACCACCGCGGGAGGAAGACCACGCGGCGGCGCATCGTTCTGTCGTCCGGGATACAATTTTCGGCCACCTGTGTAGGACTCACGCGCCGCCTAAAAAGGGCGTGAGGCGGAAAAACCGCCGGGCGCGTGCGCCTCACGCCCTCGACAGACGCCGATTAATAAATTCGGAAAAATAGGGCCAATTACTGTTCCACCCCCGCACCCAATTCACGTTTTTTGTCTTATTAGGGGCTAAAATAGTATTTAGCCATTTCAGAAAAATATTAAAAAATTTCAAAAGTTGCGGCGGGACCGGGACCGACCGGGCCGGTCCCGGCCACATGCATTACTGCCGGTGCCCCTCACCCGGATGCCTGTTTTTGTCCTATTACAGGGGACTCAAATCGTCATTACACTGTTCCAAACCGAATATTTGAAAAAAAAAAAGAAAATCGAATGGAAAAACCGAGAATAGCCCCGCCTGCCAGCCCCCGCTTGCCGCGCGCCCCAGGGCCATTCTCGCCCGTGCACTGCTCGAGTCCACAGTGGACTGAGTTTGGTGCTACAGGGTTTTCTCCACGCCGTTTGTTTGTCTTGTAATATATATTCTTTATTTTAAATATTTTTTATATTGTTTT
This sequence comes from Salix suchowensis, assembly GCA_029030765.1. NCBI lineage: Eukaryota > Viridiplantae > Streptophyta > Magnoliopsida > Malpighiales > Salicaceae > Salix > Salix suchowensis. Next base: position 7,709,107 of record CM054991.1, read on the forward strand.
GATATGATAATATAAAAAAAAAAAAAACATTATTTCAATGTGTTTCCAATAAATAAACATTTTAAAAAACATAAATACATTGCAAATATTATTTTTTTACTGTTTCTCTAGATTTTAACAAAAAAACGAAGGAGAAGTTAAAAATCAGGACATGATAATGGTTATTAATTTATTTAATTAAATGCTTATATAAGTTTTTAATTTATACATTTTATTTTTTACGCAAAAATCCACATCAAAACAACATGCATATCTGATTTTTAAAAATAAAAATAAAATTACAACCCACAACATCTAATAGCTAGTCTGAGTGCCAAGATTCATATCCATGGATATATATTGATTTTTTTAAAAAAAATATATTAAACTAATATATTTTTTTAAAAAAATTATTTATGATATTGACATATAGAAATAATTTAACAAAAATAAAATAAAAATTATTTAAAAAAAAACACTTTTAAACAAATAGGGAATAATAGCTTAATAAGCAGTTCTCCAAGAGCAATCATATTTTGAATCTTGTCTTATCGTTGTAATTCTATATATTTTTTAAAATTGTTTTGCTGTATAAATATTAAAAAAAATTAATACAACAATTTTCTCTGATAACTTTAAGATTCTAGCTCGAAGAAAGATGGCTTGAAAAGTATCTTCGAGGATACCCCACACGTGTAAAATCTGCAGGCCATGCCATGAGAGCTCAGTGAAAAAAGCAGCTAATGACTGTACTGAGGAACTGCCCCATCACATCTGTAATAAATAAGCTGTTAATTACAGACCCCACTCTTATTTACAACCCAGTTTTGATTGCACTGCGTTTCACAATGAAAAGCGATTTTATAAAAAAAAAAAATTATGTTTTATTTTTAATATTTTTATAATAATATTAAAAATATTTTTTAAAAAAATAAAAAATATTTTTAAAAATAAGTTGAATTATACTAAAACACATAAGACATATTTGAAAGCGAGATTACGATTATTTTTTAAAATAATTTTTTATTTAAAAGTATATTAAAATATTTTTTATTCTTTAATAATTATTTTTAATATCAAAATAATTTAAAAATATATAAAAAAAATAATTTAAGAAAACAAAATAATCTTATTTTTTTTTAATTTTTTAAATGTAGTGTAAACATCACTAGCAAGATGCATATTGATTAAAGAGAAATCAAGGGTGCATGGGTTTTGGAAGTGGCCGTTTGGCAACGTGGATCGCACCACGTTGCCAAACGGTGATTCAAAATTGGTGTTTGGATTTGTCCCAAACACAGATATAAATTATAGGGGGCCCACGTAAAATGTCATGCAGAACGGCGTTTCTATGTAAGCAGATAATACATGCTTTTTGAACGTTGATTCTCTTCTATTTTTATCGCGATGCACATTCAAACCTAAATTAAACCGTTGAAAAAGAAAATCCCTACCTTGTCCTCTACCTTATCCTCTCGTCTGCAACCTCCCATCTCATTTCTTCTTCTCCTCTGCAACCAGCTCCCACAGCAACCCACATCTCCCTTCTCATCTAACAAAACTCCTCCTCCCTCCCGTCTCTTCTATCTTCTGCAACTACCCTTGTTTCCCTTCTCTCCATAAAAAAACACTAAAAAACCCAGAACGCATTCCTTCTCGTCTGTGCCTCCTCCGTCTCTAACCTTTCTCTCCTCTGCAACTACCCACACGACCCACAACTCCCCTCTCTTCACAAAACACCTCCACACCCTGCTCCTCCCGTCTCTCTCTTTTCTCTCCTCTGCAACTACCCACAGATCCCATCTCCTCCACACAACACCCTCACTTATGTTGCTTTGCAACAGCCCCTGGTTGCTGTGAGAATTGGGTCCAGTGCTCTAACTCTTCCTTTCCTTTTTGTTGAACCTTGATGGGGAGTTGAGTTGATTTTGTTGAGTTGCTTTGGGCTTCAATTTTTTGTTGCTGGAGAGGGCCAAGGGAGAGTGGAGTAAACAGGAGGGGGGCTGGCTGGCTGGTTGGAGAGGGCAGGGGGGGCGGCTGGTTGTGTAGGAGAAAGAAGATAGGGTTGGGGTGGGGTGGGGTGGGGTGAGAGGTGGGTTTTATATTAATTAGTATTATTAATTATAATAATAATTATTATTAATTATAATACTTAGCACAGAAAAATAATTATGTGAAATTAATAAAAAAAAAATCAGTTAGCTTAATTACATGCTATAAATTTAATTATTTATAATTAATTTGTAATTAATTTGATTGAATTATTTGTAATGAAGTGTATATTAATTAATTATGTTTGAACTTATTGGTTATTTGTTAATGTCTTCATTTTGTTTAAATTTTTAAATATTGTGGGTCTTTTAATTATATTTCTTAATTAACATTAAAAAAACGAGAGAGAAAAAGTGGGATAAAAAATAATTGATAAAATAAATTTATTATAATTATTAAATTTATAATATTTAAAAAATATATATATATATATATATATATATATACACACACACACACACACACACACACCCTTTAAAGTAATTTCACAAGTTAAAAGCAATATGAAAAAGCTTGGTAACCAAACACCCAAAACTGTTTTTTTTTCAACCTCCAACTCAACCATAATTTTAACTAAATACTTCACTGTTTATTTTGAATCACAGTAAAAATGTTTTTTTTTAAACTACTTTTTTTCAATCTCAATCGTAAAAGCAAAAGCAATGCCAAATACACCCTTAATGATTATGAATGTCCTTGAGATTGTTTTTTTTTTTAAACAATTTATTCAAAAATATATTAAGATAAGATTTTTTTTTTTTTTTAAAATTATTATTAATATTAGTATATTAAAATGATTTTAAAATATCAATTTTTTAATTTAAAATAAAAAATAAAAAATAAAATTTTTGATTTTTTTAAAATGTTTTTGAGGTGATGTGCCAACACATATGATAGTTTTTATTTAGGTATTTTTTAAAAATATATTAAAAAAACCCTCAAATCACAAAAGACACCATAAATCACAGCCAACACCGTTTCACGTTTCATTCACATATTAGTATGATGACGTGTCTTAATCAAATAATACAGGGCAAAGGCAAATGATGTGTCTTAATCAAATAATACAGGGCAAAAGGTAGATGAATCATATATTGTTGCAATCTGAATTGCTGTTTGGGAGTCTAATTATTTTCTTAAAAAATATTTTTAATATTAATATATAAAAATAATCTAAACGTATTAAATTTTTTTTTATTTAAAATTCAAAATATTTAGTTTTTAAAAAATATTTTTAAAAAAACGACGTATGAGTGAAGCTCAGTTGCCCTATCTTTTAATAATTTAGGAATAAATAAAATAAATTCAGCAATCAGATCATAGGCTGAAAAATCGTAGCTTGGTGGACCAGTCTCCCCACTTTGCATGATTAACACTAATTAGGATAATGATAATGATATATATAGTACAATATTCCTAACTCTAAAAAATAGCACAGAAATTCATGCATAAAAAAAAAACTTTTGTACGTAGACATGAACAGTCTTGGAAAACATAAAGATTATAATCTTTTTTCTAGTTTCAAAATATTTTTAAAATAATTATTTTTATTTTTATTTTAAATAAAAAAATAATTATTTATGTATTGATGTCAAAAATAAATTTTAAAATAAAAAAAATATATTATTTTAATATATTTTTAAATAAAAAATATTTAAAAAAAATCTTAACCACGTTTCTAAATAGGTATGAAGTATGAACTTGCATGATATTGTATTGTAAGGACATTTCTAATTTAAGTGTTTTTTTTTGTTTATAAATTATTTGAAATATATTTTATTTTAAAAAATATTTTTGATAATAATATATCGAAACAATCTATAAAACTTCGAGGGTGGCTTCCTGAAATGTTCATCTACCATAGAATGCATTCCTGTTACCGGACCTCCCAAAAGTCTCGCCGGAGTCCCTGTAAATTGCCAGGGTTACGGTGCAGATATAAATCCAGACAACAGGGGTCTCTTCACTTTCTATTTCTTCAGGTAAAACCTGAAAGCAATAAAAGAATCTAAACACCTAGAGATAGAGGATATACACAGCGCTGAAGGGGAAAGAAATAGTGAATACCTTTATCAGGAGAAACCTGAATTGAAACCAATCTGAAATTTCAGGTGCGCAACCACCTACTAACTACAATAAAATATATATATATATATATATATATATATATATATATATATATATATATATATATATATATATATCTTGAACTTATAAGATTCATTTTAATTAGAGAATAATATAAATTATATTATGGGATTTCACGTATTAGTTTAAATTTTTAGGTGAGATGATTCTTTGACATGGTATCAGATTCTTGTTGACACAACGGTCACGAGTTTGAATCTCACCATCCCTCATTCTATTTGATAAAAAAATAAAACACAAGATAGTGTAAATTGTATATAACTTTCAAGCTTAAAAGACTTTCATTTGAGTCCAACCTTCATCAATTTAATGACGAATAATATAAATTATATTCTAGAACCTCACTTATCAATATAAATTTTTAGGTGAATTATCATAGCATCCTCCTTTTTCTTTCTTCTTTTGTCCTCCATCACCTAAGTTTTCTTGACCCAAGCATCACTATCTCCATAAAGCTGGATAATAATGCAGCAGTGGCATGCTTGCAATTCCTTGATCGATGCAGAATGCTAGCAAATCCCTGCCTCTCATTTACTCAATTATATCATAAAAAAGAATAATTTTTTTTTAAAATGCCATGTGCTAGGGTAGGCCTAGACGGCCCAGTAAGTTTAAGCCCTTAAAAAATGCCCATGCATAGTGAGCCTCCCAACTTTTTAAAGGTTGGACAACTACTTTTGCTGAAAAATAGCAAAAAATATATCATTTGTCACCTTGATTTTGACCATTTGGAAAAGATAGGGCCATGGTTTTTTACCCTAAAAATATATTTTTTATATAAAAAACACCTCATAAATTAAATACCATTATAATATTAACAAACTAATTCACAAGCCAAAAAAATAAAAAATCAGATCGATCGAGTTTTTTCCCTCTCTAACCCAATCTACTTTTTCCATGGAAGATTAAGGTTCATAACACCCATCCTCTCAATGAATCAAATTTGTTATATCAAAATTGAGTTTTTATCATTTGAATATCATAAGTCAAATAATGATTTTCTCTCTTTTATTGTAATGCAATTTTTATCTTTGCCCTCTCTTATCTAAGGACTGAAATATAAAAAAATAAACTTTTGAAAATTATAAAATGAAAAAGACTATAGAAATAGCAAAAAGTTAAAAAGTATAGGAGAAAAAAAAAGACTTTATTTTTCAAAAGAAATATGTTTCATTACAAATTTTCTTTTTGACAATAACAACCATTTTCAAAACATCTCCTTTCACTTTTGAAATTATAAAAAATGAAATGGAAAAGAAAGGTATAGTTTTTTAATTTTTTTATATTTATAAAAAAATTAAAAACAAATAATATCCTGCAAAAAAATACACCCCCTTAAAGGTAACCTATTTTTTCATCAGGCCCGACCCATCACCACCATCAACCCTAATTCGCCTTTATAAAACGTCTCCCTCTACTCCTCCTCTCTAACACCTGTATGTATCCCGCCAAACCATGCCTGGCCATAAACCCTAAAACATCTAAACCCTACATTAACCACAAAGCCACCTCCACCTCCACCTCGACAACATCTTACTCTCTCCACAATGGCTTTGTATTTGTTGTACGAGACATCATCTGGATACAGTCTTTTCCTCGCTAATGGTCTTGATGAAATTGGACAAAACACTGAGGCTGTTAGGAACTCGGTTTCGGATCTTAACCGGTTTGGTAAGGTAGCGCAGCTCACTGCTTTTCTACCGTTCGAGTCTGCTTTGGATGCTCTCAATCAGTGTAACTCTGTTTCTGAAGGTATATATATATATATATATATATATTTTTAAAAGACCCGACTGTTCATATATGTTTTTCTGTGTCAATAGTTTCTTGGAAGGGATTAATATTTGAAGTTTGTTTGATCTTTCGTTGATGGGTTTTGTTTTTTGAAGGCGGTTGAAAACAATGGAGAAAAGTTGAAGTCTTTGATTTCTTTCAAGTAGTAATTAGCTTGGCCATGCATGTCTCTGCTTGTGGAGGGACTTCATTATTCTTGTGTTAGCTGTCATTCTGGTTGCTTTAGTGATCAGTTAACGCCTTTTGAGTTGAGGAACATAAATGTTTTTTTTCAGTTGTGCTTGCTTTGCTTTTTAGTTCTTTATGACTTTATATTGTGCGAAACATCTGCAAGGGTCCCGTCTGTCTTGGTTGGGGGGTGGGGTGGCGAGACTGTTAAAGAAAGAAATCATGCATGTTGTAGAAAATAACCTATTCGGCAATCATTTCTAAGTTTGTGAACTTTGCTGCTGTTGTGTTGGATGAATTGCTTGTTTTATGTTATCCAAGATATAAATCGGAAGATATTAGAGATGGGATTAGCTCTCTCAGGTTCTCTCAAAAAATATTTGTTGTTAGTTCATGCCTGATTTATTTTTTGTATGCAGGGATCATGACTGATGAACTGAGGAACTTTTTGGAGCTTAATCTCCCAAAAGTCAAGGGAGGAAAGAAGGTGAAGTTTAGTTTGGGAGTTGCTGAGCCTAAGATAGGGTCACATATCTTTGAGGTGACTAAAATTCCTTGCCAAAGTAATGAGTTTGTACATGAGCTTCTTCGTGGTGTAAGGTTACATTTTGAAAGGTTCATCAAGGACTTAAAGGTTTGATTTTCTTCTGATGCATCTTCTTCTTCTTCTTCTTTTTCTTCTTTTTAAGTTTTACTGCTGTTTGTTTCCATGAGGTATGTGTCTCATAATTTTATTCTCTCTCTATCATCCCTTTCTACAGTCTGGTGACTTGGAGAAAGCGCAACTTGGTCTGGGACACAGTTACAGCAGAGCAAAAGTGAAGTTCAATGTCAACCGAGTTGACAATATGGTTATTCAAGCAATCTTCCTTCTTGATACACTCGATAAGGATGTCAATTCATTCGCAATGAGAGTCAGGTTTGTGATTGGTTTTTATGTTACACGTTGCCTGCATTACTTGGAATTTGCATCTATCTAGCTGCAGCTCCTTTAATACTTAACTTACTGCAGAGAATGGTATTCTTGGCATTTCCCTGAATTAGCGAAGATTGTCAATGACAACTATCTCTATGCTAAACTTGCAAAGTTCATTGATGACAAGTCCAAGCTGTCTGAAGACAAACTCCCAGAACTAACCGACATACTCGGTGATGAAGATAAAGCAAAGGAGGTTGTAGAAGCTGCCAAAGCTTCAATGGGTATAATTTCTATTTCTATTTATTATGTTAACCAAATTTTAATCCTGTCTTCATCTTCCACTCAATTTTTTCACTCCTTTTTGCAGGTCAAGATTTGTCTCCCATTGACTTGATTAATGTCCAGCAATTTGCTCAGAGAGTAATGGACCTCTCTGAGTACAGGAAGAAGCTCCATGAATATCTAGTTACTAAAATGAATGATATTGCACCTAATTTGGCTTCCTTGATTGGTGAAATTGTTGGTGCTCGTCTGATATCTCATGCTGGCAGTCTCACAAATCTGGCCAAGTGCCCTTCTTCCACCCTGCAGATCCTTGGTGCAGAAAAGGCACTATTCAGGTGTGTTTTCATTGCTGATGCTCTCAGATTATGGCATAACTGCATCAAATAATTCTGAGAATACATGGCTTTTTTACTGCCCTGCATAACTCCAAATAGAATTTATAGACTGTCTCCCTCTGGTTCTCATGTTCTATTGAGTATCTCATCAAGATCTTTAATCTATGAGTTTTGTTAAAGTTTCCCCCCTAATAGATTCTTGCACATATATAGCTACTTCCAAACCTTCACCTTTTTGGTCTGTTCTTTAGGGCACTGAAAACCCGAGGAAACACACCAAAATATGGTTTGATTTTCCATTCATCTTTTATTGGTCGAGCATCTGCTCGCAACAAAGGGACGCATGGCTCGCTATCTTGCAAATAAGTGTTCTATTGCTTCTCGCATTGATTGTTTTTCTGGTAAATTTCAAAATTCTTGATAAATTGTTTAGTTATTTTCAACACTCAACTCTCTAATTAACTTTTTTCACATCCTGTTGTGTCACAGAGAGTGGTACAACTGTTTTTGGGGAAGAAACTTAGAGAACAAGTTGAAGAGAGATTGGATTTCTATGACAAGGGAGTTGCACCACGAAAAAACATTGATGTGATGAAAGCTGCAATTGGAAGTGCTGAAAACAAAGGTTTGCGCCTGAGTGAAAATTGATGCTGTTTCTTAATTTTTTATCCATTCAAAATTTTGTAGTGTTCTGTTGGAAGTTATATTGTAGCATCTTCAGTTGCTTTGTTAAGATGCAAACATTATTTGATGAGCAACCCATGTGTCTTTCCGCGTGATGATATTTTTTTAAAGTGATTGGTTTATCTCACTGATGTTCTTGCATGTGATGCCAATCTTTTAATTTGTGTTTTTAATTGGTTGTCTTGAATTCTCTAGATACTGCTATGGAAACTGAAGAGGCTCCTGCTGTTACTCCAGCAAAGAAAAGCAAGAAAAAGAAATCAAAATCGGACACTGCAGAGAATGGTGAGGCTGAGGACACTGAGGACAAACCGGCAGTTAATGGAGTTGCTGCAGAGGATGCTAAATCAGAGAAGAAAAAGAAAAAGGAGAAGAGAAAATTGGAACAGGAGCCGGCTGTCGAGAAGTCAAATGGTACGAACAGGGTTGACGCCGATGAGCAGGGTGGTACTGCCAAGAAGAAGAAAACGAAGAGTAAAGACCAAGATAGAAAAGAGTTGCAAGATGCTAGTGACATGAAAAAGAAAAGGAAGAAGTCAAAAGGTGAAGAGTAGTGAGCTTTCTGACTTTTCATCATAAGTTTCTGTTAAATGTCTAGACGTCGCCCATTTTTCACAATGATCTCTCCACAAATTGTGTTTAAGATATGAAGTCTTGAATTTAAAGAAATGTGGAATTTCAGCCCTAGTTTTGGTTGTGTTTACTAATCCGGATCGTATTGGTTTTTTGTCCACTGATCTCTATTGACAACACTAGAAGGTTGCTTGAAACTTTATAGGCAAGCCATCTCAGCTATCATAAGCAACTCTATTGACAACATCGTTATATACGTTTCAATTACAAGTTCATTTCATGATATTCTGCAATGAACTGACCAAACTAAAGTAGATTAGGGTTTCACACTGCAAATACAGTTTATCCACTCATTTCATTGTTGGAATAATTTTCCCTTTAGATCCCCTTAAGTTTTATATCTTTTCACTTTGGACTTTGAACTCTCTTTTTTTCCATAAAAAAGTTATGCTGTCACGGTTTAATGTTTTGAGATTTGTTTTGATTCGCATCTATTTACTTGTTAAGATGTCAAAGAATATCATGGTGTTGAACAAAAAAAAAAAAAACTATTTTTTTTATTTGTACTTTTAAAAGGCCAGAGAACTTCAATTTTATCCTTCAATTTTTCAAATGTTAGATTTCTCAGTCCTTGTTGTTTCTAGTTTTATGTTTCCATCTTAAACTTTGTTTTATATATTTTAGTCTGGATATTAAGAGAGGATATAAAGAGAGAAAAGGGAGAGAAAGGTTGGTCAGCAATATTTCATTTTAAAAAAATATTAATCTCAGATAGTATTTTTTTTAAATTCAATTTGATTTTTTTATCTTTAAGAGATACAATTTTTAAATTAAAAATGTGTTTACTGAGTTTTCTAGAATTTTATTAGGTATTCTAGATGAAAAAATGTTGAAAAATAAATAATTATTAAATAGATGGCAGGTTATCTTTCATCCTTTTTTTTAAAAAAAAACATGTCAATATTTTTTTCATGTATTTATCTTGGATGTATTATTTTTACATTTGTATTTATCTTTTTTTACAATAAAAATAAACTTTCATCTAAGTTTTGATTAAGCATTTTTTTTCTTTCTGTTTTATCAATTAATAATTCATTGAATTAAACATAAATATCACATTTTCATTTATTAGTTGGAAAACTTAATAATACCAAAAAAAACATATTTATAATGGTAGTGCCTTCACGGGGTTCAAAGTTAACTTGAAATTCTATCAATAGCATAGCACAGATACATTTGATCAGTGATAACTAGTTAGAATTAAAAAAAATAGTAAATAACAATATATTTTTTTTAAAAAAATGATAAAAAAAAATCAATTTACACATTTTGTTTCACTAATAAATTGGTTTGATTGCAAAATTTGGGAGATGATTTTGATTATAAGAATAATAAAAAAGGATTTGGGGTGGGATTTTAGGAAATTGATTTCATAAAAAAAATTATCATACAATGTATTAATTTTATAAAAAAAATAGAAAAAAAAATAATATTAAATGAATATATTCTTATCACTTTTTATAGATCTTGGATTTTACTCTCTTTTCTTTGTGTCGGTCACTTTTCATTAAAAAAAATATGATATTCAAGTTGTCACTAATCACACCTCATAAATTATATAATAATGTATTAACTTTATAGAAGAGAAGGTCAAATAATATCTTAATATAGATCCAAACCTCAGCAATGGAGTTTGGAATCCCATCTATGCTCGTTAGTCGTATCATCGACGTCGACTTGTCCATTAAGATTTTGAAGAAAGATTGTAAACCTCATATATTATAATTTTTTTGTAAAACAATCCGAGTGATGTCATGAGATAATTAAAACCTCATAAAAACATTGATTTAAATAAATAATAAAATTCAATCCTCAATTACTTTTTTGAATAATAAAATTAGAAAAAAATTAAATTAAAAACAACCGCAACTCCACTCTATAATAATTACTTTCATCTGAAACACTCATCTTTGTAGTTTTTTTTTTATTGATATAATTTTGACGCAATTGATAACGAGAATTGTTATAAGATAAAACTTTAAAAACCATTAAGGTTTGCTATAATTCAAATACTTATATATATATATATATATATATAAAACATCATAAATATAGAGAGATATTTATTTTTATTTATTCCCGTCTTGCTTGCCACAAAAAATTATCGCAGCTCTTGATATAAAGAATCAGAGAACCTTAATAATGCTAAATATAAAAATAAAAAGTGATGATATTGAATAAAAATGCAAAAAGATAAATCATTCTAGTAAATATGAAAAAAAAAAAACAAATTCCTAAACTAAATAAGAGAAAATCAAGGTAACAAATAAAAATATTTATTTTTCTAAAAAACTGGAAGAATCCTCTTATTAAACACAAAATGTATTTTTTTTTATAAAAAAAACATCATGATATTAAAAAAAAGGAAAACCTCATTTCAACCCTTCATAATTTATTGCTCCATTTTTAATTGAGTTTCTAACATTTTGATCTTATCATTTTTGCTAAGTGAAAAATGACATTAGAAGATTCCACTTCTCCATTCATTCTTGATTGATGATATCTGGTTGATATTGTATTTTAAAAGTATTTTAAAAAAAATGTATTTATTATTTTAAATTAAATATTTTTAGATTATTTTTAACGTGTTGATGTCAAAAATAATTTTAAAAAATAAAAAATATTATTTATGATACTTTTTGAAACGAAAAACTTTAAAAAACAACTTTATACACACTTTTAAACAAGTTTATAAAGACATTATATCCATTTGCAAGTGAACTTTACATATTTTCATTTAATGTGTGAAAAATGATAATTATCACGATGACATTTGTTTTTTTGAATGAAGCAAGTCAAGTTTCGAGTTTGATATGTTATTGCAAATTGACACAATTTTTTTTTATATAGTTTTTCAGTAAACACTTAATTATTTGAAAATCGAGTCTTACATATTTTGTTTTATCTAGATAAACATTGTCTTGTCCAAGTTGTTATAATCACTTTTTTTAGTATAGTTGATTTACTATTTTCTTATTATATAATCAATTTTTTTTTAAAAAAAACTTCCTAACGATATTTAAATATTTTGAACCTAGCCGACGCGTAACACATAAATAATATTGTTTAATATTAATCAGGCAAAAAATAATAAAATCAAAATGCTTGAAATTCATGAGGTAATATGTTAAGGACTAAATTGAGGGGTTTAAAACAACAAGGAGTAGAAGAGTAAATAAGCGCAGACAGGGAACTGCTTCGATTTGAAGCATCGGAAGGTCTGAACGGTCACCTACCTTTCACGCTTTCACACCCACACCTCTACCCGTCTGTCTAATAAAGCCTTCTCGCCCAGTTCTCCCCCCTCGCTGTTTCATTAAAATTAAAAGCCAAAACAGAACAAAAAACAAAACCCTGTTCTTTCCCCACTAGATAAAGAAGATAATGGCAAGCAGTGCAGCTGTGAACTTGGAAGATGTTCCATCAGTGAATCTCATGACTGAGCTCCTCCGTCGCATGAAGTGCTCCTCCAAACCCGACAAGCGTCTCATTCTCATCGGTTTGTATCGTTTCCTACACTTCTCTTCGCTCCCCCCCTCTCTACACAATACTGTGTTTTGACCATGTGGCATGAGCTGCAATGCCTAAAGTTTTGGTCTTTTTTGGTTTTTAATTTCAGGGGGCATTCAGATCCGGGAATTCTTTCTTCTTTTTTTTTGGTTTAAAAGTTTCAATTTTTATGACTGTATTTTTTGCTTGGTTGTTGTGGTAATTGACGAAAAAGAAATGAAGAAAAAGAGCTTTTGTTTCTGTGGCTTTAGCGGGTTTTGGTTTTTGCTTGTTTACAGAGCTGGGAATTTGAGAAGAAAGTAAAGGAAATCTACTTCATGGTGGCAATTTTAGACGTGGGAGTGATTGTTGAGGCTTTTGTGTTTTGGGTTATATTGAGATGCGGTGTTTGGAGAATGCGCAACTATAAATTAGTTTTATTAAATCAATTTGTGCTAGCTTTGTTTCTTCAAGCTGGTTTTGGCAACCTTTGACTGCTGTTTTCAAATTTGAATTCAAGGCCGATAAAGTTACATGATAGGAAGCAGCGTTTAGGGCCATTTGTGTTGTAAACTGTTCATGCTCTGAGACCCACAAGATGGAATTTGATATTTCTTGTTTAAAGGGGGTCGTTTCTTAAAAAGTATATCGAAATATTTCTTTTTGGATTTACAGAGTTCACCAATGCAAAACTCACCGAGCACAAATATATATATGTATTTGTTATATTACCTAACTGTTTACCTTGTAATCAGGTAAAGGAATGATTTCTTGGCTGGGATATTTGGTTTTTGAGTTCAATATGTACGATGGTTTTCACTTTTTATTTTTCGTTTCAGTCCCTTTAATATGCTATCTCTGCTGTTGCGGTTATGCTATAATTAAATATTTTACCTCGATTTTATGGCTAGACTGATAACTTCAGATCCAAGATGTGTTTTTTGGAGAATGCTGTCTGTACTGCATAATACCCCTGTAATTGACCACCTCAATACATTCTCATTAACAAATGCATGTTTGCTTATTCATATATTTGGTGAAAACTTTCTACTGATTTCAGTAATGTTTTAGCAACCAATCAGTCAACTAAACCATATCTTCTGTCAGAAAAGCTTCCATCACAGCAAGTCATCTTCTAGTTTTGTGATTGGCAGGCCCTCCTGGATCAGGAAAAGGTACTCAATCACCAATCATTAAGGATGAGTACTGTCTATGCCACCTGGCTACTGGTGACATGTTGCGAGCTGCTGTTGCTGCTAAAACCCCTCTTGGGATTAAGGCTAAGGAGGCAATGGAAAAGGTTGAGATTTCAACTATTTTTATATTCCCTGGTTCATCTTTGGTGTCCTTTATTTTTCATAGTTTCTACTGGATTCAGCTAATGGGGTGTTTCATATGGTTTTCTCAGGGAGAACTTGTTTCCGATGACTTGGTTGTCGGGATCATAGATGAAGCAATGAAGAAACCTTCATGTCAGAAAGGCTTCATTCTAGATGGATTTCCTAGGACTGTAACCCAAGCAGAGAAGGTACCAAACTGTCAATATCTAATTGTGTGCATGTATCCATGTGAATATATATATATTCATCAACTATGTGTGTGTTTATATGTTTTTAGCATTGGATATTTTCAACTGATTTTTTTGTAAATCCTTCTAACCATCAATTGCTTGCTTTTTATGTGCAGCTTGATGATATGCTTCAAAAGCAGGGAGCTAAAATTGACAAGGTGCTTAATTTTGCAATCGATGATGCAATTTTGGAGGAGAGGATCACTGGCCGCTGGATCCATCCTTCCAGTGGCAGAACCTACCATACAAAATTTGCTCCTCCCAAGGTTCCTGGCACTGATGATGTAAGGAGAAACATGAATGATACTTCTTTTTACATATTTTTGTGATCACATTTTATTTAATTGGATTTTGTAGTGCATACATTGATGCCGGGAGAATATAGTGACAAAGAAACTGGTTAATTTTATTATAGACTTGGATATTTTCCAAATATGCTAGTCTGTAACATCAATTGTGAACAGTACTTGATAATTGTGATCTCCCGGACTTGTAGACTGCCATTGGACAAGTTATTCAAAAGTAAATAAATTAAACAACAGAATATTTGAAAATCAAATGCAGTTTTTAAAACTTTTAATTGTCATTCAAAATTTGATAAGGAGTTGACTATGTTAAGAGAAGGTAATCTAGCCATTGGTTATCCACCTTGACCAAAGTTGTGGGATTAGGTACTTTGAGAGCCAATTTAAAATTGTTTGCAGGGAAGCTAGGCACCCCATATTTGGGCTGTGCTGTTTTCATGGATAGATTATTAATCTACAAACTGTGCTTGCTGCATCACTGCTGAGGCAATATATGTTCACGGACTTGCTTCTTTCTTATGATTTCTTGAAGGTAACTGGAGAACCTTTGATTCAACGCAAAGATGATACTGCCGCTGTTCTTAAGTCAAGGCTAGAGGCATTTCACAAGCAAACTGAACCGGTATGCTTTTGCTTTTTATCCATGTGAAAATGATGTATTTTCCTGCTAAAGAAGTCCCAGCTCTGGGTAAGGAAAGAATGACTTGTGGAGTTGTAGAGTTTTAAGTAAAACAACTGGTTCCTAGCTGATTACAAGAACCCTGGTACAAAAAGGAATCTATTCCTAACTAGTAAGCTTTATCTCATTACCTTAGGTGACACCACAGTGTTGGCTTCAATTATCTAGTCACCCATGGAAAAATGGACCCAGGATCCAACTCCTGTTATTTTATTTAGGTGTTGGCAAATATTGGTAAGGGGCAATAGAAAAATGCATGTTTAGCCATGGATGGGAGTACTAGAACTAGGGTTTCCTTCACCCTACTTAGGACAACTATCTTCATGGGTTTACTTCACATAAAGGTCTTCTTGGCTGGTCTGTTCACAAGCTATCTTTTATAATAATCAATTCTATCAAGTGTTAAATCTCCGGCATCACATGGTAATATGCTGTTGTGTTTTTCACTGCAACTTGTGCTCGTGGCCATTAATTCAAGGGACCTCCTCTTAACAGAAGTCCTGCTGGATTTCAATTAGGTAGTATGACTGCTTTTATCAAGTCTCTGGATGGTTATGGAGCCACTTGAATCACCTCTTTGGTTTTGGCATCTAGATTTCATCTCCATTGTCAATCCTCTGCCCCGTGTCTTTCGCCGTATATTATTGTTCTTGTAGTTGGTGCTCTACTGGAATCTGATGGTGTTCTGGATGCTTGGAATGCAGGTTATTGATTATTATAAGAAGAAGGGTGCTGTTGCAGAGCTTCATGCAGAGAAATCACCTAAGGAGGTTACAACTGAGGTTCAGAAAGTTCTTTCCTCGTGAAATCAGGGCCCTTCGGACTCGTAACATATTATTTCCCTCGGCACTTCTGCGGTTTTTGTTTTCTCATGTATCAAACTTGCTCACATACGCTGATCATTTTGCGTTCCTTTTATTATATTTGCGAGTTGCCGGCTGCCTTTTGTTACTGAGGGAATAACTGAGTACACATACAAAATAAAAGATGCTACAGGGTTGGCTTTTTTTTCCCCATCTACTTGATCACCGTTGGTTTTATCAGTGAAGATGCGTTTATACAGCTGGGTTTTTTTGTTGCGGCAAAACAGTGGATTCATCCCTGTCAATTGTGGCCGCCTCTTTGGTTGTCTCCCGTTCTCTGAAAACGTTGCAACTTGCCTAGCCTGCTTCCAATCTTTCAATTGTGAGTATTGTTCAAGCTTTTGTACTCGCACCCTTGCCGAAGTTTTGGGAAGTGAAATCCCTAATTAGTTATTTACCGAGTTAAAGCCAAATGGGTTTGCTCAGCTTGGAAATGCTCTAAAGCTTCTATACTATACTTTTCCTTGATGTTTATCAATGATTTTAAAAAAAAAATTGATTTTTTTAAGAAAATATTTTTAGTTTTTATTTTAAATTAAAAAAAATATTTTTTAGATTATTTTTCCGGTATTAAAAGTATTTTATTTTTTGTAGATGTGTTAAACAAAAGCACTCTGAAAACAATCTTAACGCATCGAGTCCCTTAAAGAGCTACCACATGCAGAAGCATACTCTTTCAAGCGCTATTCCTGTATCAGGACACACAGCGAGTAGATAGTCCAATCGTAGCTGAAAAATACGACACTCCTGTCAATGTTTTGCACAAAAACGGGATGAAAAAACGCAATCCAAACCAGCAATTCATTTACCATTTACTACACCTGGAGCATTTGGGCATATAGGGCTGTTATTTTATGAATTTAAAGATGGTAAATCCCAGCAAAGATGGGGTGCAGTGACCTATATATCAACTGTAATCTTAGCATCCAGATTTGAGAAATCTTGGAAAAATGCCTTGAAATGCTCATAGGAGTGCTTCACATCATCAACAGCACACATTTCTCTTATACTGTGCATCGATAGTTGTGGAGCACCCACATCAACAGTACGAATCCCCACACCGCTTGCTAGGATTGGACCAATTGTTGAACCGCATGCCATGTCATTGCGGACCACAAAATCCTGCATTTACAGTGATCCCAGGTTAATCAATTCATCTACCACGTGACTGCACTGCCACTAGCTAGGCTGCAACATATAATCTCCATTTCACTGACTATATATGTTTTGTGCCAATGGTGACGAAGAGTAGAAGATTCAAAATGCCCAAGAGAATGATAGCTCAAGTCAAAGCTGCCATATGTTGTCTTTTGATTTGTAACAGTTGTATTTCATTCCCCGAGTGCCCAAATATTCAGGACATTATTATTTGTACTAAAGAATCAGCGTGGAAATGTATCTGGTGCCATATTAATAATCATAATATTCAAGTCGGGAGAAGGGAGCTAACCTGGGTGGGAATATTATGCTTTGAAGCTATCTCCCTAAATAAAAAGGACGTGACTGCATTTGTTGCGTAGCGCTGATTCGCATTGTGTTTGATTACAAGCCCGCCATGCAACTTGGGCTGGTGATTCTCTTCATGTTTGTCCTAGAAACGACGACGTATCCCATATGAGAACAGTCTGAGAATAAACCACCTCAATTAACAATAAGGCAATGTACCATATAATTTGGATGGAGAGCATGTGCCATGTCTGCAGATACAAGGTAACTCAATTGGATCGCCTTTGGAAGCAGCTGAAAAGAAATGAAAGAAAAAAAACAATTATGTTTATGAATGAAACTATGATTTGATTTTCAAGACTATTATCCCACTCCCTTAGACCAAGCATCTCCAGTTTTTGTTCCTCCACATACCAATGCGGGTCAAACCCATAAGCCTGACTGATGTAATACCCCTTCCCTATGGGAATGGACTAACATCCTCGTAACTCACAAATGTTAGGTGAGAAATTTATCAAAATTTATCAGGCAAGTGAAACATGGAATTAACACTAATATGCTGGCAATCATGCTTAACTTTGTGTCTTAAACTCCCAATTAAGATACATGAATAAAACAACTTCCAACAAAATGGAAACTAAAACTATTTCTTATAAACCTATAGCATTTAGAAAATAAACTCAGGATCATAACATGACCAAAATTGAAACTATAACTAAAATTTCTTTCCTGAAGCAGAAAAAAGTGCACCTTGGAATCTGAATCAAAGGAGCTTGTGATTCGTGATAGAGCATCTAACATGACAGGAGACCCGGCTCCCTGTGCTGAATTAGATCCCACCTCTTCATGGTCAAATAACGCCACCATCCTAACACCACTTTCATCCTTAAGGTCACTTTCAGAACATGTTGCATCTATCAGTGCCTGTAATTAAATTGAAATACTAGAAATGACAATAAGTTTTCTGTTGGAGTGTCAAGACCAGTTTTTCTCTTATGCAAAAGTGAAACATACCATAAATGAAGTGCATGGGATAATAGCAGTTATTTTGCTGCTGGATAACATGAAACTGAAGTAGGCTGTCAACATGACTTGTAAATGATCCAAATGGTTCGTACAATTTCCAGTTCTGATCTTAAGCAAAATTTTACCTCATTTCTCTCGCCCACCCTAGGAAAGAAATGGTAGTGGAAAAATTTATTCCACCAATATAAATACTAACATAGCTTCAACTCAAAGAACATTGAACATCATATTCAAACTTAATCACACTATCATTAACTTCCAGAATAGAAAAGTAGCTTAAACTCAAATGAGACAAACCTAATTTCCAAACTTCAAATGAAAAATGAAACTCCATACAATTCACTTGGCCAGCAATAAATTCAAACCAATGCCTAATGCTCAGCACAAATGAGGATCATCAAAATGAGAGCTTTGAAGTTGATTCACTCAAGACACAAGAGAGAACACCATACGTTGTGTGTTTAGTAGAACAGATGGCATCAGAAAACTTTAGTTAGAGGATGGAAAATCTGGGGCTTGGGACATGATATTACATAAACTAACATGACATCTTATATCTGACATGAGATGGCATTGTGTGTTCAATAGAACAACAACATACCTTTGTAGTAACAGAAAGACAATGCGGTAATTATACAGGACTTGGTATCATACAAGCCAACAAGATTTCAGATCTAAGAAAACCTTAACAAGTAATACCTTCAGAGAACAGAATGAGCTGCAGAGGTTATCAAGCCTTCCAGAGAAAATAAATTCCTTTGCAGCTCCAGCTATTACACTTGGTTGAGTATCACATACTTGTAATTCAAAGTCACATATATCGTCTACTTTGCACCCAATCTGATTAGCAATCATCTAGAAGACAAAAAAAGGAAATAACAGAACAACCATCAGGATACAAATTAAAATTGCCAAAATAAAAATATATAAAACACAAAAATAAAAAAGAGGAGATGGAGAAATTTTTTTCTTGCATCAGAATACTAACCTCAAGTACAAGTGAGTGATGCTTTGACTTAATCATTACTTTATCAGATTTCTTCCCATCAGCTAGAGTTTCTTCACTCTTAAGTGGATCACTTTCAGCAATTGCTTTGTTGAGCTCTGTCTGTGAAAAGAAGTTTATTAATAGACAATGAATACATTGGAGCAATATCGAGACTTCATCCCATACACTAGTACTCTAGATGAATATCTACTTTCTCACAATAATGTTATCAGATATTGCACGCTTAGCAGTGCTCTAGCATTAATGCTTGGAAACTGAAAACTGAGCACACAGATAGGTTCTGTTTGTAAAGCAGAAATAGTTGTCAAAGCAATAATCTTTGTACACAAAAAGCAAATGAAGTTTCTCTTAGTGTCAAATCTTTAAATGCATATGTGGCTTCAAGTCTCAGTTAAATCTGTATAATATAGATCTGGTCCATATCAGAAAGACACGAAGAGATATTCTAGAGTGCCTCAGAAATCTTTAGTTCTTCAAAAGACACGAAGAAATAATTGGTTGAAAGTAATTTATTTCTAGCCACTAACTTAAGCACAATTTATTTTCAAGGTTGATGCTAAGACTCTTTATGATAAGTTGCAGCCCATCTTTTTCTAAGATTTGAATAGTCCAAAGGATTCTGCAAGATCATGGTCAACACCTATATTATAGAATCATTATGCTTAGAACTAAGAAATTTGTTTCATCCTTATTTTTCTTAACAGCGAGAAACATAACAGAAAAGGTAATCATAGCAACTAGAATAAACCCATAAATACAAGTATGCAAACAGCCAAATGATATAGTGTGTGATATTCAAAGATCACCTTAATTGATGTTGCCAAGACAGGAAGAAGTTGAGTCTCTGTGTTCACCTTAAACCCATCACTATTAACATTCCTGTTCAGCACATAGCAAACATTAAATGTCGTAACACCAAGTACAAAAAAAAATGAGACTACCAGATCCAAAAACTATGAGAACCTCATGCATTAATAGCATCGATAAAACAACAAGTAAACAAGTAAACAAAACAATTTGTCATGCAGCAAAACCTGTCCAAGTGAATTGCGATGGTAGGGACACGCATAATGGGTTCCTCAATTCTAACTAGCCGATGGGAGTAGGAAACTGAACCGTCCTTTTCTTCTTTTATAATCACCCTTCCTGCTACTGTCAAGTCACGATCAAACCATGTGTGCCACAAACCACTTCCATATGTTTGGACTCCAACCTTCAAATACCCACCTTTCGTAACCTGACCAGTCCATCCATTCCCAAAAAACTTAAACAAAAGAATCACACAAAAGTTTTACACAAAACCTAATATTTCTTTCTCAAAAAATATCACCTTGGAAACTGGCTTCAACTTCAGACAAGGACTATCTGTATGAGCACCAACTATATAAAATCCATTCCCAGCTTCAAATCTAACAAACATAAATCCAAAATATCAGTAATATTGAATTTCTAAGCAGCCAAATGAAGTTGCAGCTGCTGCAAAAGGATTAAATTTACTATGATTAAAAACCGTTGATGAAGGCATACTTGTTACCAATAGCGAAAGCAACAATAGTAGAGTGATTCCGAGTGAAGAAATAACGCTTTCCAGCTTCCAAATTCCAATCTTGCCTCTCTGAAACTTGCTCGTATCCCGCATTTCTCAGTCTCTTCTTTGCCTCCTCTATCAATATCCATTGATCCATCAATCATGTATGTATGTATGTATAAGAAAAAGTAGACTGGTAGTGTTAGTTATTACCGACGGCGTGAAATGCGGTTGGAGAAGCGTTTAAGAAGTTGATGAGTTCAGAAGCCACGGTGTTCTCTTGCATTTTCTGCATTTCAATATTCGCTTGCGTTTTCTTAATGTCAGTGTCTATATATGTGTGTGTATATATATAGTAGTGATATGGGCTTGTGCGTGGCCCAATACAGAATATTTTTACACGGAATCAATGCTGTAACGGCCCAAACGTCATGAATGACGTGGATGAATGACCGAAGGTCTGCGAAAGGACAATTTGCCCACTCCACACTTACCTGCCTATAACAAATATTTAGAGTTCTTGGCTTTAACCAAAGATTATTCGCTTAAGGAAAAAAATAATTTAAGGTAGAGATAATAATAATAATAATAATAATAATAATATAGACGTTACTACCATGTTTTTTTAGTAGAAACGACCGATATGCCCACCTGTTGCGCCGAAGTTTTTTTTATCTATATAGAAAATTGATTGTTTTTATATGTATTGTATTTGTTATTTTAATATTTAATTAGAAAAATTATAATTGATAAAATCTGTATAATCGAAATGAAAAGTGGTTCATATATTTTGTAATTACAGATAACACAAGTAATTTTTTTTTTATGAGTTGCATTTTTTCCTCAGTAATATTAGATTTCA
This sequence comes from Salix suchowensis, assembly GCA_029030765.1. NCBI lineage: Eukaryota > Viridiplantae > Streptophyta > Magnoliopsida > Malpighiales > Salicaceae > Salix > Salix suchowensis. The sequence goes on from CM054991.1 coordinate 7,730,881, forward strand.
TACATTATAAATAAAAATATTATAATTATTTTTTTCCAGAAATAAACTTATATTTTTTTCGCCCTATAATTAGTTATTTTAATGTTTAATTACTGAAATTGCAATAGATCAAATATGTTAGAAATGAGTTTTTTGCGTTGTATAATTAGTATGCTTGCCCGCACATTGCGTTAGGGTTTTTTCTATGTAGCTAATTGATTTTTAAAATGCTGTAATTAGTTGTATAAATATTTAATCAGTAACACTATAATAGATAAAATATGTAACATGTAAATTTTTCCCCGCCTAAAATGAATAGTTTAATTGAAATGAAAAGTGGTTCGTATATTTTTAATTGTAGATGACCTAGGTAAATTTGGCAAAAAAAATTGAGTTCTATTTTCTCCCAAGTAATATTAGATTTGACACATCAAAAATAAAAATATTGAAAATTTTGTCAGAAAATAACTTAATTTTTTTACGTGCTATAATGACTTATTTACCGTCTAAAAGGAACAGGAATCGAAACGGGAAGTGACCCGTATATTTTTTAATTGTAGATAACCTAAGTAAATTTGTAATTTTTTTTTGAGTTTAATTTTTTCCCCAATAATATTAGATTTAAAATATTAAAAATGAAAATATTGTAAATTTGTTTTTAAGAAATAAACTTAAACAAAAGAGTATCAAATTTAAATTCAAAGGAAATTTTTTTATAAGATTTATTAATTATATTATTATATTAAATGTATTTAAGAATATTTATATTAATTTTTTTAAGAAAAAAATCCTAGGTCATTTTTCTCTCTCTCTCTCTATATATATTTATAGGCGATAATATTCAATAAATATTAAAATATATAATTAGTCTCACATATTTTATAGAGTAATCGAAATGGGAAGTGGTTCACATATTTTTTAATTGTAGATAACCTAGGTAAATTTGTCATTTTTTTATGAGTTGCTTTTGTTCCTCAGTAATATTAGATCTGACACATTATAAATAAAAATATTGTAATTTGTTTGTAAAAATAAATATAATTTTTTTGCGTGCAATAATTATTTCTTTGTCGTCTAAAAAGAGCAATATAATCGAAATGGGAAGTGACTCGTATATTTTTTATTTGTAAATAACCTAGGTAAATTTGTCATATTTTTTTATGAGTTGCCTTTTTTCCCCAGTAATATTAGATCTAGCACATTGTAAATAAAAATATTGTAATATGTTTTTAGGTTTTTTTTTATGTTATAATGACTTATTTGCCGTCTAAAAAGAACAGTGTAATTGAAATGGGAAGTGACTCGCATATTTTTGAAATCTAGGTAAATGTGTCAATTTTTTTTTTAGTTGTATTTTTTGCCCAGTTATATTAGATCTGAAATATTAAAAACCAAAATATTGTAATATTTTTAAGAAATAAATTTTTAAAAAAGAGGAAAAAATTAAAATTCGAAGACAATTTTTTTTTATGTTATCCGATTTATTCATTATATTATTATATAAAATATATTTAAGAATACTGATATTAATTTTTTTTATTCAAAAAATCCTAGGTCATGTTTTCTTCTCCCTATATATATTTCTAGGTGATAATATTCAATAAATATTAAAACATATAATTAATGAAAGACTAAAAATATTCCAGAAACTTTAACAAAAGATAAAACAAAAAAATAAAATTAAAATAAATATTATTATTGCTATTACTGTCAAAATAATAAAAATTATTAAATTATTCGGAGGAAAAAAAATATTAACAGAAGAGTAAGCAAGAAAAACAATTAAATTATTATTATTATTATTATTATTATTATTATTATTATTATTATTATTATTATTATTATTATTATTATTATTATTATTATTATGTTAAGTACAAAATTAAAATTCGAAGACAATGTTTTTTATGTTATCCGATTTATTCATTATATTATTATATTAAATGTATTTAAGAATACTGATATTAATTTTTTTTATTCAAAAAATCCTAGGTCATGTTTTCTTCTCCCTATATATATTCCTATGCGATAATATTCAATAAATATTAGAACATATAATTAATGAAAGACTAAAAATATCCCAGAAACTTTAACAAAAGAAAAAAAACAAATATCATTGCTATTACTGTCAAAACAATAAAAATTATTAAATTATCCGGAGAAAAAAAACATTAACAAAAGAGTTAGTAAGAAAAACAATTAAATTATTATTATTATTATTATTATTATTATTATTATTATTGTTGTTGTCGTTGTTGTTGTTGTTGTTGTTGTTGTGTTAAGTACACTTATATATACATGGACAAAAGTAGGGATTATTCTAGAAATATAAAAAAATAAAAGTATAAGGGCTGAAATGAAAATCAAATATAAAAGGATTAAATTCAAAAATTAAAAGTCTAAGGGCTGAAATGGAAATCATATTTATTATCAATTTAAATTAAAGGACAAAGTTGAAAAAATCGAAACTTGTGTACCGAATTTATTAAGTTTTTATAGCCAATCCGGAAATTAAAAGTAGGAGGACCGAAGTGAAACTCTCACATTCAATCAATTAAAATCGGAGGACCCAATCGAACTAAATCAAAACTTATATAATAGAAATCAGGACCAAAAACAAAACAAAAGGTAGAAGGACCGAAGTGAAAAGTAATAAACAATGGGGGACTCTCCTGCACTTTTACGTGCAGGAGAGAGAGAAACATGGCCAGCAGCTTTAACCGGCCGCCACCGTGTCCACAAACATTTTTAGGTTACACGCGCCATCGCGGGAGGAAATCCACGCGTAGGCGCATCGAGAATGACGCCGGAAGACCATTTCCGGTCACCGTATGATGCCGCACGCGCCACCTAAATAGGGTGTGAGGCAGAAAACCGACTGGCGCGTGCGTCTCACGCCCTGACAGCCATGAATTAAAATAAAAAAATAGGGTCAATTACCGGCCTGCCCCTGTACTCAAGTCAACGTTTTTGTCTTATTAGGGGCTATAACCGTATATAGCCATTTTAAAAAATATTAAAAAAAAGTTGCGGCTGACCGGATCGGACTGCACGCGCGCAATTACACTAGTGCCCCTCAGCCGAAACCGTTTTTTGTCTTATTAGCGGGGGCAAAACCATTAAAAAACTGTTCACAATAGGAAAAGACAAAAAAAAGGGTGGACGTGCACTTGCGAAGAACGAAGACAAATTTCGAGTCCACAGTGTTAATGAGTGTATGTGCACAGTGTTTGAACAGTAAACTTCATTTTGTTTTAGTGTATTTGTTAATTTTTTTAAGCCACATGATATGACTATTGATTTGGCGGGCTCACATATAGCCTGTATAAACAGTAAAACTATAGTTTGATTAAAAAAAATCAAAAAATGATATTTTGTTTTAAGAAAAAACATTGAAATGATAACATATTAGATCTGATTCGGGTTAACTTATCAAATTTCATGATTTGGGTTATGAGATGATGATAATTCTATAAAATCAAATTGAAAATAAATTATGAAAGTTTAGTTCTCAATCAATCTAATATTAAACTCTGAAATTAAAAAAGAAAAAAATAATTTCATAATAAATAAAAAATGCCTCAAGTCAACTTGAACTAACTTGTTAAACCTACAATTCAAGTCATGAAACTGGGATAATACTATACAAAGAAAATTGAAATACATTATGGATCCCTTTTTTTCAATCAACTCAATATTAGAGAATGAGATTGAAAGAAAAAAATCAATTAAAAAAATAAAAGAAAAGAATCGAGGTTAACTTGGATTAACATGTCAACCCACAACCCGATTCATAAGAGTATATAACCCCATAGAAAACAAATATTTTTTATATGAAAACTTAGCTTCCAATCAACCCGATGTTAAGGATAAAATCGGAAAAAATAATAATAAAAAGGATAAAAAATCCCAACTTGAGTCAATCCTTGTTAATCCATTAAGCCTATGACTTAGATTATGAAACCAAAAATAATCTCATACAAATTAGTTGTTTTTATTTGCTCTTTTATTAAAATTGACATTTCTTTTTTTTTTACTGTAACTTTTTTTCCTCCTTTTTTAATTTATTGTTCAAATGAAATGATTTCTTAAATGCTAATAATATTTATTTTATTTTTTCATTTATTTTGGTTGTTTTTATGTGCTCTTTTGTTAGAGTTTTTGTTTTTTGTTTTGTTCTTCACTATAATTTTATGGTTTGAATTGTTTACACAATGATAATAATCTTAGTACTTTTTTTTTACTTGCTCTTTCTGTTACAGTTTTTTTTTGTGTTATGCTTCAGGACTATTTAATAATTTTATTATAATCCAAACGATTATAATGATTATATTCATAATAATAATACCAGTTTTATTTGTCCTTTAATTATTTTCATTTATTCTTCAAATCGAATAATATTTTTTTTACGCTGGTAATATTTTTTTAAATTTTGACTTTCAATTATAATAATAACAACAAGAAATTTGGATTTAGAAATTTACAGCAATTTATCAGTTTGCTATAAAAAGCAAATAATTCATATTTAGTAAATTTTTATCAATTGCAGTTTTATTATCTATTAATTAAATATTTAGCTAAACAATTAAAGCAAACCCAACAATCAATTAATCTTTTTGCAGAAAACAAATAACTCATCTTTAAAGGATTTTATCAATTATCTATTCATTTAATCTGCTGATGCAATTATCATTATTTTTTTTATCTTATTTTCTGTAAAATTATTTTACTTCACATAATTATTAAACATAAAAAATTGTTTGTTTAATAATGTGTTTAACATTACTTCAAAAAAATTCTATTCACACTAATTATTTTGACTAAATGTATAGCATTATATATATATAAAAAAAAACACTTTTGCCATTTATTTCTTACATTTTAAAAAAAATTAGTTCTCCCTGTTACCGACGACGACGAAGAACAGGCCATTAGCTCTTTTGAAATATTGATTTACAACATGTCGTCAACCAATCTATTCCCCACTCAAAAAAGACACGTCAGCTGCAATGTTATCAGTGACAGAGAAGCAACTTGGCGAACGTCAAGTCGTTCAATCCCTCACTTAATTCCCAATTATTCTCCTCTCCCCTCTTCAACTCCCAATCCCAAACCCCCACCTCCCTCTATCTCGGATTTTTTTCTCCGATCATCTCCAGCTTCTTCGGAGATCGTCTCTCTGGTACGCTTTTTAATGCTCACTCTTATAATTGAAAATACATCTATAAGATTTATTTATCAATAAATTAATGATTAATCTCCAAATTGTCGGCGTATGATGATGTTTGTTATTTATGTCGTTTTATGATGTTTCTTAATCATGGATTGTTGTCTGATTTATGCCAATTTATTATTTTGATATTGAGATTCAAAAAAGCAATCTGATTTAAGGTATTAAAGTGGAATTCATGAATTAGCTCGAATAGAATTTTCAGTTACATAAGTTTTTTTTATTTTATATAATTTTGATGACATTTTTTAACTTTAATTAAGGGGGTATGATTTGGGTTTTTTATCTGTTTGATTTTGACTTGACATGTGTAATTATTTCCGATTCTGGGCTCGTTTTATGCTGGATTTTTGCAAGTATTGCAGAGGTATTCAAGAGGATTCAGTTGTTGGCAATGGCGGCTACCTTCAGAGCATTTTTGAACAGTCCTGTTGGTCCGAAGACAACTCATTTCTGGGGACCTGTTGCCAACTGGGGTTTTGTTGCTGCTGTATGTGCCACTAATTTCTTTTTTATATGTTGTGTTGCTGCATGATTTTAATTTTTGTGCCCTGTGACTTATTGTGATCGTATCTGATCTACTGAACAGGGGTTAGCAGATATGCAAAAACCCCCAGAAATGATTTCTGGAAATATGACTGGAGGTAAAAGAATTCCGGTGTTGATTTTGTTTGATTTCTAGTGCTGATGGTTGAGATTCTGATCTTTGTTATTGTTGCTTCAGCTATGTGTGTTTATTCAGCATTGTTCATGAGGTTTGCATGGATGGTACAGCCTCGTAACTATCTACTTCTAGCATGCCATGTTTCAAACGAGACCGTGCAGCTCTATCAACTCTCTCGTTGGGCAAGGAGTCAGGGGTGAGTAACTTCACTTGTGACATGTGTTTAATTAATTTGTTCTTAATTGCAATATATATTCTTCTGTTCTGGCTGCTTGGAATAATGCTAGGGAAGAAAAAAACTATTCTATCATTATGGTCTAGCGGAAGCAGGTTTGGGAAACTTTAGGAAAGGTTTATTTTTTTGTTCTTCTTTCTTTCTTCTGGCCTTACCATTTTTTTTTCAAGAAGTGGATTCAAAATCTGTGTCCAAGTCTAATAATTAGCCAATACATTTGCTATTCCATCAGGTATTGTAATGCCAACTAAGCTATGAACAAGAATGGTGACTTGTAAACAAAGAAACACAAATTATAAGATGGGGGAATTGATGACAGAAAGAAGAAAATCTGGATTTTTTTTTATTGCAGTAAACAAGGATTACAAAGAATAGGAAACAAGTAGCCTCACACCACTCAAGGGAATCACTCCCATATCAGAATCACACCAATTACAAAGAGATTTTCATTATTACATATCCTACTAGAATTACGAGTGCCCAACATATACCACTCAAGGGAATCACTCCCATATCAGAATCACACCAATTACAAAGAGATTTTCATTATCACATATCCTACTAGAACTACGAGTGCCCAGCATTAGTCTTACAGTTGGCACTTACTAGATGACTAGACTTCTAACTGCTATAACTAATAAATAAGGACATCAGTTATTATTGCCACTTGGATGATAATCCAATATGATTAACATCAATTATCGGACACCGATTGCTCTCCCTTTTCAACTTAAATGGCTTGAACTTGAGCCTGCACAAAATACCTCTTTCCACTGCAATTTGACTCAACAAAATCCATAGCTTTATCACCCTTGTTCACGTTTTTAGAACCAACCATTTCCTTGTGATTATTTCTACTTCAAGTGCTGCTGTTCTGATCACCAGAATTTGCTTAAATAAAAGATTTTCATGTATTAACACCAGATGATGCAATGGGAATGACTTTGAATATTCTACTAGTAGTGGCTAGTTGATATGCATAGTGAAGTTTCTTTATTCCTTTTCTTAGGTACTTGTCACCGGAGAAAAAGGAGGAAGCTAAATCTCAGTAACTTGATGCAAGTGCTTTTGCTGCCCCCGTTCCAGTTGTTTTTGTTGTGATTTCGCAGAAAATTATTGTGATTTCTTTTTGCAATCCTTTGATCAAGTTGCATTTGAGCTCAACACACGTATAATAACGCAGCAGCTTGTTACACAAGCCGTGGTGCAGATTTGCTCTGTTGTGTTTGATGCACTGGCTGGGAGACAATAAAATCACGGTCATAAATCATTTACAAGGTTATCTCACAATGGAACCAGCCATGATCGATTCCTGCTGATGAAGCACTCTGCTGAAGACATTACTATTTACTACTCTACTAAAATGTCTTTTATTTTAGAAGAGATCATACAAATTACAATGGTTGGAAATAAAATCACGTAAAAAACTAATTAATCATAACGAATCTTCTACGGAAAAGAATAATGGGTGATAATTCATACTATGAAAGTCTTCAGCAAAGATTACAGGGGCTTTGTTTTAGCCATTTCACTCGTCAGAAGCCATGCAGCCTGCCATATGCTGCTGCCTAGTCTTCTAAACACAATCCCGGCACTCTATGCTAATCTCAGGAGTCACCACCAATCTCTCTCTTATGCTTCCGGCTCTTTTTCTTGGATTTTAAAACGATGGTTTCTTCATTTTCTCCAGATCTCTTCTTTTTCTCCCTTTTTTCTTTAGATGCCTTCTTTCTTTTTACTGGCAGTGTTCCCATCTCATCTTCGGTTTGGACCTCGGTAGTTTGTATCTCATTGGCATTCTGTGCTGGTGCCGCAACTTCTGCGAAGCACAATTGGGATGGTGATAATCGATAGAAAATCTACGCAAGAAAAATCATTGATACAGACAAAGCTCTAACCTGATGTTAGCATTTCGCAATAAAGAAAAAACATATCATAGCACTATTAGAAAGACAGATCTAGCATGATTCTGGGATCAATCTAGTTTAAAAGGCATACTCGTTTCAAGTATCCATCCATCCAAGGGAGAACTGTGATCTAATAGCACCAAGGGTCCTAAATGATAGATCAAAAACAGTTCTTGACATTCAAGCACAATGGTGGCATAAAAAATACCCGTGCAAATAAAGGGAAAACCAACCTTTGTCAACAATATTTGAATCAAAAACAACATTTGTAAGGTGCTGCTTCAAGAAAACCTGCACCACATAGTTGAAGCTTGATTAAATGACTGGAATATACACAATAAATATTATCATAGCTCCCATAAACTCATTCAAAAACAAACCTCCATCATCCAGATATCAAAACTTATGATTTTTGAACTAAATCTTACACTGGCTGGATTGATTTTTGAACCAAATACCCCAAAGCATCATTTCAGCTTTGTATCCATGGGAGTTTCAACTTTCATCTAATGAAACTCACTTTATAGAACATTCAATCAACTAACAGTACTCGTGATGACATCATGTCAGTTGATAAAATGTTAAGGAGATGGAAACTTGACAAGTCAATTCCGATTAGAGTATTCATGTATTGTAAGTCGTTAGGTCGAAAGATAACACCCTGACTCCCAGTGAGGTATTGAAAAAGATAACACTGCATAACTACAGCAATTTAATCAGTAATAAATCAAGTACACGCTTATCCTCAATGTCATTAGAATATTTAACTTTTTATTTTTTTTAATGACCGGAGTGTCCGGGCCAGCTTACACGCACCTCGACTATTCCCCGGGCCCACTAAACACCCTGCAAGCTTAGTGAGCATGTAAGGCATCGCGGGGGTGACATGTATACCACGCAGAGATGGACCCAGTAAAGACATGAAGGGAGGAACCCTCCAGCCCCACTCCCACTGGGACTCAAACCCATGTTCGAATGAAAGAGGGTGCCCCCAACAACCACTGAGCCACAACCCCTGCTGGTAACTTCCTAATTGATATTGGCTTTAGGAACTGATATTGGCTTGCCAAGCAATAAAATTTAACCCAATTCGCAACTACTAAATAGTTAACATTGTATACAAATGCATCAAAACAGAGAATAGGATGACCTGGTTAATGGATCTCAGCCAGAAGAAGTCAAGTGAACATACTAAACTAATAAATTGAAACAACCTGATCAATATACTTCTTTATATAGGATGGAGGACCTGCATGCTCTTGGGTTAGCCCGATTCCTAAATAGTCATTAGCCAAAAATAGTGCGATATAAAACTCATGAAATGGCTCAAGACTGCTTGATTTGATTATGATTCATCGGGGAAACATTTGAAGGTGCTGAGCAAACTGGTCTAAGATAGAATTCCACTGATACTGTCAGATTATACAAAGAATAATTATATAAAAGAACCATATTATGGGATTCATTCAGAGGTTCCTCATTTTAAAAAAAAAATAAAATTTCTGTACAAAATCATCAACTATAGATCTAAGCATGATTATGTATCCTCCTTATATGTGATTTTTTATGCTAGCAACCATGGTAAAGACAGCTGTAAAACCCTCCAAACAAACAGATGGAACCAACACATAAGAAGCATAAACATTAACTTAACAGGAAATTCTCTTGCTATATGCAGAGCAGAAACTTGATTTAAATAACGCCAGTTTGTATGAACTACATAGTGTCTGGAGTCAGATTTCCACATTCCATGAAGAAATGCCAAGTTATGTATGAGTTCAAAAAATAAAATATTCCCATCTAACATATCACTAAAAAATAACTCCGTTAAACACTGTAATTTCCACACTACTCAGTTCAAAAAACAATTCCACAACACTTGAGGAAGGACAAATCAGATTCTAAATCTAAACTTTTATTCCTATCCTCTGACCATTTGATCCATATGTGTTCCATGGAATTAAAATGGATGGTGTCGCAACGACGATTTTTTACGCGCTTCGCGCCCCCGTCATCTCTCTCTGGAGAGACAACGACGCGCGGTGAAAATAGGGGTATTTAATAGTCATAAAAATTACAACTATAAATATCGGGAGTCGCCACCTAGTATTAAGGTTACTAGGAACCTAGTGGTCTGAGAGAGTCTTGGGTAAGGGGACTTGTTGTGCAAGGGGAAGACGCATCACCCTCAATGAACCCTACCTAAGGCAAGCTGCATTGTTGTTTGATTGTTTTTCTTAAGTTTGATTATGTTTTTTTCTTTTCTAAAGTTCGACGTAGAGCTCTCTTCGTGAGAGAATCTCTACCTCGTTAGGAGTTTGAAAAACTAACCCAAAGAATTTTCCACTGCAAAAAAAATTTGTTTGTAGGTGTACTTTACAATGTAATTTTACACCGCAATAAAAGAAAATCTTTTTTAGTATCTCCAAGTGTAATTTACAATGTAATTTTACACCGAGATAGCCAAAAAAAAATATTTTTTTTTATTTTTTTTGATATTTTGGCCAAATTCCAAAGGATAATCATAAACCGGTTACGATATCCAATTTTCGTTTTAAAAATATGAGAAAGATGCAACATATTTTTTTTTTACGAAAAATAAACATGGAAAAATCTTGGAATCTGGCCGTATGCATGAAAACAACAATATCTTTTTTTTTCATAATAATAATAATAATAATAACAATAACAATAAAAATATTTTATTTTTTATTTTTTATTTTTTTTGTCTTTATTTTTACTTGGGCTGGGCTGTCAGTCCGGTGGGCTGACAGCCTACCTTATTTGGATTGGACTTGCAGCCCGGATGGGCTGGAAGCCTAGATGGGTGTGGGCTGGGCTGTCAGTCAAGTGGGCTGGCAACCCGCCTTTATCTTGGGCAGGGCTTCCAGTCTTTGTGGACTGGAAGCCCAGATGGGTTTGGGCTGGGTTGTCAGTCCAGTGGGCTGACAGCCCGCCTTTATCTTGGCTAGGCTTCCAGTCTTTGTGGGCTAGAAGCCTCATTGAGTTTGGGCTGGGTTGTCAGTCCAGTGGGCTGACAACCCGTCTTATTTTGGGTCGGGCTTCCAAGCTTTGTGGGCTAGAAGCCCGAAATTCTCTAGACACATGGGCAAGGCACAAAACCCGGCCCGTTCCATCAGCCTTGGCCCACATGAACAGTTGCATCCCACTGCTCGCATGCAGCCGAAGGAGACGATGAACAGTGGTTGTTTTTGAATGTGATGAAAGGTGTACCTGATAGGCTGCTGCAGGTGTGGGCCTAGTGAAATTGCATTTTGGTCCTTTGATTTGTGATTGTTCCAATTGCGCTCTCAATTGGTTTTAAACTCTTAGATTTGTGCAATTGTACCCCCACTAAAATTTCAAAAGTGGCCTTAACTTTGCGTACCTTTTTATTTTGGTCATTGATTTCGGATTTATGTGATTTGACCCTCAATAGACCATTAAACTCTTAATTTTCTTCAATCTTGCCCCTAACTTCACACGATTGGTTTGGAAAAAATTCAATTTGATCTCCGAAAACTCCAACTTTGTCAATTGAACCCGAATTAAGCTCAACAACTTTATCTTTTATCAATTAAACCCTTAACGAAATTAATTTGACCAAGTTAAAGTATAATTAAGTCCTTGCACTTAATTAAATCCTTTATCTTGAACCTAAATTAATTCTTAAACATAATTATACTTTGAATTGGCCCATGATAAATCAAATTGGCCTATCAAAAATATAATTATGTCTTTCGGTTTAATTTTTTTATGCAGATTTACCCAATAATAAATTATTTTATCCTTGAATTTGTATTTCTCTTTATTTTTGGGCATAAAAGAGATACGATCAAAGTCTCAAAAACAACCAAAATTTCCACATTGATTTTTCAACCCACGCCGGCTCTTTTTATTTTATTTTTGTTATTTTTTTGGTATATTTTGGGGAATAACCCAGAAATTGGGTTATGACAATTGCCCCCCTCTTTACAATGCTTACGACTAAAGTTTTGTAAAAGACTTTAGATAGTAAGCGTGTAAAGAAAAAGAAAAGTGGATTTACCAGATTAAGAATTGGTTAATCCATTCGAAAATGAGAATGAGGGCTATAAAGCGCACTTAAAAAGGAATGGTAAGATAGGGCTAGAAAGCGCACTACCTAAGAATTGAGGCCTAAGGAGGACACTCAAAAAGGATGGAAGATGATGATGTTTGTTAATGACTCAGGAAAATGGTCTCATTGTAATGGGTGACCTACCCGGGTGAAAGTGATAGAGATGGTCTCATTGTAATGGGTGACCTGCCCGGGTGACAATAGTGAAGATGATCTCGTTGTAATGGGTGACCTCTCTAGATGAAAGATGGTGAAGATGATATCATTGTGATGGGTGACCTACCCAGGTTAAAGATGGTGAAGAATAATTCATGGGATGGAAGATAGGGCTAGAAAGCGCACTATCTTAATTGATGGTCGAAGTTTGGAAAATGCACTCGAAGATGAAGGGAAAAATAGGGCTGAAAAGTGCACTATTTTAATTGGTGGTTGAGGGTTGAAAACACACTCGAAGATAGTGAGGAAAATAGGGCTGGAAAGCACACTATTTTAATTGATGGTTGAGGGTTGGGAAACGCACTCGAAGATGAAAGGAAAATAAGGCTGGAAAGCGCACTATTTTAATTGATAGTCGAAGGTTGGAAAACGCATTCGACGATGAGGGAAAATAATCGAGGGTTGGAAAACGCACTCGAAGATGAAGGGAAAATAAGGCTGGAAAACACACTATTTTAATTTGATGGTGCCTAGAAAGCTCACCAAGTTCTGGAAAGAGATAGGACTTAAAAGTGCATTATCTGAGTTGGTTGATGACTAGAAAACACACTCAAATAAAGAAAGAGATAGGGTTGAAAAATGCTCTATCTGCTGATGAAAGGCTCGCAAGCGCACTCAGGGAAGTGAAAATGATGAGGGCTCAAAGATGCACACACAAAAATGATGAAGGTTTGTAAATTACAATCCTTTCTAAACATTTCCTAGATTATCAGTGGGGAGATGTAATGCATGATGACACCCAAATTTAGGAAAGAGATAAAGCTGAAAAGCATGCTCAAGGAAATGAAAGAGATGAGAGCTTGAAAGCGTGCACAAAAAATGATGAATGAAGGTTCGTAAATTACGATCCCTATAAAACATTTCCTAGATTCTCGATGTGGATGCAATGCATGATGATGCATGTATACTTATCTGAGAGATACAGGTCCCCTTTCTTCCTCCAGGCCTTCTTTTCCGGGATTTGGACCTCTGGATGTGATGACTTCTCGCTTCTACTTACTCAAGACACAACTTGTGAATTTAACCACTGGAGATGATAGATTTTCCATATCAACATGCCCCCTCAGTTTTCTTTAATATTCTTTAAAAAGGAATGATGAAGCCAACTTCAATTACGTTTTTAGATTGCCCCCCAATCTGGTCATGCCCCTAAAAGTGTTTTAGGCTTCAAGTGTTTGCAAGAAAGAAATGGTTATTTGCAAAAATTATTTTCATATAAGATTTTTGGAATTTCAAATTCATTCCAAGCACAAAAATCATTTTGATGTTTGTTTAAACAAACTTGTTCTCAAAAGAATTCAAGTGATCTCATTGTCAGGTTTTAGTTTGACTTTGAAAAGAATGTGAAATGATATTTGCATGTCTCGTATGTCAGGAAGGCTTCGATCAGTTCGTGTGAAGCATTTATAAGGATTGTTTCGAATGCAAAAGCATTGCCTATTGATCCAGATTACTCGCATTTGATCGGAAAAGGACTTTATCAGGCTCGTACCGTAGGCTCAGGTTGCTAGCTACGAAAAAAAGATATTTGTAGGCTTAAAAGGTGTTTAAGGGTTTTTTAGACTAAAGATAACGAGTGCTTACTCTTAAAACTCTATTTAGTCCTCATAATTGATTTGTATAGTGACCTAGCATGCCCCCAGTATTTGTTTGGGCTTTTTAGCATTGCCCTCATGTTGACTTGACATGCCCCTAGTATTTTGGGCTTTCTATGTTGGGTTTTTACTACTACCAAAATGTTGAATTGATTTGCTATAGTGTACTAAACCTTTTTTATATTTATGCCACCCAACTTTGTTCAAAGAACTATTTTGTAGATTGAAAAAGTTTTTTATTTTTATTTTTCGCACTTGCCCCCAGTGTAGGGTGTAATCCTAGTCAGGGTTAATTGTCAAGAAATAATTATTAGGCTCAAATAAGGATTGTAATGGATATTTGAGATTTTGTGAAGGCATATCAAAGATGGCCTTTTCTCATTTCAAAAACATGCATCCAGGATTAGTATACTTTGCTTTTTCATGCGAAATGATTTATTGATTTTTGGATTATTATTTAGCTAAGAGCTTAACTTTATTATGTGGGTTTTGGTGGTATGAGATCACCTTTCAATGAAATCCTTTGAATTCTCAAAACACATTTGTTAAAAAAACATTAATTTGACATTTCTTTTTGTACTAGACTTTGATTTGCCAAAAATCTTAATGAAAATATAAGATCATGCGGAACAATAGAAAAAAAAAGAATACACCAAAAATTCATGGCCAAATTTCAATTTCATTAAATGTCATGAGTAATACATTAAGCATAATATTTCTTCACAACATCAAAGTTTACAGGTCTAGGTAGATTTTCTCCATCCATGTTAGTTAGAATTAAAGCCCCTCCTGAAAAAGCCTTCTTCACTACATATAGTCCCTCATAGTTTGGAGCCCATTTACTCTGGTCTTTCGCTATTGATATCTTCTTTCAATACCAAATCTCCCTCTTTGAACACCCTTGGCTTGACTCTCTTGTTGTAAGCTTTTGCTATCCTGTCCCCTAGTATAACTGGTGATGACAAACAACTGCTAGTCTTTTTTCATCGTCTCCTTCGGCTGCATGCGAGCAGTGGGATGTAATTTGCTAGAAAGACCCAATTGGGCTTTCAGCCCACAAAGACCGGAAGCCCAACCCTAGATAAAGGCGGGTTGTCAGCCCACTAGACTGACAGCCCATCCCAAAACCAAATGGGCTTCCAGCCCATCCGGGCTGCAAGCCCAGTCCAAATAAGGTAGGTCATGTCATCACCTGATCGATGACAAATTTGACCCAAGTAAAAATAAAGACAAAAAAAATGAAAAAAAATATGTTTATTATTATTATTATTATGAAAAAAAAACAAAAACAAAAAGATATTGTTGTTTTCGTGTATACGGCCGGATTCCAAGATTTTTCCATGTTTATTTTTCATAAAAAAAATATGTTGCATCTTTCTCATATTTTAAAACGAAAATTGGATATCGTAATCGGTTTATGATTATCCTTTGGAATTTGGCTAAAATATCAAAAAAAATAAAAAAATATTTTTATCTTAGCTATCTCGATGTAAAATTACATTGTAAAGTACACATAGTGATACTAATTTTTTTTTATTGCGGTGTAAAATTACATTGTAAAGTACACTTGGAGATACTAAAAAAAGATTTTTTTTATTGCGGTGTAAAATTATATTGTAAAGTACACTTGCAACAATTTTTTTTTGCAGTGGAAAATTCTTTGGGTTAGTCTTTCAAACTCCTAACGAGGTGGAGATTCTCTCACGAAAAGAGATCTACGTTGAACTTTAGAAAAGAAAAAAAAATGATAATCAAACTTAAGAAAAACAATCAAACAACAATGCAGCTTGCCTTAGGTAGGGTGCACTGAGGGTGATGCGTCTTCCCCTTGCACAACAAGTCCCCTTACCCAAGACTCTCGCAGACCACTAGGTTCCTAATAACCTTAATACTAGTGGTCACTCCTGATATTTATAGTCGTAATTTTTATGACAATTAAACACCCCATTTTCACCGCGCGCCGTTGTCTCTCTCTCGAGATGACGGGGGCGCGAAGCGTGTAAAAAATAGCCGTCACGACAGATTATGCTTATGTGGTTTTCTCTTTGTCCTCTTCTGCCATCCTAATTTGGTTATAACCAGAAAACCCATCCATGAATGAATATGTGGCATTTTTAGAGGCATTATCCACCAAGATATCTATGTGAAGCAATGGAAAATCATCTTTCGGGCTTGCTTTGTTCAAATCTCTATAATCGACACACACCCGAATCTTTCCTTCTTTCTTGGGGACCACAACCATATTGGCTACCCACTGAGGGTAGTGAATGACCTCTAGGAACCCTACGTCCCATTGCTTTTGTATCTCTACTTTAACTTTTAGGAGCATATCTGGTCGCATTCTTCAGTTTTTTTGTTTTACTGGCATGGTTCCTTCTATTAAAGGGATTTTATGCACGACTATATCAGTATCTAAACCGGGCATTTCTGTATAAGTCTAGGCAAAAATATCTGCATATTCATGCAAAAGAGAGATCAATTTTCCTCTTTCTTCAGTCGTAATAAGGGTACCGATTTTTAACTCCTTTTCCTCTTGCTTGGTTCCTAAATTGATGGTTTCAAGTTCCTCACTAAAAGTTTTCCAAGTTTTTTCAGACTTTTCCACCAATTTAGCAAACTCTTTTATATCTTCCTTTGCCTATTCCTCGTCATCACATACAGTGACATCATTGAAATTTGGCCAATTATTCTTAGTGTGATAGTTTTGTGAGTGGTTGGATCTTTCAACACTCTTGAAAGTGTAAGGTGTGTTCGTGTAAGAGTGTGTATTTGCAAATGATATGTCATAGATAAAAATACATGATCTTATAAAAAAGAGTGCTCATTTGACAAAGCAAAATCTTGCGGCATCGTGAGCTAGATTACCGTCAAGGTCAAAGTGGATTAAAACATGGACATGATCAGACAAAAGTAATTCTTTTTAAACACAATAGGACCAGGCTCCATCTTCCAATTCTGGTGCGTCTTCTCTCCAGCTAATTTTTGAACAAAAGTTCTTGCGGGAGGCTCATCGGCATCGTGGATGGATATCTGCCGAAAATCTGCCTCTTCTCCTTGGCATTCAAGAGTTCCAATATGTAGATCAGTTATGCCTGACTTGATCTCCTCAATTGAACTACGAAAAGATACTTGGAGTGGTGGGAGGACAAGCTCTTCTTCTTTTGACTCTCTTCCCTCAATTTTTGCCATCCTTGCTTCTTTCCTAGCTTGGGCAACCCGCTTGTAATCCTCTTTTTTTGGCTTATATCCCAGTCCGAACCTCTGATCCGCACATTTCAATTTTATTATATTGATTCGCTCTGGCATTCCGTTTATGGGATCATACTGAAAGGGAATCTCGTTCCTTAAGAAACACTTAGCAGCCATCTTTGCTGCTTCCGGGATTCTAGGTTTCTTTACCATCGCGCCCTCAGAACCCAGTCTGCATTCACTATTTCAAAAGGATGAATATTCCCCTCCCTACAGTCCTTCACTTCTACAAAACGTACAACCACATTCTTGGTCATTGAAACTATTTCCTCAGCTTTGACAATAATCAACATTCCATTTATAATGTATTTCAAGCATTGGTGTAGTGAAGAGGCCACTACTCCAGCTGCATGTATCCAGGCCTTCCTAGTAATATACTGTAAGATGGATGTATATCCATTACTTGCAACGTCACTAGAAACATTTGTGGTTCCACATATAATTCTACTTTCAAAGTCCCCACTATCGGTCTTGGTGATCCATCAAATGCCCTCGCCATCATTGTACTTGGCTTCATGTGCGAAGCATCAATGGGCATTTCTTTTAACATGTGCCTTGGTAACACATTCAGTGCAGAGCCATTATCAATTAATACTTTTCCCAATTAAAACATCTTTACATCGTATTGTGATGTATAATGGCTTATTATGTCCTGTACCATCAGAATCCACTTCATCTTCAGTAAAATACACATAGTTTGAAGCCTGTATTCTCCCTACTAAATGCTCCATGGCCTCTAGGCTGATGTCCTGGGGTACATAGGCCTCATTCAACACTTTTTGCAAAGCTTTCCGATGAGATTCGAACTTAATATCAAGGAAAATAATGATATCTTAGCAGGAGTCTTCTTGAGTTGTTCCACCACACTATACTCATTATGCTTCATCAACTTTTAGGAATTCATTGGTCTCCTCTTTTGTTACGGGTTTATTTATTTCTTCGGACACGTCGACCACTTCCTTTCCCTTAATCCTTTTTAACTCCTCTAGGGGTAAAACATCTACCACTTCGGGTCAAGCCTCCAATTTCAGGTAGAAAGACGAGTGGTTGTCTTGCACCCTGAGATAAATGTCCATAGTTGTATGGTATGACATTATAGTTTTTTCTAGGTGTAGTGGTGGGTTTAGTTAAAACTAATTTGGGTGGCCCTCTTGTAGTGAACTGGACCCGACATACTTTTTTATCTAACATCTCTGTCACAAACACGTTATCATCTGTAATTGTCTCTATCCGAAGCAGACCTCTATTTATCATTTGCATCACATTTTCATAGAAGCCTTGACAATGACTAATAAAATGACTTTTCTGGTTATGATATTGACAACATCTCATGTCATCATATTTTGCTTTTATCGGCATTTGATAGATTCTTTCTATTGGCACCTTTAAGCTTCTTGGAGACTCGACGTCCAACATATTCACTGATCCGCTACCCGAAGCATGACTAGGTAGTGGATTGGTGCTTATATTTGGGGGATCTTTGAATGTTATCCATCTAACTTTAATTAATTGGAGGAGCTTCCTTTTAAAAGCAATGCATGTATGGATGCTGTGTCCTGCGATTCCTGCATGGTATTCGCAAGTGAGATTCGGTTTATATCAATTGGGATAAGGCGGTTGCAAGGGTGTCAAGGGTACGGGAGCTACATGCCCAATACTTAATAACTTTTGATATATCTCATTCAAAGGCAATGACAATAGGGGTAACTGTTCCTGAAGTTCTTGGTAACTCTTTTTGGGGAAACTTCTGATTTGGTTTTTTGGTAAATTTCCAATTTGGTTCTCGGGTCTTTTGGTAGAGAATGGAGAGTTGAAGTTAATGTTGGTGACTTGAGATGATGAGGGGTTGTATTTTGGGAACTGGGTGTTCTTGCCCTTATAACCGCCTTCAATATGATCAACCTCTTTTCTCTTTCTACCAAAACCCTTCTTTTCCATAGGTGCAGAGATTCTCCCATTTTTTATTCCTTGCTCTATACGCTCTGCCACAACCACGTAAATTGTTGTGCCGAACTTCCCATCACATGTTCGTAGTATGGTGCTCTCAGTGTATTGACGAATAGAGTAATCATCTCTCTATCTAAAAGGGGAGGGTGTACTTGTGCAACCAGGGTCTCTCCATCTTTGAGCATATTCTCTTATGCTCTCTTTTCCCCCTTTTCCAGGTTGGACAGACTAGTTTTATCAGGGGTAATATCCATATTATACTTGTATTGCTTAACAAAAGCATCTACCAAGTCTTTCCCAATTACGAACTCTAGTATTATCAAGCCTCATGTATCAACTTAAAGCTGCCCCACTCAAACTATCTTGAAAGAAATGCATTAATAATTTCTCATCATGCACCACTTCCGCCATTTTGTTACAATATGACTTCAGATGTGTGACAGGGCATTGTGTTCCAGTATACTTGATGAACTCAGGAACACAGAACTTTTTTGGTACCACCACATTTGGGACCAAACACATTTCTGCAGCCCTCACCGGATCATACAACTCTGCTCCTTCAATGGCCCTTATCCGAGCTTCCAATGCTGCCATTTTGTCTTGATCAACACCATTAGATGATTGTGTTTTATGGGACTCGTTTATAGATATTCCAACAATTAGTGTTGGTAAGGTTGCCGGTGCGGTTGCATGCCCAAAAGCGGGATTTTGTTGAGGATCCTGAACCCCATCTCCGATTATCTCATCAGGGTGGTTTAGCGCTTGTGTTTGAGTAGTTGTCGGAGGTCTAGTTGAAGGACCCTCACCGGAGGTATTTCTCAGTGTCTGCTCAAGTAAGCTAGCGATGCGAACTACACTATCTTTTAAAGCATTCAACGCTTCTTGAAAGTGAGCATCTTGATGTGTGCGTTCTTCGTCCTCCATATTTCTTTGACGAAGACGAGTGTTGTAAATTCTAGGAGGTGAAGTTCTTCGGGGACCTATATTTCAACCTGTTGATGATATGTGTTATCTATGATGAATGAATGTATGCATAATGATTTTTATTTTTTAAAAACCAATCCATGACTTCTGTGCCGAGTAAGATCCGTAGATATCTTGTGGAAGTTTTGCCCTAGTACTCGAATCAATTGAATCATATACACTTGACAAAAACAAAAGGTGAATCTTGTCCATTTCATTCATCAAAATAGAGACATACAAAATATTTACTCAAATGCTACTCCTCTATTAGCTACAAACTTAACAAAAGAGGAGAGTTCATCCAAGTACATTTCATATTTGCGGGCACTACCACCTATCCTAGTAGCTTTTACACATAGTTCATCTGCCTTCCTAGCCACTATGTTGATTAGTTTATCGGTTTGCTCTATCTTGTGATGGAATACAAAATTATCCTGTCGTATCGCTTCATTACTAGCTGCCAATGATTCCTTATTTTTCTCTAATATGCGAACCATTTTCTCAAGTTGTTGGTTTTGATCCTTAGCCTTTTGTAACCCTGCATCGAGCCCTGTTATCTCGGAGTTTAACTAGGGCTTTGATTTCAGCGGTGCATTCTTTCCATTCACTACGCTACTCTTGCACCATTTTTAATTCCTCTTCTTGAGTTTCTAATTCAGCTTGTAGAGTGGAAATACGGTCTCTTAGGTTGTTGGTTTGGGCTAAGTACCTTTTCATATTAGAGTACTACCCTCCTGGCCTCAAACTCACTTTATGCTTGCACTCTGTACTGGGCTTTCAAATCTTTTTCCTCTTCAAAGGACAAGACGGCCACCCTTCCTTTCTCCTTCTTAGCTTCCCATTTCATCTTGTAATGGTCTCTTTCCTTTACTACCGAGGCTACCAATTCTTGGTCTGCATGCTCTCTATTTTCATATGCCTTCTTCAAAGTGACCAATTCCTTTTCCAACATTTCATATTTACTCATCCGGTCATCATATCGAGAACTCGTTTTCTTCTAGCTGACTTTTTTCTTGGATCAACCTGTCAATCTGCTCTTCTTTTCCTTGCAGTTGACGATCCAAAGAAACCCTCATTTGTTCTTCTTCTAGTACTTGCTTCTCTAGGAATTTCTGATTGCTTTTGCTGTTGCTGAGCTCAATCCTTAGCTTATCCAACTCTTCTTGCAGGTCCCTTTCGTCAACCCTCTTTCTTTTAGTTTCAACAAAGACGGGTGCTTTATCTCGTACCAGGCTTTGTCTTACGACGTTTTGAGGTATCTCATAGCTCCTCCATACCAGGTAACCAGGGCTAACAGAAGGCTTCTTTGGGTGGGGCTCTCTGCTAACTAAAACAGGTTGCCCCAATGAGTTAACTTCTTTGAAAAAACCAGTGTACCCGGTCAGCCTTTTAGTTCTTGGTACATATTGTGTTCCCCCAAACTGTTTGGTTACTAGAGAGGGAGTATAACTGACATAACCGGTTAAGCCAATTAGCAGGACCCATGCCTTATTACCACAACTCATTAGATAAGCTGAATTATTTACCCAAGGAGCTTTCCATCTGAAATTACTTTTGGGAAGCGCCTGGTATTTCTCCACCCAAGCCTTTTCTTCTGAAACAAGGTTATTCTTTCCCTGCTCATATTCAACAAAAGCACTGGCCGCTTCCATGCTAATTATCCCAGCAGCTTCTGAAGGGAACAAAACTAAACCAAAGATTGCAAAAGCCACCGACCGATGCACTTCTTCTCTGAGCCTCCCTTTATCTTTACTTGCTTTCAACTTATTCTCAATCGCCTTCCACTTTGAAACCTCTAGAAGATGTCATGTACTGACCTACTTGATCCAGGCATAGTAACTTAGCAACCTCTTGGACTGTATTCTCAATTTTTTGTCTGAAATAAACTTTGTGAGGGTTGTGGGGGAAACTCAGGATTTGAGCATACTCTTCTATGGTAGGGGTCATGTCAACATCCCCAAAGGTAAAGCACCGGTAGCTGGGATCCCAAAGGTGCATAAGGGCTTTGACTGCTGATATATGAACCGGAATTTTCATCAGGTGAACGATTCTTCCATATCTTACTTCAAACAACGCCTCATCTACATACCCCATGATGGGCATAAGCCTCTTCATATTTTCTGTGGAGCAGTGGATTTTGGTCATGTGTGGCAATCCATTGATTTTAGCTCTTGGGCAATCTCCCTCAGTTATCTGCGTCATCTCAGATCTTTTCCCGTATTCAAAAAAGGTCATGGAAGCCATGGTCTTGGTCTGATAATTTATTTTAAAAAGGAATGAATTATTAGAGAGATTGTATCCTAGGTTCTAAAATATGCAGGGTAAGTTTTCTATCTAGTCACAACAGGTCCATGAACTGCCTAGTGACCACCTTACGTGAAGGTGGTATGGGGGTTTACAAGAAATGGTTGGGGCACAGTGTGACCGCCATTATCAGGTAAACACTCAGTTCATAGTTGGATGTTTCACGACTCTGAACACCGACTGAAAGTCATGAGGCAGACCGCTAATCCCCACCTAACTTAGAATTGGGTTTTTCAGGAAATAAAATGCATAATGACATTTATTCAAACACCATGTTATGCCCACATAAATTAAAAGTGCATGCTAAAGCAGTAAAAACGCATGTAAAAATAAATGAACTGGAGAATAAACAATCAAACAAACAAAGCTTAGTCCAACAATGTCCCTAGTAGAACTACCAACAATCTGCTTTAGATGGTGTATTAACTATTCAGTCTCTTCGCATTAACTATTCAGTCACTTCGCATCAGATTGTGTATTACTGTCTTCATTGCAGAGTTGAGATTTTTTATGA
Organism: Salix suchowensis; assembly: GCA_029030765.1. NCBI lineage: Eukaryota > Viridiplantae > Streptophyta > Magnoliopsida > Malpighiales > Salicaceae > Salix > Salix suchowensis. The sequence continues at coordinate 7,753,783 of CM054991.1, forward strand.
ACGTTAAATAGAGAAGTAGTTACCTTAATAAGATAGAAATGGACCGAGTTAAAGATAAAAAAAAAAAGAACATAGGAATTATTGAGAGAAAGAAAAACAAGATGAAGAGAAGTACGAGAAAATTTAATTTGTTTTAGATAAGTGGCCTTCATACACGAGTTTGTATTAATACAATTAATTTCTGTAAAGTTATAATTATAGATTCTATTAGTATGTAAGAGAGAGGAATACAACTTTGAACACACTGTATAATTCTTAATGAAGAAAACTTGTTGGAATATTTATGTTAGTTTTTTTTGTTTTTTTTCTTTGAAGCCTTCGATATTGTTTTACTGGATAATCCTTAAATAATCAACCAATTTAATTAAAAAAAATTATATTTGCTCGAGAAATAAAATTAATCAAATTTTCACAAAAATCTATAAATTAGTAAGTTGGCATGCCAACAAAGTAAGTGAGGGTAAAAGATTTAAAATCCCTACCATCACACTGTGAAACAAGCGAAATTTACCATTGTTTACCCCAAGTTCTCTGTAGAAACAGAAAGGGTCATTGAAGAACATACCATATAAAGTTCTTATCATTCCATAACCAAAAAAAAATTATATATATAAAAGCATTAACTGGTTAAGATCACCATCTAGATATCCCTCCTCCCCGAGATCACAGCCTCCATCGCCAAGATTCTCTTGCTCTTCCTTCTAAGATATCCAGACCCGTCTCCCCCAAAACGTCTTGTCCAAATCTGCTTTAGATTGTGTTAACCAGCAGTCTATTCAGTCAATTCGTTTAATTTTTACTTGGGCCAAAAAAAAATCACAACATCGGTTAACATGGAAAAACAAACCAAAAATATGTGTCGATCGATCTCGTGCTGAGGCCATTAGTTTAGGAGGCGTAGAGTGCTCAAGGACTCGGCGGGGAGACTTTTTTTCTCGTGGCGATCGGAGGGTCGGGAAAGAGTGGAGATACTTGCAATTGGGGCAAGAAGGAGAGGATGACCGGGAAGATGACAATTTGAAACAAGCCGGAGCTACCATGTTGTTGTTTCTTGAGGCATGGTTCTTGTTATCAGATTCTTCCGGTGAACTCCTGGAGCTGTTCCATTGATCAGGACAGTTTGGAATTGTTGACATGTTGAGCTCGAGGTCTAGCTTCTGGTTCTTGGGCCAGCTCCAACTTTTTTTTAAAGTTTTTCTGTTCAGATAACACATTCTCCCCGACTACAGAAAACACAGTTTTAGGAAATATATATCAGACTAATGGAGCGACAATTAAGAAAACATTTGTACTTCATTATTGACATGTGTAGGCATTAAATTATGACATATCAGCATTTTTATAGCCAGGAAACTGCACACTAAAGCAGAAATTCAGACAGCGATCTGCGTGCATGGCAAGCAAACAAAATATAGAAAGAAAGAGAGAAAGATACTTCAAGATCAAGGCATTGCTCCCAGTCCAATGGTAGCGGGCTTCTAGCATGGAGGTCGACACTAGCTTGGACTGGTACAACTCCATTTCCGAGCACCTGAAATGGATCAGAGAAGAGCTTCTTCTTCCTAGAAAGGGTATTTTCAGATTCTGATGATGATGATGAGTTGTTCCTTCTCTTTTCGAGAACAGTCGCCCATGTTGGAGCCAGCGACAGCTCCGTGAGCTCCGTTTTATGTATATATCCACCACAAGTTTTTTCTCCATTTCCAGACCTTCCCTTCCACGTATCTTTCTCTCTTTCTTTCTATATTTTGTTTGATATGTTCCTACTGGACTGGGAGCAATGCATTGATCTTGAAGTATCTTTCTCTCTTTCTTTCTATATTTTGTTTGCTTGCCATGCACGCAGATCGCTGTCTGAATTCTGCTTTAGTGTGCAGTTTCCTGGCTATAAAAATGCTGATATGTCATAATTTAATGCCTACACATGTAAATAATGAAGTACAAATGCTTTCTTAATTGTTGCTCCATTAGTCTGATACATATTTCCTAAAACTGTGTTTTCTGCAGTCGGGGAGAATGTGTTATCTGAACAGAAAAACTTTAAAAAAAAGCTGGAGCTGGCCCAAGAACCAGAAGCTAGACCTCGAGCTCAACATGTCAACAATTCCAAACTGTCCTGATCAATGGAACAGCTCCAGGAGTTCACCGGAAGAATCTGATAACAAGAACCATGCCTCAAGAAACAACAACATGGTAGCTCTGGCTTGTTCAAATTGCCATCTTCTGGTCATCCTCTCCTTCTTGCCCCAATTGCAAGTATCTCCACTCTTTCCCAGCCCTCCGATCGCCACAGAAAAAAGTCTCCCCCGCCAGGTCCTTGAGCACTCTACGCCTCCTGAACTAATGGCCTCAGCACGAGATCGATCGGCACATATTTTTGGTTTGTTTTTCCATGTTAACCGATGTTGTGATTTTTTTTTGGCCCAAGTAAAAATTAAACGAATTGACTGAATAGACTGCTGGTTAACACAATCTAAAGCAGATTTGGACAAGACATTTTGGGGGAGACGGGTCCGGGTTCTTCGAGTCTGGATATCTTAGAAGGAAGAGCAAGAGAATCTTGGCGATGAAGGCTGTGATCTCGGGGAGGAAGGATATCTAGAGGGTGATCTTAACCAGTTAATGCTTTTATATATATATATATATATATATATATAATTTTTTTTTTTGGTTATGGAATGATAAGAACTTTATATGATATGTTCTTCAATGGCCCTTTCTGTTTCTACAGAGAACTTGGGGTAAACAATGGTAAATTCGCTTGTTTCACAGTGTGATGGCAGGAATTTTAAATCTCTTACCTCACTTACTTTGTTGGCATGCCAACTTACTAATTTATAGATTTTTATGAAAATTTGATTAATTTTATTTCTCGTGCAAATATAATTTTTTTTAATTAAATTGGTTGATTATTTAAGGATTATCTAGTAAAACAATATCGAAGGCTTCGAAGAAAAAAAAAAAACTAACATAAATATTCCAACAAGTTTTCTTCATTAAGAATTATACAGTGTGTTCAAAGTTGTATTCCTCTCTCTTACATATTAATAGAATCTATAATTATAACTTTACAGAAATTAATTGTATTAATACAAACTCGTGAATGAAGGCCACTTATCTAAAACAAATTAAACTTTCTCGTACTTCTCTTCATCTTGTTTTTCTCTCTCTCAACAATTCCTATGTTCTTTTTTTTTATCTTTAAACTCGATCCATTTCTATCTTATTAAGGTAACTACTTCTCTATTTAACGTTCATAAAAAATCTCAACTCTGCAATGAAGACAGTAATACACAATCTGATGCGAAGTGACTGAATAGTTAATGCGAAGAGACTAAATAGTTAATACACCATCTAAAGCAGATTGTTGGTAGTTCTACTAGGGACATTGTTGGACTAAGCTTTGTTTGTTTGATTGTTTATTCTCCAATTCATTTCTTTTACATGTATTTTTACTGCTTTAGCATGCACTTTTAATTTATAACATGGTGTTTGAATAAATGTCATTATGCATTTTATTTCCTGAAAAAAACCCAATTCTAAGTTAGGTGGGGATTAGCGGTCTGCCTCATGACTTTCAGTCGGTGTTCAGAGTCGTGAAACATCCAACTATGAACTGAGTGTTTACCTGATAATGGCGGTCACACTGTGCCCCAACCATTTCTTGTAAACCCCCATACCACCTTCACGTAAGGTGGTCACTTGGCAGTTCATTGACCTGTTGTGACTAGATAGAAAACTTACCCTACATATTTTAGAACCTAGGATACAATCTCTCTAATAATGCATTCCTTTTTAAAATAAATTATCAGACCAAGACCATGGCTTCCATGACCTTTTTTGAATACGGGAAAAGATCTGAGATGACGCAGATAATTGAGGGAGATTGCCCAAGAGCTAAAATCAATGGATTGCCACACATGACCAAAATCCACTACTCCACAGAAAATATGAAGAGGCTTATGCCCATCATGGGGTATGTAGATGAGGCGTTGTTTGAAGTAAGATATGGAAGAATCGTTCACTTGATGAAAATTCCGGTTCAGATATCAGCAGTCAAAGCCCTTATGCACCTTTGGGATCCCAGCTACCGGTGCTTTACCTTTGGGGATGTTGACATGACCCCTACCATAGAAGAGTATGCTCAAATCCTGAGTTTCCCCCACAACCCTCACAAAGTTTATTTCGGACAAAAAAATTGAGAATACAGATCCCAAGAGGTTGCTAAGTTACTATGCCTGGATCAAGTAGGTCAGTACATGACATCTTCTAGAGGTTTCAAAGTGGAAGGCGATTGAGAATAAGTTGAAAGCAAGTAAAGATAAAGGGAGGCTCAGAGAAGAAGTGCATCGGTCGGTGGCTTTTGCAATCTTTGGTTTAGTTTTGTTCCCTTCGAAGTCGTCGGGATAATTAGCATGGAAGCGGCCGGTGCTTTTGTTGAATATGAGCAGGGAAAGAATAACCTTGTTTCAGAAGAAAAGGCTTGGGTGGAGAAATACCAGGCGCTTCCCAAAAGTAATTTCAGATGGAAAGCTCCTTGGGTAAATAATTCAGCTTATCTAATGAGTTGTGGTAATAAGGCATGGGTCCTGCTAATTGGCTTAACCGGTTATGTCAGTTATTCTCCCTCTCTAGTAACCAAACAGTTTGAGGGAACACAGTATGTACCAAGAACTAAAGGGTTGACCGGGTACACTGGTTTTTTCAAAGAAGTTAACTCATTGGGGCAACCTGTTTTAGTTAACAGAGAGCCCCACCCAAAGAAGCCTTCTGTTAGCCCTGGTTACCTGGTATGGAGGAGCTATGAGATACCTCAAAACGTCGTAAGACAAAGCCTGGTACGAGATAAAGCACCCGTCTTTGTTGAAACTAAAAGAAAGAGGGTTGACGAAAGGGACCTGCAAGAAGAGTTGGATAAGCTAAGGATTGAGCTCAGCAACAGCAAAAGCAATCAGAAATTCCTAGAGAAGCAAGTACTAGAAGAAGAACAGATGAGGATTTCTTTGGATCGTCAACTGCAAGGAAAAGAAGAGCAGATTAACAGGTTGATCCAAGAAAAAAGTCAGCTAGAAGAAACAAGTTCTCGATATGATGACCGGATGAGTAAATATGAAATGTTGGAAAAGGAATTGGTCACTTTGAAGAAGGCATCTGAAAATAGAGAGCATGCATACCAAGAATTGGTAGCCTCGGTAGTAAAGGAAAGAGACCATTACAAGATGAAATGGGAAGCTGAGAAGGAGAAAGGAAGGGTGGGAGAGATATTTGGTAGTTTAATGGCCTCTAACAGTGGGAGAGATAGAGCTCAACGGAGCTGGATTTTAGAGAGAGAGAAGTTGCAAACCGAGAGGGAGAGAGAGAGATCAACGCCGAGGGAGATGAAGATGGTGGTGGTAGTTTGTGTGATTTTCCCTTGTTTCTCTTGTTTTTATTTGCTAAAAATCTCTGTGAATTTCCAGAACTTCCCCCCATTTTTCATTGGTTTTCTCTTAGCCTTTTTGCTTGTTCCTCCTTTTTTTCTTCCTTTTTCTTTTTGTTGCTCTATCTCATGCTATTTATAGGCGGAGGAGATGGAATTGTCACACCACACTACAGTCGCGTGCAGTGAGTGGAGTTGTCTCCGACAGTGGCGAGCTACAGCTATGGTGATGAGTCGAATCCCACAGCGCCATGCTATAGTGTTATGGTTGCCTTCACATCAGCGTGATCGCAGCGGCGTGCATGGCTGATGCAGGTGTGGGCCTAGTGACATTGCATTTTGGTCCTTTGATTTGTGATTGTTCCAATTGCGCTCCCAATTGGTTTTAAACTCTTAAATTTGTGCAATTATACCCCCGCTAAAATTTCAAAAGTGGCCTTAACTTTGCATACCTTTTTATTTTGGTCATTGATTTCGGATTTATGCGATTTGACCTCAATAGACCATTAAACTCTTAATTTTCTTCAATCTTGCCCTCTAACTTCAGTGATTGGTTTGGAAAAAATTCAATTCGATCTCCAAAAACTCCAATTTTCTCAATTGAACCCGAATTAAGCTCAAAAACTTTATCTTTTATCAATTAAACCCTTAACGAAATTAATTTGTCCAATTTAAAGTATAATTAAGTCCTTGCACTTAATTAAATCCTTCATCTTGAACCTAAATTAATTCTTAAACATAATTATACTTCAAATTGGCTCATGATTAAATCAAATTGGCCTATCAAAAATATAATTATGTCTTTCGGCTTAATTTTTTTATACAAATTTACCCAATAATAAATTATTTTATCATTGAATCTGCATTTCTCTTCATTTTTGGGCAATAAAGAGATACGATCAGACTCTGAAAACAACCAAAAATTCCACATTGATTTTTCAACCCACGCCGACCCTTTTTATTTTATTTTTGTTAGTTTTTTGGTATATTTTGAGGAATAACCCAGAAATTGGGTTATGACAGATGGGACAAGGCAAAAATGGTCCATTGCAAATTTATCTCACAAAGCCCACTTCAGGCCAGTGACTCCAACGCAGACGCATTGCAAAGCTTAAAGTCCGGCAAACACAGTCCATTGCAAAGGCCTTACCCACTCTGTTGCTAAGTCAGATCAAATTATTTGAGTCGCGGCCCTTATCGAAGTGCCAACTTCCTATTTAGATCATCGACTTACAAACTCAAAAACTAAACCACACCAAAAAATAATTGCCACTAGCAAACAAAATACATATTTCATCTGAACAAAAATTTGGTCCATTCATACGGCCCAATAAATCGATGACTTAACTTGCCTTTCTTTACAAACCTGAATACTCCTTTGGTCGGTGAGACCTTTAAGAACACACAATCACCCACTGAAAACTCTAAGTCACGCCTCCTTTTATCCGCGTAACTTTTCTGCCTACTTTGAGCTGTCTGAAGCTTCCTTCTGATCACCTCTATCTTCTCTGAGGTAATTTGAATCAACTCAGGTCCCATTAGCCTTTTCTCACCAACCTCAAACCAACAAACTGGTGATCTACATTTCTGTCCGTACAAAGCCTCATAAGGTGCCATCTCTATGCTAGCCTGATAACTGTTGTTGTAAGCAAATTCCACTAATGATAGGAACTTACTCCAACCAACCCCAAAATCCATAACACAAAATCCATAACACGGGCTCTCAACATATCCTCTAATATCTGAATAGTCCTTTCAGACTGACCATCAGTCTGAGGGTGAAAAGTTGTGCTCAACTGCACTTTAGTACCCATCGCTTCCTGAAACTTCACCCAAAATCGCGATGTGAATTGTGGACCTCTATCTGAAATTATCGAGATTGGCACTCCATGCAATCGCACGATCTCGCTAATAAACAATTCTGCCAACTTCGCATACCCATAAGTAATCTTAACTGGTAGGAAATGGGCTGATTTTGTCAATCTATCAACAATCACCCATACTGAATCATAACCCTCTTGACTCCTAGGCAATCCTGTCTCCTTAGTGAGGAAGGATACAGAGGTACGATCCTATAGAACAGATCCTGTTCAAGTAAGGTCGTGAACATATTTCATCTGAACAAAAATTTGGTCCATTCACAAGAGACTATAGGATAATCTTAAAAGAGCTAATACCTAGTCAAGTTGATATTTTTATATTGCAATCACATGCAGAATGCAGCGCAAAATTAAACAGCAATTAGAGTGTAAAGTATTTATTGCATATTCTAGTCAAAATAGATGCATGTACCAGTTCGCATGTCGAATGAAGCAAGGTCACCGGATCCATTTCCTATATATAAAGTATGGCCATCTTGATCTTCAGTAACGGCCTTAATTGCAGTCTCTCTGAAATCAAATGATAGAACAGGTCTATGCTGAGCAGAAATATCATACAAATGGACTTGTTAGGTAAACAACAATTATCAAGTTATATAAATTTGAGGCCATCTAGTCAGCTGTTAGCAAATGCCTGTGATTATGTGCAACTGCAATTCCACATCCTATGATTCTGGAAAAACAGAAACTATCAATTCATGAAAGAGAATCTCTAAACTCCTCCATTTCTAACTATATCACTGTTTTTTTGCAGTAATCACAACCAACATTCAATATTGGTTCCACATAAGCATGCAAAGTTGCAAACAAAAGAAAGGATGTGTATTATTTTAGTATCACACATTTTCCTGGAGCAGCTACTAGGTGTGCATTGTGGATATCTAGTACTCAACTCCAAGCTCTTCCATGTTGCAAAAAAAATTCCCATGGGAGTATTTTCTATGGAAGGATTACCTGATGACTATTGGTGCCAGCCACAAATTTACGGTGATCATCATTACTCTGGAATGTTGTGCATGTAAACCAAGATGGGGTAAATATCCCAAGGCTATTTTTAGGAGGCTGCACAAAGCAAAAATAATGAAATTGACCTAAGGCCCAAGTACAGAAAAGTACAGAAATTGACCTAAGCCTTTGTCAAAATTACTTGTAACTGGAAAAATATTTTTTCATCTTGATTTAGAATAGTTAGCTAGTAATATGACTCACAGGTTTGGCAGTCCAGATTTTAGTAGAATCCTCAAGGTCCCATAGATTAACTTCAACACCTTTCCTGCTTTGGAAAACAAAAAAGTCATCATGGCACTAATGAACATAAGCTTCCAAGAATATAAATCCTGTGTGGTATAGTCACACAGATGGGATTACTCACCCTCCAAACACCGCATAGTTTTCACTTCCATCCACTTAGAGCATAAGACATTACCAGAACCACAAACTTTCCATGTCTTTGTGACACTAATACTGGCACTATCAGAAGTCTATTTTTCGACTCGAATAGACCTCATGCTTGCATTTCCTTTTGATGTACATGTAAGCAAAGTACATGACCTACACATAATCAACACAACGAAGCTTGGTAACTGCTGGTAGTCAAAATAACCATAAATTTCCCCTGGTTCTGGGGAAAAAAAAACTGTAGAGCTTACCCAGATGGCCTCTCTCTCCTGAATAAATGCAAGCCAGAAATAGCATCATCTTCAGGTTGAACACCATCCTCGCCAACATTAGAAAACACAGCATGAATTTCCCCATTAAGCGGGTTGACGGCTTCAACCTGTGTTACATTAACTATAGCATAACTAAGCAACGCTCAAGTGACACCAGAAGTACCATCAAGAACCAAAAGCTAAACTGCACTCCCTCGACAACATTCAGAATGTAATACAATTAGCTCACCTCTCCATTTTTTCTTGCAACAGCCAATAACTGCAATAAACAAAATTACACCCTAGTAAGACAGTTTTTATACCAAGATTAATAAATGCATGCAACATCAGTATGTCCACCACACGTATTACAAGCACCGCTATGAGTCTATGACACATTAACTCCGCGAAAAAGAAAATGAAAACCCAAAAATCAAAACATGGAAAATGGCATAGCTGTACAAGTTTCGGCTCAAAAAAGTAATAGAAAAAGAAAGAAAGAGCAACACATACAGGGTCTTTTTTACGGTCATCAATGGAAGCAGCAAGCACGCATTTGGAGGGATCAGGATCACCCCATCTCTCTACAACCTGAGGTATTCCTCTTTCAACACGAGACTCAGTCACTACAATCAAAACCAAATATCAAAACAATAAGAAACGCAAACAGCGAATTGCTTCATGGGGTTGTTAAAGAGAGTTGATAATGTATTTACCTTTGATAAGACCTAGAGAATCAAAAGTTAGAGCTCGAAGTGGAGGGCAACCTGGGCACTCTAGTGTTGTAGTTCGCGGCATTGTTTCACAATATTCAGTTTCACTTGTCAATACAAACAGAGACAGGGAGAGAGGGAGATACAGAGGATACAAAACCCTAAACCTCTAGTTCTTGTTTTGTCTGAATTTTCTGGTTTTAGTACCCCTTTACTCTCCTTAAATTTTCATTTTCAATCCGTTCATTTTCATGTTGTTTTGCTGCACAAGGATTTCTTAATTTTGTTTTTTTTTAAATGATTTTGTATTTATTTTATTATTTTAAATCTTATTTTTTAAAAAATTTAAATTATTTTTATATATTAATGATAAAAATAATTTTTAAAACATAAAATAATTTTTATTTTAAAATATACGAGGAAAAAACACCTTAAAATAATATAAACCACCTCTTGACTTTTGTTTCCACGACCTCTAATGTAGAATACTCAGTGTGTGTCATTAAATATCTGTTTGGAAAATATTTGAAAAATATTTTTTGAAATATTTTTTTTAATATTTTTAGATTATTTTGATATGTTAATATAAAAAAATAATTTAGAAATATTAAATATTATTTTAATGAATTTCTAAGTGAATATTTTGAAAAACAATTATAATTACACTCTCAAATACTCTCTAAAAATCACATATATTCACATTCTATAGAATTATAACATAAAAATTAATAAACATCCTCCAATAAACCATAGTTTTTATACCTGGGGTAGGATTGAGCCAATATAAATATTAAATTATGAGTTTGGAAGATTAATTTCATTTAATTTGAATGATTTTCTTATAAAAAAAAATTAAAATGATATCAACTAGATCAAACAAATCAATTCTCTTTTTATTTTTGTTGACTCATAGGTTAGAATTCTCATTTTGCAAAGTTTTTTTTATATATTTATCAAAATAATATATATTTTTTATTTTTAAAAAATTATTTTTGATATCATAACATTAAAATATTTAATTTAAAAAAAAATAAAAAATCTTATTTTTTTATAAAAAAAATGAAAGCATTTCTTCAGTAGAAACTGCCATTATTCTTGGTGAAACTGCAAGAGAACAAAAAATATATGTTTGAGAGTATGATTTAAGTTATTTTTAAAGTGTTTTTATTTGAAAAAAAAAAACATTAGAATATTTTTTTTATTTAAAAAAAATTATTTTTGATATCAACACATTAAAATAATTTAAAAATAATTTAATAAAAAATAATTTTAAAATATAATAACAAACAAGCACTAAAGCAAGATGTGCCCATGTTCCTTCTCCATTTCAGTTGTCTTGATTTGGTGGGTAACCTGTTCACGATAGAGCCAAGCAATAAAGCTACACCTAGTAATATGCAATGGTCCATAAAAGAGCTCCTGCCAGTCATAATTATTTTTGTCTCAGTATATCAAAATTCTAAATATATTAAATTTAAAATAAAAAAATAAAAACTTATTTTTTTTCTAAAATCAATTACCTTTAATCACATTTGCAACATCAGCATTTAAAGGGAGTTCAGTTCCAGCAGTAATTTCCTGCACATATATTATAAGACAAGACAATAACCTTGTCAAAAAGAAAAGTTCTATCAATCTACTTGTTAGCAATGTTCTGATGAAATCACCTCTGGAGTGTGAACCCTCAACTCATCCTCATTTAGTGGCCTACAAAAACACCACCCCTCATCTGAGAATTAATCTAAAAAAGAGCCCAATTCATATATATATATAAGAAAAAAAGAAAAACTGACCTGCAACGCACAATGACCTGCACATTGACACCCTTTTCTTTATCATGTTTGCTGCTGGAATTGGAATTGAAATCCCCAGATCGCAGATCTCTTGCTGACTTATCAGTTGATAGCGGAGTGTGTGATGGCGAAACCATACCTCCTCCTCCTCCTCCTCCTCCTCTTCTTCTCTGCTGTGATGAAGAAGAAGAATCCATATCTCCTGTATTCAATTTCAAAACCTTTTCCGCTGATTCACAACAGCAACTCACAAAGTCAGCCCACCCACCTGGCCAACTCTCTCTCTTTGTCTCTATATTACTATTTATAAAGCAAAAGGAGAGAATAAATTCAACTCCTGAGTCTGACTATTATTACTCTGTCAATAGATAAGAATCTTCAAGTCCAATAATATCAACAATAACAAAAACGTGAAGAAGAAGAGTTCCATGAAGGTACATTCTTCTTCTGAAAGAAATCCAAACTCATTCTTTCATCTCAAACAAAATTAGAAAATTTAAAATTCAGATAGCGAAAACATCCATAAAGATCCATGAAGGTACGTTCTTCTTCTGAAAGAAATCCAAACTCATTCTTTCATCTCAAACAAAATTAGAAAATTTCAGATAGCGAAAACATCCATAAGGATCCAACACAATTTTACCTAAACAAATAACAAAAACAAATCAGATACTGCGACTCAAATGCCGGCCTGCCTTCCTTTCGATGAAGATATCCAATAATAATATTCGTTGGCTTCGTTTTATGATGAGAGGTTAAGATGGGAGATGGGAATAGAGAGAGGGAGAAAAAGGATGGGAAGAAGAAGAGCGTAAATTGGATTTGAAGGAAAAGCTAGCAGACCAGAGAGAGAGAGCGCTAATTATAGAAATTGAAAAGACGCGATGCCGTTACAGGTCTCCTTTCCAGCTTGTGAGGAGGACGGACGGCACCCACTCACGCCCGTTTCTTGATTTTCTTACCGTTAGAAATTTTGTTTTTTTTTTTTTTTTTTTTTTTTGATGTCATAGGTTAGGTTAAATTCTAATTTTTTTAAAAAAAATATTATATATTTTCAAGTAAGAAACATTTTAAACACAATTCTTTAAATATTAAATAATTGATGAAAACCTTATGGTTAATGATTGAAACTTCATTTTAAAAATGGTTTTGAAAATATTTTTTTTAATTTTAAATCATTTTTAATATTTTTAAAAATGTTTTGATGTGCTGATATTAATAATATTTTTTAAAAATAAAAGAATGTCATTCTAATATTTTTCTGGACAAAAAAATATTTTATTTTAACTTGTGATAATTAGGTTATAAATCCCATTGGTTTCTCTATTTTATTTTATTTTATTTTATTATTAACTCACGTGATATATATATACTAGCTATATTGTCTGCGTGTTATCGCGGGCATTCTTGTGTATATAATTTAACATAATTAAATCCACAATGATAAATTTATATGATATAACTAAATAAAAGTTATAGATTAGGAAATAAAATGTATAAATTTTTAAATAGAGTTTGTTGCGCAAGCATAGATTATATTTTTTAGAATGTAGGTATTGCGTCATAAAAGATCACAAAAGAGTGCGAACTAACATAAAAAAAGAGCAAAATATTTTGATAAGAAAAAAATAAAAAAGTAATCACTAAAATCATCGTTATTATTGTGCAGATAGTAAAATTATAAAAATTATTTAATACAAAGAGCAAATAAAAATAAAAAATAAATAAAGGGGAAAAGAAAGCAATATTAATTTAAAATATTATAACAATAGCAACATCGGAGTCTTAACATCTAAAATTATTATTGCTGTTACTATCAAAACAATAAAAATTATCAAATTATACCTGGGAAAAAAATAAAAAGCATGAACAAAATAGCAAACAAGAAAAACAATTAAATTATTATTATTATTATTATTATTATTATTATTATTATTATTATTATTATTATTATGCAAGAATAAATAAATGAATGAAAGATTAAAAAAATTGTAAGAACTACAAAAAAGATCAAACAAAAAAATACAATAAAAACGATCAAATTGTTCTGAGAGAAAAAAACCCTTAAAAACATTAACAAAAGAGTAAGCAAGAAAAACAATTAAATTATTATTATTATTATTATTATTATTTATCATTTATTTATTTTATTTTTGTGTTAATAATGAAAGGGAAAAAATGGAAGAAAGAAAAAAATCCTAAAAACTTCAAAAAAGATCAAACAAAAAAATAAAACAAAAACAAAAACTATCATTGTTATCACTACCAAAACAATAAAAGTTATCAAATTATCCCGAGAAAAAAACCCTCAAAAATATTAACAAAAGAGTAAGCAAGAAAAACAATTAAATTATTATTATTATTATGATTATATTATTATTATTTTCATTTATTTATTTTATTTTTGTGTTAATAATGAAAGGGAAAAAATGGAAGGAAAAAAAATCCTAAGAACTTCAACAAAAGATCAAACAAAAGAATAAAACAAAAACAAAAAACTATCGTTGCTATCACTGCCAAAACAATAAAAATTATCAAATTATCCCGAGGAAGACAAAACTAAAAAACATCAATAAAAGAGTAAGCAAGAAAACAATTAAATTATTATTATTATTATTATTATTATTATTATTATTATTATTATTATTATTATTATTATGTTAATAATGAAAAAAATAAAATAAATGAAAGACTAAAAAAACAATAAAAACTTTTAAGAAAATTGAAATCATAAAAAGAAATCAAGGGATTAAAAAAAAACATTAAAAAGTATAAGGTCTGAAAGGAAAATCAAATATAAAGGGATTAAAATTCAAAATTAAAAGTATAAAGACCAAAATGAAAATCAAATTTATTACCAATTTCAATCAAAGGACAAAATTGAAAAAATTGAAACTATTGTACCGAATTTATTGAGCTATTTAAACCCAATCCAGAAATTAAAAGATGGAGGATCGAAGTACAAATTGCACATTCAATTAATTTCAATTGAAAGACCCAATCGAACTAAATCAAAACTTATATAACAAAAATAAGGACCATAAAAAAAATAAAAGTACAGGGACCGAAATGCAAAAGAAACAAAATCGGGGGACTCTCCTGCACTTTGACGTGCAGGAGAGAGGGAAACGGCTGCAGCGGCTTTAACCGGCCACCTCCGCATCCACGACCGTCAGAGGACAGAACACGCCGCACCGGGAGGAAGACCAGGCGGAGGCGCATCGACTGAGTCGCCGGTAGACCATCTCCGGCGACTCCATCACCACACACGCGCCACTCAAAGAGGGCGTGAGGCGGAATATCGTCGGCCGTGCGTGACACACGCATTGAAAGTACAAAGAAAAAAATAAAAAAAGCATGGTCAATTACCAGTGTGCCCCTGTTCCTAAGTCAACAATTTTGTCTTATTAGGGCCCATATCCGTAATTAGCCATTTCCGGAAAAATATAAAATAATGAAAAGGTAGCCGGACCGGTCCGGTCCGAAATTGTGCAATTACCGCGGAGCCTCTCCACCCATAACCGGTTTTTTGTCTTTCTCGAGGGCTAAAAGCGCTATTTCACTATGCAAAAAATTATAAAAAAATAGAAAAACCGGCAAACCGAGAACCGAGCGAACTGAGAACCAACCCGACCCATAAATATACTATTACAATCCACAGTGCATACACTCACAGTCTACAGTTCATGAAGCTACAGTAAAAAACCTACGCGTTTTATATATTAGGTAATATTTGAAACTGTGTTCTTAAAATATTTTTGAAAAAAAATAATTAAAAAAATTATTTTTTATTTAAAATTAAAAAAAATTATTTTTTATTTTAAATTAAAAAAATTATTTTAATATATTTTTAAACAAAATATACTTTAAAAAATAATCACAACCACACCATTAATTAATCAGAGAACCATGAGATGGGTGAGCTCCCCATTGTCAATTGAGTAATCAACATAGCCCACGTCATATTTCTAATTTTCAGCATCTTTCTCCGGTTCTAGTTGCAGTCATTTGGGGCGTTTAGCTCCATAAACTCGTAATCCTTAATTAAACTTATGCTTCGAGTTGTTTCAAAAATATTTTTTAAAAAAATTAATTTTTTATTTTAATTTTTTTTTGTATTTTTAAATTATTTTCATGTGCTAATATTAAAAATATTTAAAAAAAATCATTTTAATATATTTTTGGATGAAAAATACTTTTAAAAACAATTGCAACAAAAATCTTAAACAGTCATTAAATATTCCCAACAATAAGCAACCAATAACAAAAACAACAATAAAAAGACAAAAAATAAATAAATATTATTAGCATAAAAAATAGAAAAGCTTAAAAAAAACATAAACATTCCCTAACAATCAATTAATGACAAACATGTACAGTTAATTTTTAATTTTTATGTTATGAAAGTCAAAATAGCAATTATACTTTTAAAATCCATCATAATCTTTGATTTTTTGTATCTATTTGAAAGTGTGGTTAATATTATTTTTAAAAAGTATTTTTAATTTAAAAATACATAAATATAATATTTTTTTAGTTTTTTAAAAATAATTTTTTAAACAGCAAAAATAATTTTAAAATATAAAAAAAATCTTTAAAAAAAAATGCTTTTAGCTGTCTAATACAGTGCGCGTTTTATATTTTGTTAAATATATATTACAATGTCGACTGTTGCCGGCGTCCATATCTGTCTATACTCTATAGCAATAATTGAGGAGGTAACAGTAGCTGTTTTTAAAATAAAAGTAGTGTAGGGTGACTCTGTTTTTCAATCTTATAATCTACTTTTTTCTTTCTATAATAATAAAATTGTTGAAATATGTTAATCACCAACAATAATGTTCTCCGATCGTTGATCATCTCCACAATTCCATTCACCCCCACCTCTCATCGTCCCCGTCCTTCCCTCTCGTTGCCACCGTCTTCATCCAATTATGGCCACAAAGTCAGTGCCAGCTCGAGAAACCACCATGGCCACCCATGCAATCAATATTACAAAAGGTGGCTACTGCTCGGAAAGTAAAACCTTTCATAGTCCGAGACCACCTGCTACTCCACCACCACCCCACCAGCCTCTCTCCATCACCCATTTCGTCCTCTCTCTCCTCCACTCCTCCACCGTCCCCACCACCACCACCACCTACCTCCACATCCCCTCCACAGGCCAGTCTCTAACTTACTCTCAAGCCATCGACCAAATTTACTCTCTGTCTTCATCTCTCAAGAGCCTCTACAATTTAAACAAGAACGATGTCTCTTTCATCCTCTGCCCGCCCTCTCTCCACGTCCCCATTCTCTATTTCTCTCTTCTTTACCTCGGTGTCACCATCTCTCCTGCCAATCCATTAAGTTCGAACTCCGAGCTGACTCACCAAATCCAACTCAGCAAACCCAAGATCGCATTTGCCACCTCCCAGACTGCCCACAAGCTCCCCTCTTTTCCCCTTGGCACAATCCTCATTGACTCCCCCGAGTTCATCTCCTTGCTGACTCAAATCTCCAAACGAGACACTTCTACCTACCCCGTTGAAGTGAGTCAATCCGACATGGCAGCGATCCTGTATTCTTCGGGAACAACTGGGAGAGTCAAAGGCGTGTCATTGACTCACAGGAACGTCATAGCTCCCATCGCAGGTTTTCAAGAGAGCCCTGCAGAACGTGACCCACATGCGGTTACGTTGCTTACGATGCCTTTGTTTCATGTTTTTGGCTTCTTTATGTTGATAAATGCATTTCGGTGTGGGAAGACGTTGGTTTTGATGGAGAGGTTTGATTTTGAGCAAATGTTGAAGGTTGTAGAGAGGTACAGAGTGAGTGACGTGCCGGCGTCTCCAACCATGATTCTGTTTTTACTGAAATCGGATTTGACTAACAAGTATGATTTGAGTTCCTTACGGAGGTTTCTTTGCGGTGGCGCGCCATTGAGTAAAGAGGTTGCAGAGAAATTCAAAAGGAAATTTCCACAGGTTGAAATAACGCAGGCAAGCCTTTTTTATCCTTCCTTTTAAATGAATCCAGGATTTTCATTTTTCACAAAGTTAATGTTGTCAAGTAATCAATGATCGTGTCTTATACTTGAAATTTAGGGGTATGGATTAACAGAGGCTGGAGCTGTATCTAGGATGATAGGACCTGAAGAATCTAATCAGCATCCTTCTGTTGGTCGGCTGAATCCGAATATGGAAGCCAAAATTGTTGATCCTCTAACCGGAGAGGCCATTGGTCCTGGAAAGAGAGGGGAGCTTTGGTTGCGAGGGCCATCTATTATGAAAGGTAGTGGCATTGACTGGTTGGCTGTAAACTTTCTTCTTTAATGTGTTTCGAGGTGTTCTTCTTTTGGCCTGGAAAACAAAAGAGCTGCAATATAATACTGGATTACACTCCAACAGTACAGCTTTTTGCTGTGATTTTATATTACAAGAAGCAAAATCAGGGTAAACTTGTCCCTTGCTGATATATTTTGAATCCGCCTCAATTAATAAGAGTATGCATCCTGTACTATTGCATAGCCTTGATGGTTCTTTTCTTTGTCGTTTGATTTTGTAAGTGGAACTTGACATGCGATCATATTGTTAAGGAACTATCTTTTAGGTGAGATGATTGCTTTACATGGTATCAGAATCATGTTGACTCAGCGGTCATGAGTTTAAAACTCACCACTCTCATTCTATTTGTTAAAAATCAAGCACAGATAGTGTGAGTCTATTCAAGTTTCAGGCCCAAATGACTTTCATTTGAAGAGATGTGTTAGAGAATAATATAAATCATATTCATGATCTCAACTAAGAGCTTAAACTTTTAGTTGAGATGGTTTCTTAACACATATAATCCTTCTCAGCTTTTCTTAAGCCACCTGCCTTGTATACATGTATACATGTATGCAATTGCTTTGACATTGTTTGGGATGGACCAGAGATACCTTCTTGTAAAGCTGCAATGCATATCTGCATCAGGGGATGAAATATGCTGGTTTTTTGAAATGGGAAGAATGTTCCATGACTATAAAATCAATGGTGTTTATTGTGGGAAATTCTAGTTTGGGACCTTTCCCTTGACACTTTGTTTGGCTCTGGCCGCATAAATACCTCATCATCTTCTTCCTCGGAACTTACAGTAGAATTCTCTGATGTTCTGGTGTTTTTCAATGGAGGGCTGTTCTTTATGATAAAAATGATGGTGCTGTTACAGGTTATGTAGGAGATGAGAAGGAAACTGCCGAATGCTTGGATTCAGAAGGATGGTTAAAGACCGGGGATCTATCTTTCTTTGACTCAGATGGCTTCCTCTACATTGTTGATAGGCTAAAGGAATTGATAAAATACAAGGCATATCAGGTGATTGAATTATCCCATGTCCTTTAATTTTGACTTGTATATATAAATGTTGGGATTGTAAATCTGATTCTAATACTAGGAATACTGTTGTCTTATCATATCTTGTAGGTGCCCCCTTTTGAACTGGAACAGCTGCTTCTGTCTAATCCTGAAATTGCCGATGCTGCTGTAATTCCGTAAGTTGTCTGATTGTTTCTTCTGCTCCGAGAATTTCTTAATATTTATTGAAAAGAAACTCTTTAATATGTTTTATATTTTTCTCACATTTATTAAAAAGAAACTCTTTAATATTTGTCACATATCTATTTAAAAGACATAATAATATTATAATTCACATCATGTAGATAAACATCAAACTAGATATGAGAATTTTTTTAGAGTTTTAAAGGGTTACATTGTGTGTTTCCTTTTAGAATGAGTTTTGTATAACCTAATTAAAAACTTGATGCGACACGAACAACCAAGTTGTCATCAGATTCGCGTCTACACTTTCAATTATTTAGTGATTTCATCAAAAGTTTTGGTCTAGAGTTTCTTTTTTTTTATAACCGGGGGTGTCCTGGCCAGCATACACGCACCACAACTAATCTCCGGACTCACTGAACATCCTGCAAACCCAGTGAACATATAAGGTACCACAGGAGTGACAGTTATGCATGGTGGAACTTGAACCGTTTCTTTTCTTGAATGACATGGAGATAGCAGCAATTATTTAGTGTCATGGTTAATGCAATGAATAGCCTACCTGCCTTCACAATTTCGTTTCATTGGCTTTTGTATCTTGGAGCAGGTAT
This sequence comes from Salix suchowensis, assembly GCA_029030765.1. NCBI lineage: Eukaryota > Viridiplantae > Streptophyta > Magnoliopsida > Malpighiales > Salicaceae > Salix > Salix suchowensis. Next base: position 7,773,365 of record CM054991.1, read on the forward strand.
CCCTGATGAAGAGGCAGGGCAAATTCCCATGGCCTATGTGGTGAGGCAACCAGGAAGCAATATTACTGAGGCTCAAGTTATGGATTCCATTGCAAAACTGGCAAGCTTCTTCTACCTTTAATTTCATTATTTTTCCTTTTTTCAGATTACTGTATTGGAGTGTGGTTGATGTTGTTTTTGAAATTGCTTTTTGTTTATAAATACATTAAAATTATGTTTTTTATATATTTTTTAAAAATTATTTTTGATATCAGTACATCAAATTGATATTAAAATTCTATTTTTTAAAAAAAAAATATCAGTAAACAAGAAATATATATAAAAAAAATGCTACAAAACCAATTAATCTTTGACATGTAAATTTAGTTTATTAGAGAACCAGAGAGCGCAAGAATCTCTGTCATAAGATGAATAGATTTGGTAGCAATAGTATTATCAAGTCTTTATATTTTGTTCTTACAAAGAAAATTTATACTCTTGAAAATAAAACATTAAGTCAAACATGCACCCAATTTAAATAAAACCCAAGCTAATTAAAATAAAGTTTTAAAAGTAAAACAATAATCTAAAACTATTTTCATTTTTTGGTGCATATGATAGTGAAAAATATTCGAATAATTGTTGAACAAGAATTTGATACCGTGTAAAATAAAAGTTATAAGAGGAAACAATTTTTTTTTTTTTTTTGCAATTTGCCGATAGATTGTAATTCTAAATTTAAATGCATTGTTCGTTCTTGTCCGGATACATCATCATATTATTGAAATATACAGACACCTATCCCATGAAATATTAATCTTGCATTTATGTTGCATAAATGACAAATCAAGCAGTTGGTCTGTGCAAATTAACAATTTAATTCCACAGGTTGCACCGTACAAGAAGATACGACGAGTGGCTTTCATTGACGCGATCCCCAAATCTCCTGCCGGAAAGATCTTGAGACGGGAGCTCATCGACCGCGCTCTCTCCGCTGCTCTGTCTAAATTATAAAAATGTATTTGCTGAGAATTTGCGAGGGTCGAGCAGAGGAATACTCGACACAGTCTCCTGACACTGGGAGTTGCAAATAATATAATTACATAAAACCTTGACATGCGGCTAAACTAGCAGGTTGGGTTTTGTCGTTAATTTCAGTTCGGTATGATTAATTGGGCGGCGTGTAAACTGATTTAAATATTTATATTAATAACAAAAATTGATTTCTTTTTAAATAAATAAATTTTGAAATAAACTAAAAACGATTAGTGTTTCACTTTAGTATTTGAGTAAAAAGTACTATAGATTGTAATAGTGTGTTTTTTGATCGGTTCGGTTTTTAGGTCGGGTCATTGGTTTATTGATTTTTTTTATATTTATTTGCACAATGAAATAATCATTTTATCCTTCGAAAAAAAAAAGTTGTCGAGAGTGGTGCTACATGAATTTTATATTTTTTAAAAATAGTTAAATATTAATTTACCTCCTAATAAGACAAAATTAAATAGTTTGTTATAGGGATGTTTCGGTAATTTACCTTTTTTGTTGTTGATTACTATGCGCGTGTGTAACACGCGCCGATAATTTTCGGCTTCATGCCCTCTTCGGACGGCGCGTGCGGCGTCATCAGTAGCGAATAATATTCATTCGGCGTCTCTCAACCGATGCGCTGCTGTGTACTCTTTCTCTTGGTGTAGCGTGTCGTTGCCCACTGTGGTCGAATTCATGATGGTGGTCGGTTGAACTTTATTTGGCCTTTTCTCTCTCTCCCGCATGCTTAAGTACAAGGCAAACCCCTGATTTTATGGTGTTTTTATTTAAGTCTTTTATCTTTTGATTGTTTTGCATGGTCCTGATTTATGTTATATAAGTTTTGATTTGGTTTAATTTGGTTTTTCGATTGAAATTGATTATATATTTAGGTTTCAATTCTATTCTCATTCTTTTAATTTTCAGATTGGTTTTCAATCCCTTAATATATTCGACACAGAAGTTTTGATTTTTTTCAATTTTGTCCTTTAATTGAAATTAATAATATATTTGGTTTTCATTTTGACCCTTATACATTTATTTATTTTATTTTATCTCTTTTTTTTCTTCTGAAATAGTTCTTATTTTTGTCCATGTTTATATATGTATGCTCTTAGCTTTTATTTCTAATTTTTATTATTTTCTTATTTATTAAGGTGATATTTTTTTGAAAAATTTAATTCTTAAATTTTAGTTATATTTCAAAAAAAATCTCTTTGTTCTTTCTCTTTGTTCTTTCTATTCATTCTCAAGTCAAATGATTTTTTTCAGCTAATAATTTTTATTTTTGTTTTATAATTTATTTTATTTTTTTGTTTGCTCTTTTGTTAAAGTTTTTAGGCTTTTTTTAGTCTTTGATTTAATTTTGTTTTTTTTCATTATTAACACAATAATAATAATAATTTTAGTTTTTTCTTACTTATTTTTTTGTTAATGTTTTGAGTTTTTTTTTTCTTGGAGTAATTTAATAATTTTTATTGTTTTGACAATAATAGTAATGGTAATTTTAGATGTTAAGACTTCAATGCTGTTATTATTATAATAGGGTATGTTGATGTGTTTCATCATATCAATTTTGCATGTATAAATATTATATTTTATTTTTGAACTAGCTAATCCTATTACTTGTTTTAATTCCAATAGTTATAAAATTTATATGTTTGACCTGCAACATAATGTGTACAATTTAACTAGTAACTACTAAACGTAATAAAACAAAATGAATGAATTTTAATATTTGCTAAATTATAAAGTGTTTACATTTTATTTATTAAAATATCAAATATTTGGCATCAACAACTCGCCTAATTTGCTAGACTTTAAGATCACGCTGATGGACTAAGAAGGGAAAATAATTATTACATCAATTAACAATATTTGCTAAATTATAATAATGTTTTTCTTATAAGTTATTAATCAAGTGTTTAATGAAAGAGAAAAGAGGACTCATAATTTGTGATCATGAATGCTTGTGTATTTTAATTTTTGGATTGTGTTAATTGTTTCCTCAAAGCACCGTATTTTCTAGAAGAAATAAGTTCAAGCACAACAAAAACGTGACTGCTTCATTAACTCGTAGTGTCGACTGTATCATAAATCTAGATAATGATTATAAGAAAAACATATAATATAAAACTTAAAATCTCAATATGTTATTTACTTTATTTTAAGTTTCACATTTTATGAACATGACTTTTTTCATAACCTAATTTTAGATATCATGAAAAACAAAAATAAAATAAAATAAAAAAAAGCTAGTAAATTAAACAATACATGCTGAAAAGGGTTTCAAATACATAGAAGATCACGAACCTACCAATACCCCCATTGTACTCACTATTGAAAAGCAATGCAAATTCAAAATTAAATTAAATGATTATTGGATGAATTTGTATTATACTTTTAATGAGTTAATTTAATTTTATTGGGACTTAATTGGTGAAAAAAATTTATTTCCAGTCAAATTTGGTTTTCATTGCTTTAATAAACTTGAGAAAAAAATATTAATTTTCAACTTATTTTTTTATAATATAGTCAAATATTTTTATATATTTAAAAATTATTGATTTTTCATAAATTTACTTTGTTTATAAAAACTAATTTCTAGAAAATACCAATACTTTGCACACAGACATAATATTAAAAAAATACCATTATACTTATTCCATGAACATAATTATTTTTTTCCCTTCCTTCCTTGTATAAGAACAACTCCAGCGGGAGTAACTATTTTAGAGAACCAAATCTTTAAAATAGTTTTTTAAATAATATATATATTGCTTTTTTGTTGATGTGTATTTTAATGGTAAAAGCTATTTTGAAGAGCTATTTTTTATATATTATTTTAAATATAGTGAAATTATTTTGTATATAGTTTAATTATGTCATTAATTATACAATTAATAGGAATAAGTTATATAATTAAATAATTGCTTTTAAAAAACCCTCCAACAATATATTATTATTTTATTTTATTTTTTTACTCTTGTTAAGGTATTTTTAAATAAAAATAAAAACAAATATTTTTGATATAGTTACATTATTTTCTAATATATATAAAGAAGGTGGCCCCAAGGTGGGGCCGAAATTTTAGCTCTCTCCTGAGCTGCTACAAAAAGCAGCTCATAGCATCTCCAATGGGAGGAGCTATTTTGGAGAGCCAAATCTTTAAAATGGCTCTTTGAATATTATATATATGGTTTTTTTTGATGATGTGTGCTCCAATGGTAAAAGCTCATTTTGGAGAGTCATTTTTTTTATATTATTTTAAATATAGAACAATTATTTTGTATATAATTTAATTATACAATTAATTATACAATTAATAGGAGTAAGTTATATAATTAAATAATTACTTTTAAAAAACCCTCCAACAATATAATTATTAATTTTTCAATTATATTTAAATTCCCCCATAATTTGATTTGCCACCAACTTTTGAAATTTTAAAATTTGAAAATTGAAAGACTAACCGCCAATTAAAGAATAAATTTTCCATCAATTTCATAACACGATACAATATATTTAAAATAAATTAAAAATAATTAATTAAACATACATTCCATTACAAATAATTCAATCAAATCAATTACAAATTAAAACCTCTATTTGCCATAATTTTCAGTTTTCTATTTTGAAAATAGACTACAGAAATTGGATCCATACAAGAAGTATTCGTCTTCTAAAAAAATCTATCAAACTTATAGTATTAATAAACTTATAAAAACATATATTTAATACAAGGAAAATAACATCATTATCAACATACAACTTACGAATAAATTCAAAGCAACTCTAAACACAAATTTTAAATAATTTATAAATCTAATAGTAAATTTATAGTATGTAATTAAGTTAACTGACAAAAAAAATCATAATTAATGAATTTCGCATAATTATTTTTCTGTGCTAACTATTTTAACCTACAAAAAAATCCTAATTAACGAATTTCGCATATTTTTTTGTGCTAACTATTATTTTATGCTAAATATTATTATTATTATTAATAATAATATATAAACCCTCACCCATTCCCTTCCCCACAACCAAACCCTATTTTTTCTCTCTCCGTCCAGCCCCCCTCCCTCTCGGCTACCTCTCGACTCCGTCACTCTCTGCTCCCTCCCCCCATCTCCCTCGGCTCCATTATTTTATATTATTTTAAATATAGAACAATTATTTTGTATATAATTTTATTTTTTATGGTGGAAAAGACAAAAGCAAAAGGTTGTGGCCGAGCGGTTGTCCGCGTGCTGCCAGCATTGGCGCGCGCGAGTTCGAACCGCTCCAGCTGCAAAACTGATTTGGATTTGTTTTTTTTTTTAAATATAAAGAACTGTTTTTTTTTCCAAAAAAAAAGTCTTTTGTTTTTTAATAACTGGTTGTTGTTTCTGATTTTGTTTTTTTTTCTTTCAAGAACCATTTTCTTTTAAAAAAAATGAATGTTTTTTTTTAAATAACTGGTTGTTGTTTTTTTTTACAAAAAAAATTAATAACTGAGGTGTCCGGGCCAACTTACACGCACCACGACTAATCTCCGGATCCATTTTTTTTTTTTACATTTTTTTCCCTATTTTGTTTTGCCACTTATATTTTTTTTTCTTAACCGAGGTGCCCTGGTCAGTTTACTACGTGCACCATGATTTTTTCTTTCCAAATATATTTTTTTTTCAATCAATAATTTTTGTTGTATTTATCATTTATTTTTTTTATTTGCTCTTTTTTTAATGTTTTTAGGCTTCTTTTCAGCCTTGATTTAATTTTGTTTTTTTCACGTTATTAAAGCAATAATAATATTAATATCAAGAATAAAAATAATAATTTTAGTTTTTGTTCTTACATGTTTTTTTATTGATTTTTTTCTCAGGTTTGTTTAATAATGTTGATTGTTTTGACAGTAATAGTGATGATAATTTTAGAAGTTAAGGGTCTTTTGTTTTTTAATAACTGGTTGTTGTTTCTGATTTGGCTTTTTTTTTTCAAGAACTGTTTTGTTTTAAAAAAAATGAATGGTTGTTTTTTTAAATAACTGGTTGTTGTTTTTTTTACAAAAAAAAATTAATAACTGAGGTGTCCGGGCCAACTTACGCGCACCACGACTAATCTCCGGATCCATTTTTTTTTACATTTTTTTCCCTATTTTGTTTTGCCTTTTATATTTTTTTTTCTTAACCAAGGTGTCCAGACTAGTTTACACGCACCATGATTTTTTCTTCCCAGGTATATTTTTTTTGTCAATCAATAATTTTTATTGTATTTATCATTTTTTTTTTATTTGCTCTTTTGTTCATGTTTTTAGGCTTCTTTTCAGCCTTTGATTTAATTTCATTTTTTCACGTTATTAAAGCAATAATAATATTGATATTAAGAATAATAATAATAGTAATTTTAGTTTTTGTTCTTACATGTTTTTTTATTCATTTTTTTTCTCAGGTTTGTTTAATAATGTTTATTGATAATAATAATGATGATAATTTTAAAAGTTAAAATTTCGATGTTATTGTTATTATGATAGAGTATGTTGATCTTTTTTATTATATTAATTTTTACATATTTAAATATTATATTTTAATTTTAATAATGATAAAAATTATTAGTTCTGTCCACACTACGCCGGCAACGTAGGCATTTGACTAGTAATTAAACAAAAGAGCTAAACAATTGATATTTTATTTATACCTTCTCATATGTCACTGCCGCTGCAGTTGCCCAAGGCAGCCACCATAAATATTCATTAAAAAATAAATCATTTTATAGTCAAACAAATACAGCACAAAAAACGACAAATCTGCTCCCAAATATATCTCCCACAATTTCCATCTTCCTCCTTCAGTCAAAAACCACGCGCGCACAAACTGAAACAGAAACCAGAGACACGGGCATTGAAACTCTTCTTCCTCGTCCAGTTTGCTTGTCTTCCATATCAAGATGGAAATGGAATCAATCAACCCAAGAACTGGTTTTTGCCACCAAACTAAAACCTTTCACAGTCTCAGACCACGTACTCCAATTCCACCCCCGCATCAGCCTCTCTCCATCACCCATTTCGTCCTCTCTCTCCTCCAATCCTCCACCGTCCCCACCACCACCACCACCTACCTCAACATCCCCTCCACGGGCCAATCTATAACTTACTCTCAAGCCATCGACCATATTCACTCTCTTTCTTCATCTCTCAAGAACCACTACTCTTTAAACAACAAGGACGTTGCTTTTATCCTCTGTCCGCCTTCCCTCCACGTCCCCGTTCTTTATTTATCTCTTATGCACCTCGGTGTCACCATCTCTCCCGCCAATCCGCTGAGCTCAGACTCCGAATTGACTCACCAGATCCAACTCTGTAAACCCAAGATCGCCTTTGCCACCTCCCAAACTGCCCACAAGCTTCCTTCCCTCCCTCTTGGCACCATCCTTATTGACTCCCCCGAGTTCACCTCCCTGTTGACTCAGCCCAAACCACAAGCCAGCCAACCCCGAGTTGAAGTGAGTCAGTCTGACGTTGCGGCTATTCTTTACTCCTCAGGCACAACAGGGCGAGTCAAGGGAGTGGGACTGACTCACCGGAACTTAATCGCTTTAATCTCGGGTTTCCATCACAGCAGGGAAGAACCCGACCCGAATCAACCTGAGCAACCTCCAGTTTCTCTGTTTATATTGCCTTTGTTTCATGTTTTTGGGTTCTTTATGTCGATAAATACGTTCTCGAGAGGGGAGACTTTGGTCTTGATGGAGAGATTTGATTTCGTACAAATGTTGAAATATGTAGAAAAATATAGAGTTACTTACATGCCGGTGTCGCCACCGCTTATTGTGGCGTTAGTGAAATCGGATTTGACCGAGAAGTATGATTTGAGTTCGCTAAGAGCACTTGGCTGCGGTGGCGCACCACTAGGGAAGGAGGTTGCTGATAAGTTTAAAGAGAAGTTTCCACACGTTGAAATAGCACAGGTGATCCCTTTTTGAGACTTCAATCATTTTATTTTGCTGATATCATGTCGGTGGAAAAAACAATTGATGACTTTACTTGCTTTTGTATATTAAAAAGTTAACTTTCACCCAAGGGGTTCATGGTTAGGACACTTTTGTCCCTTAAAAGAGATCAGGTTCAATCCTTCTTTTGTATGAAGCTGCCGGTCATTTGGGAAAGTATATTCATCCCTTTTGAGACCTACCCGGTGTGAATGTGAATTAGTCTGGGCTAGTATCTGGAACAACGCGTAGTTTATAAAAAAAAAATTAACTTTCAAGTGTTTTTTATTTGAAAATAAATTTAAATAATATTTATTTATTTATTAAAATATATTTCTCATATCATAATGTTAAAATGATTTAAAAATATTTAATTTAAAACAAAAAAAATAAGATTTATTAAAACAAAACACTTTTACAACAAAAACAATAAAAGATTCAACATTTTTCACTTTGAAAATTCACTTTTTTCAATGACATCAACTAACATATAATCTTAGAACTCTATAAATCAAATCTAGTGGGGGGGGCTAGTCAGTGATGTTTATGATTTAATGTTTTTCTAATATTGATGGTGGATTTGGTCAAATTCAACATCTTGTTAATTTATTGAGCCATTGAAGTTTGAGGCTAGTTTGAATTGTAAGCCAAGTGGAGCAGTTGCTGACATTGATTGAATGTTATGTTTTCTAGATAAGCTGTTGCGTTTTGACTGGGTTGTTTAATGAAATGATCGTGTGATTAATTTAGTGTTTGAAGATTATTGCATTTTGAAAACGTTGTTGATCAAGGATTGGAATTTTCAGGGATATGGGCTGACTGAAACCGGAGGAGGGGCAACAAGGACTATAGGACCTGAAGAGACTAGCCAGCTTGCTTCTGTTGGTCGCCTGTCTGAAAATATGGAAGCTAAAATTGTTGATCCTGAAACTGGAGAGGGCTTGGGTCCTGGCCAGAGAGGGGAGCTTTGGTTGCGAGGGCCAACTGTCATGAAAGGTAGTTAGGCATTTTGAGGAAGATTTAATATATATTTCTTGTCTTTGAAATTGTAAATCATACGTGGTCGATCTCTTATTTATTTTTATAGTATTTTACGATATTAAAACTTAAAAAAAGTGTTCTAAACATGAGATTTCATTAAAACCTCGGGTTTGAAGTCAAATTTGTATGTTCCAAACATGTTAAAGTCAATCTTGTAGGGAAAAAAATAGTTTGATACTTTTCTTAAGATTCTATTTGACATTGTGGTCTAATTGTATTTTTTTTTTTAATTTTCTTTATATCTTTAAATTAATTTGTTTTTGGTGTTTTTTTTATCGTTTTAATATAATAATGTTAAAAATAAATTTTAAAAAATAAAAAATATCATCTTGATATACTTCCAAATAAAAAAACATTTTAAAAAGCAGTCTCTATCACACTCTTAAATAAACTGTTTAACACATATTTTTGGCAACACAAATGCCTTGACTTGACATCTTCTTCTTGGGGACTTTTATGTCTTCTTCAAACCAATCCACTCAAACATTCTTTCAGATCAAGTAAGCTTGTTCTTTAATGAGCTGAGCAATGGTGTCAGTGCAGGTTATGTAGGAGACGAGAAGGCAACTGCGGAATCCTTACTTCCAGACGGTTGGTTAAAGACTGGGGATCTTTGTTATTTTGACTCGGACGGGTTCCTTTACATTGTTGATAGGCTGAAGGAGTTGATAAAATACAAGGCATTTCAGGTGATAGGATTATATTAGCATAGTCTTGACTACAAATGGACATTAGGATTGTAAATCTAATCTGAACTATCAGGAACGTTGTTTATCTCACCATATGTTTGATTATTTGCAGGTGCCCCCGGCTGAGTTGGAAAAGTTACTTCAGTCTAATCATGAAATTGCCGATGCTGCTGTGATTCCGTAAGTTGTCTAGCTGTTTCGTCCGCTGCTCATGCTCATTTATTTATACTTGTGTATGCAGGGTGTTGCTCTTGTTTCATCGTCTTTCTGCATCGATTTCTAACAGCAAACAGCTGGCTATTTCACACAGACATGAGTCCGAAGTTCTCTTCGATTTCATTCCTGAAACATGTTGGATCACATGCTATTTTTCTATTTCTTAAAATTCAATCCAGTATAGTACTTTTCGTTCTTGCTTCGAATTCTTTTTCGCTGGTTCTGTAAGTTTATCCTAGCATATTTATTGAGGAAGCAAAAGAGATTCTTCTGCTGAGAATGACAATCAGAAAGATTTTACAAGCTGATAACTTGCTGCATGGATTAGATAAAATATCTCAATTCATGAAAATTGTGAATTTCTTCTTTTGACAGATATCAGATTCTTCAAATGAATCTCTTGCTATCAGAATTTGACTCTTTTGTTTTTAATTTATTTATGTTTGACTCTATACTGAAGATCCCAATCCACTGAGCATCTGGTTTTTATTATTTCGGAGCAGGTATCCTGATGAAGAGGCAGGGCAAATACCTATGGCCTACGTGGTGAGGAAACCAGGAAGCAAAATCACCGAGGCTGAGATTATGGACTCCATTGCCAAACAGGTAAGCTTCTGATAAACCATTGATGACTTTGGCATCTCTTAATTTAAGAGCAGATACTTGCACGCATCCATGGATCCCTACCATATTAAATACTGCCCTGATGCTGCATAATATGACAAATTGGTTAGGTGGTGTTTCATATCATTTGCCTTGTTGGATCACTTATTTTTGTATTTGCCATGTGAAAGAAGAATATCCCCATTAAAATATTGAGATCCTTTGGAGGGCATCTAGAATTCAGAGCAAGTGGTTGATTTCATTATGAAAACTCACAGAATTCTGAGTTCTGAGTTTGACTCGGGATGCCATGTTTTCTGAATTCAGAGCAAGTGGTTGATTTCATTATGAAAACTCACAGAATTCTGAGTTCTGAGTTTGACTCGAGATGCCATGTTTTCTGAATTCAGAGCAAGTGGTTGATTTCATTGTGAAAACTCACAGAATTCTGAGTTCTGAGTTTGACTCGGGATGCCATGTTTTCTGAATTCAGAGCAAGTGGTTGATTTCATTATGAAAACTCACAGAATTCTGAGTTCTGAGTTTGACTCGAGATGCCATGTTTTCTGAATTCAGAGCAAGTGGTTGATTTCATTGTGAAAACTCACAGAATTCTGAGTTCTGAGTTTGACTCGGGATGCCATGTTTTCTGAATTCAGAGCAAGTGGTTGATTTCATTATGAAAACTCACAGAATTCTGAGTTCTGAGTTTGACTCGAGATGCCATGTTTTCTGAATTCAGAGCAAGTGGTTGATTTCATTGTGAAAACTCACAGAATTCTGAGTTCTGAGTTTGACTCGGGATGCCATGTTTTCTGAATTCAGAGCAAGTGGTTGATTTCATTATGAAAACTCACAGAATTCTGAGTTCTGAGTTTGACTCGAGATGCCATGTTTTCTGAATTCAGAGCAAGTGGTTGATTTCATTATGAAAACTCACAGAATTCTGAGTTCTGAGTTTGACTCGAGATGCCATGTTTTCATTTTCTCCTCCCTGTGGCGTAGGATGATGTCCTTTTCAGTTTATTTTTTAGTTGTCTGATCACTTCCCTATTTCTAATCAGGTTACCTGATAGAAGTAAACTAGCCTGCCTTCTGCCACGTGCTAGATTTATTTGATATATTTTTGTACATAAAAAAATTTAAGTGTAAATTGAGAATTTTGTGTACCTATAATCAAATAAATTAAGGATTATATATGTTAATAAAGAAAAGATATTAACGATAATTAAAAATAAAACTGGAAAAATCAAAAGACAAGTGTTAATTGAGATATTTAAAATTGTAAGAAAAAATATTTATCTTGTTATGTTTACTAAATTTGTTAATTAAATTTATTCAATCAAAGTAATATAGAAAATATACAAGCATATTAAATTGATTAAATAAAATAAAAGTTAAAAAAGATATGCAGGTTGCGCATATCAAAAAATTTTATATTTTGAAAAATATAGTTCTTTGTATGCAGAAATATATAAAAAGATTACAAATGAATTAGATTAATCTTTTCAAAAATTAAATACTAACAACACCATCAAAAGATAATCTATATCCAAAAAACAAGGTTAAATAAACAAAGAAAAATCATAGATAAGAGATATTAATTGAAATATAAATTTAAAAATTATTAAAAGAAAAATATTAGAAAAAAAAATAGCCTGATTGTTATGGCATTAGTTCTACAAACCAAGAATTCAGACCAAGAACTCAACTATCTTCAATATTTTTTCCCTTTAAATTTATACTCAACCTTAAAAAAACAAAGATGACCAAGATTTCGGCCGCCATAATGGTGATCTGAAAATTAGTTAGCTAATTTTTGGCTAAAAAAAACTTGATTTTTATGCTATTTCAACCTAAAAAAGTTCATCAATATCTTTATAAATGATCCAAAAACCTAAAAAATGATCCAAAAACTTGAAATCAAACCAGTTTAGTTGTGGTTTTCTCAGCTCAGATATGATTTTTCATGCAAACAGTAGCTCAGATATGATTGTTCATACAATATCGAGGCTCTCTAAACACCCTCATGAGCCTCTCTCATCTCATGGAACCCTGGAATGAAAGATTATTTTTTCTCTTTTGTTGGAATCCAACAACCCTTTTGTTTTTTCCTTCTAATAAGAGACCGAAGAATAACACAGATAAACTAATAATTTCTTCTACCAGGTTGCACCGTATAAGAAGATAAGACGAGTGGCTTTCATCAGTGCCATTCCAAAATCTCCTGCAGGAAAGATCCTGAGGCGGGATTTGGTCAACCATGCTCTCTCTGGTGCTTCCTCCAGATTATGATCCATAAGTTGAAAACCAATATAATCGCATGAAGACGGAGTGTCTAGCAGGGAAATGCAGGTCAAAATTCTAATCATCTACCCAAAGATCGGATCAATCATCATCAGCTAGCTATGGATCCGAAGCTCGACCTGAGAGGAGATTTCTGGCAGAGGCTGCTGATCTCTTGTTGAACATCATATATTGTCCGAACCCACCTCAGCCCCCATGAGGTTCTCCGGGCATGTAAAACAGCAGATCCACCCCCCCTAGTTGTATTTTTTTTATTAAGAAGCCATGCTGCTAAGCAAGACATATGGCAATAACTTCGATGTTTATTGTTTATGAACCTGGCATTCTGTTTTTCATTCTGGATAATTTCTTCCAGACAGGAGTCACATGTATAAGAAGACATAGATGCTGCCTGCATACGTTAGATCTTTGTTATAACTGGCTAGTGTGATCGCGTGATTTAATTCTTTGATGATTAAAATAGATTTTAAACAAAAGATAATAATATAAATTTTGAAAAAAAAATGTTTTTTTTCTTATGAGAATCCTCTATTTTATTATTTTTTTTTTAAAAAAAAAACATGTCTTTTCTATTCGTAACATGGTTTATTGAATAAAATTAAAAATGATTAAAGTAAATATTTATAAAACTTCCAATAATTCATGTATTTTATTTTTGTTTTGACAAAATAAAATTATTTTTAACATCACCATATTAAAATAATATGAAAATACTAAAAAAATAAAAAATATAAATTTAAAGTAAAAATAAAAAATATTCAAAAAAAATTTAAAAAGAATTTTACAATTCGGACTCCCAGACACGAAGAAGAGAAGAGCCACGTCAGCACCCGAGTTGCTGGAACAATGTCAGTCACTACTTGCTTTAACAGATTAAATAATAACGTGGAAGCTTTGAATCACGTAAGTTGCAGGCCTGCCATTGGCAACAAAGTGGGAGTTTTCATGGAGCTTGTTGATGAGATGTTAAGAACTGAAGTAAACATCAAAGAAGCAGAAATTATGGTTAAATTATGGCCTACAATGTCGGAGGTAGTGAGCAAGCTTGAAGGACGAAGAGCTGTTCCTGAAACAGTTCCATACTTTCATACACCGATGGTTTGAGATTCAAAGCCATGAGAGAACTGAACTCCGCCAGCATGAGCAAGGTCATAGTTTCAGAGGGCTCTGTCACTATTCTGATGTTGGGTTTCAGGCTTTCAGCTATTTGTTTGAAATTTAACTCGCTGGGACTGCATCGTTCAACATAAAAATCCGGCGAGGAACTCATTGATACGATGTAATTTATATATATATAAATATTACAAGATTTTAACTTTGAACAGAGGAGATGGGATATATCTATCAGAGAAAGTACCTCAAGTTTTGCAGCATTGATGGTTCCAAATGTTGGTGATTCAAGGTAATGCTTACCGGAGTACAGGACCTTTCATTGATTTGGCGTTTGCTGGCGACGGCTTGCGTTAAATAGTATATTTAAATAATATATGCTGCAAACGTTACAACGAAAGCTTCTGTAGCACAGTGGTAGTGCATTTGCCTTTTAAGCAAGAAGTCGTGAGTTCGAACCTCACCAGGGGCAATTTCATTTTTATTATATTTTCTTATTCTTCACTAGATTTTTGAGTGCTAGGTTGAGGATGGATTAAAAATACGTAAAAAATATATATGTTTACGCAATTATTAACTTCTAATTGTAGAAAAAAAATTCAATTACATGGTAGTAAGAATAAAATTTGACTGAAATAAAATCTAAAATTATTTAAAAAAAAATCAAGATGACAATATATTATATTTATCTAAGTCCATCTAGGTTAATATACTAATTTCATGACTTGAATTATGAGACCATAATAACCTCATATAAAATAAATTAAAAAAAATTTGAAAAGCTTTAATTCACAGTGAGTTTGAATGATAGGATTAAAAAGAAAAAAAAATTCAAGTCAAACTTGGATTAACCTATTAAACCCACAACTCAAGTCATGAAATTCAAATAATCTCATAAAAAAGTAAATTAAAATAAATTAAAATAATATATAAAAATAAAAATAAAATAGATCTCTAACTACAATAAACTAAATATTAGGAGATAAAATTAAAAATAATATTTACTGAGATGATGCACAAAACCACAAACATCTCCTCCTCTCTCGAATTTACTATAGGCTAAAATTAAAAACAGTGTTTCCAGATGAAAAATGATTTTTCTGGGGATAAACCAAGTTTTTTGTCAAAAATTTACAGTAACAGCTGAATTTATCTCGACAAAGTCAAATTAAATTAAAAATCAAATATCAATGCGTTGCATTTTAAAAATAATTTTGAAATAATTTTAAAAAAAATATTTTTATTTATATTCTTTACTTTAAATTAAATCTTTTTTATATATTTTTAAATCATTTTTATGTGGTGATGTCAAAAATATTTATAAAAAAAAACATTATTTTAATGTATGTATAATAAAAAATATTTTTAAAAGCAATATCAATCACATTCTCAAACATAAAAAAAATGATTTCTATCTTTCAAGAAATCTATGTAACTATGAGCTTGTATGTGGGTATAGTATAAGTTCTTTTTAAAAGTGGTTTTGTTTTTTTGAAAATTTATTAAAATAAGTTTTTCTTAAGAAAAAATTAATTTTGATATCAACGACCAGAAAACTTGGACAAATAATATAAAACAAAAAATATTTTTTTTAAAAAATATATTATAACCAGTGTCCCAACTAATAAACCCACAAGCAAGTTCAGCAACGTCAGGACCACCTCTTGGTCTATAATGAAGACCAAATACTAATTTTAATGCAAATCTATTATATGGTTTGTGTATGAACTTTCAAAATTTAAAGAATGTTCCTTCTATAAAAATTAATATTTAGATCACTTTTACAGTGTAAATGAAAAATAATTTATATTAGTAGAATTGAGATATTAAAGGCAATCTTCTGTTTTGTATTAATAATCCATTGTTAAATGTTTTTGGTGAATAGAGCTAGACACCAAATTGCATCATAATTTATTCTATATTTTTTTCCATAGAAAACAGCAAATCCATCAAAAATAAATAAAAACATTTAACCGATTATATATATTAAAAAAAATAAAACGTGTTGTAGTTTTACCGTGTCTCCAGACACAGATTACTATGGATTTTAATATTAAAATTATCATTTTACCCTTTAAATTAAAAAACTCTGACCATCATCACAGAGGTGTTCTGAACATTTCCAGGAGGAAAACGTGTGATACTTTCATAATGTTTAGATTTTTTTATATCTGTTTTAATTTGCACAATAAAACTAACAATTTATTTCTGAGAGCTAAGAAAAAAAAGAAGGTTCAATTGACTATGTTTTTTTTTTTTCATATATTTATACATAATTTTCTGGTATTTTTTTTTAATTTGTACAATAAAATTATCAATTTATATTGACAGAGAAAAAAGATGGTCGGTTGGAGATATTTTCGGGCTGTTTTTTGTCCGGGCAACACCTGGTTTCAGGCCCGGTCCACTTCCGAATGAACAGTCCACAGTCCCTGTTGTTCTTTTCAAGCTGTCTTGTCTCCGCATATAGAAGTAGCTTTTAAATGCTTCCCATCTCTCTCTTTTCCATGTCTCCGAATCTACCATGCCCTTCCATCAAGAAAAAGAAACCGGAGTTTCCTCCTCCTGAAAGCAACCGATAGTGGGAATGTGGGATGCCAGATTGCCTTTTTACCTCTTTTTTTAAAAAGAAAACGATAACATCATGCTTGGTTATACAAATTGTTTTAAAATAAACTTGATGATTCTGAGAAAGTTTCTTAAAATATTTTTCTATTTTATTTATTTTGATATCAAGCTATTAAAATTATTAATTTAAAATATCTTGGAGAGGTTTTTTGTTCCAATCTAAAAACTAGCACACCCATGAAATCTAAATCTCCGACGATACTGTAGAGATGCACACAGACAGACACCTTTCAGATTCGGACAGCTACTGTCCCCGTCTCTTTCCCCCGAAAATCCACTAGTTTAGTTTAAGCACATTTAAGGTTTCTAGCTCTCCTCTGTTCTTATCAGAAAACCCACCAGAGAAACCTCACTTTCACTTTCTAAAAATGGCAGTTCCTTGCTCGCAAACAGATGGCTTACTATCAACAACACAAATACCTCTCGCATATGAAGACCAAGAAGATGAAGCCCATCTCTCCAAATCTTTAAACCAGTTAGAAACCATTTTAAGGGTCTTTGGCTTCTGTCAACACTCCTTTTTAAGCCTCACCCTCTCATGGCTCTCTTTCTTGATTCTTGGTATTGCTCTTCCTGTTGTCATGATCCACCTTTTTTCTCACTGTATTGCTGACTGTAAGAAGTACCGAATTCATAGCTTTGAGATTCAGGTTTTGGTGTTTCAATGTCTGGTTGCTGCCATTTCTCTTGTTTGTATTTCATATAGCTTGAGGCAGTATGGGTTCAGGAAGTTTCTTTTTGTCGACCGCTCTCATGGACATATGGCGCAGTTTCGTGATGAATATGTGAAGAAGATCAATGTAAGGAAAACCTTTTTTTTTCCTTTCTATTTCTAAATCTATTGTAGTTTTTTAAGTGATCAAAGCGAAGATCTTCTTTTTGGTAATTGATTACGAAAATACTGAAGAAACCATCCTTTGTTAGAATATTTCTATTATTTTTGTATAGTTGTGATTGTAATATATTTTATTCATAGATGCCAAGCCATTGATTTGAAACTCTATAAATTCAGGGTTTCTTCCGCTTGTTGGCAGTATGGGTGATACCATTCCTCTTCCTGAAGATTGTTCTTGAGGCAGTTCGCATGATATATGTGCCACACAATTCTTGGAGGCAATCTGTTGTGATACTGATGGCTTTGATTGCCTCATGGACCTATTCAACTGTTATCTATTTATCAGGCTGTGCTTTATTCAATTTAGTATGCAATTTTCAAGTGATTCACTTTGAAAATTACGGGAAGCTTTTAGAAAGGGATTTAGATATTTCACAGTACATTGAGGAACACATTCGTCTAACATATTATCTATCTAAGATAAGCCATAGGTTCCGGCTTTTTGTCATTCTTGAGCTCTTGGCTGTGACAGCTAGCCAGGTCGAGGCTTTATTTCAAACTACATGGAATCGTGAAATTATCAATTTCATCAATGGTGGTGATTTTGTGGTAAGTGCAGAAATATATGCTGTTGTTTTCCTTCTTAATTTACCATAGATTTGATAAGGAGCAACTTGTTCAATTCTAAACCCCACCACCACTTGCAGAAACTTGAGTTATGCTTAATTGTCCTTAAATTGAAGCATTATATGTAGATAACATCCCTCATTACAAAATCATCACCCTTTAGCAATATCTCATGAAATCAGTTACAAAAGAAATACAAGACTTGGGATGGAAAAGGAAAGGTGGGCCTTCTAAATCAAATTTTTAAACCATTCAATCACAGCTTTCAAAGTTTGCTGAAAATATTTGTACAATACACCAGCATCTCCACGTGTTTGTATAGCGATTCTAGACTTGAGTTTCTTTCTTAGATTTCAATTTTGTGATGGTTGCAGATCTCTTCTATAGTTGAGCTTGTTGGTTTAATAATTTGCCTGCATGCTGCTGCAAAAATCACACATAGAGCACAAGGCACTGGATCAGTTGCTGCTAAATGGCATTCTGTAGTTACATGTGCCTCTGATGACACTTGTCAAGGGGAAATAAGCAGGAATGGTGGAAGCTCGGAGGCTGCCAATACAGGCTTATTGTGCATAAATTATTCAGAGAGTGATTTGGAGACAGTTGACTATGTGCCAGTGCCAACTACTACCCAGTTAGCTTCATACATGTCCGCATACCACAAGCGGCAAGCATTTGGTATGTATCGAAATCAACAATCAGTTTTATGCACTCAAATTGTCGTCTGCGTAGCTGCAAATGAAAATACATGTCATATTAGTAACTAATCAGTTTGTCCTAATCCTAATTGGTGTGGGTTCGCTCATCCTAGGCTTGTAGCTAGTAGATTTATCACACTAAATGACTTCATTGCATGTAAGAGTAAAGAATCTCTTGCTATGTGAGATAGGTTCAACACCAACCAAGCCAAGTTTGGCATACCTTGTAGTAAACCAAGATTAGTAGTAATTAATTTTTATCAGCCGCACAAAACCCTTTTTTGACACCCTGATCTCTAAACCCCTATCAAATCTCTGACAATCCCTGACCCCAACTGTTTTTTCCCCCCACAACACTCTAAACCATGTCATTATATGGTGCATATTTTCACATCAACCTCTTGCCCGCACAACACAAAAGGATCCCATGACCTATACTTTTGCATAATACTTGAACTGGTAGCAAACAGGAATAGTGGGGATAGCACTCAATTATGCAGTTAAATATATAGGTGCAGGTGTGGTGGCAAACCTTTGTTTTTCCTAATTGGACCATTCAAGAGACAACCCTTTTAAGCTAATCATTATTTTGATGCTTGTGCAACTATTTATATAGCTCGAACAGATTCATTCTTCTAACAAACATTTCTGGTAACTACCGAAAAAAAGGGAAGTTTAGCTCGGTAACTACCAAGATCTGGCATATCAAAAGCAGATAAATTGAATATCAATCTAATAAAACTATCAATCATTGAATTTCTGTTGCTCTTTTCATTAAATCTTCCTAAGAATAACCGTGAAGTTAAGTGAAGCCCCCCTTTTCTTTTGCAGTGACCTATTTGCAGTCCAATCCTGGTGGGTTTACTGTTTTTGGATGGGCAATTGACCGGACACTCATCGTCACTATCTTCTTTGTGGAGATGTCGCTAGTTCTTTTTGTGCTTGGGAAGACCATAACCATCTATCATACTTAAATTCCTATAGCATACCCCATAACACTCGCATATACCTGAATTATTGTGGAAGTCGATGGGAAGCATATTTAGTGCTTTCTAGAATCTGATACGTTCTTTGTGTAATTGTTTTAGATGTATTACTATGTTAGCAGCCTTGCTTTAGCATCAGGTTGCCTCCTAAAGTTGTCAAATGAGACTGAATGTTGATTTATAGGTTTCAATTTTCTTTGTTCCAAGCACCTTTTTTTCACTCCAAAAGAATTCTTTATGATATCAGTCCGCTATAAATCCCAGTCCAACTCCTCATTTGTTGCTCCAGTTTGAACAGGATTATCACAAATGATACATTGTAAGATCATAGCCAGTTTTTTCATGCCTGATTTACACTGCATTTCCAATTTACTTTTGATACATCATTTCAGCTCAACAAGGTGCTTGTCTTGATTATTGTACAGTTGTGATTGAAAAATTACTGCTCTTGTATGCTGTCTCCGCAGGAAATATATAGAATACCCCATAAATTGATGATGAATGGGATTGCTCTTCTAGATGATGTTAACTGGATTTTGTTAAAAGCAAAACCCAGTTCCAAGTGTCAAGTGATGTAACAGAGCCAAGTGTTTCAGTCATGTGTATGAAGCATAATTCCTGATAAAAATAGTTGTCTGGACAAATATCAGTAATTCTGCACGTATCATAGGCACATAAAATTATTTTCGGTAGAAACAAAGTTGAGGACATTGAACAGGAACTTTCAAGCTTAACTATTACGTTTACACGTGTTGCTTGCTCTGTCGGGAATAATAACATCCTGCCCCCCGAGTTTTTTCCTTATATAGCTTTCTGATATTCATCCACTCTGCTGTAAGTTAAACAGGAACTGAGAATAACAGCAGTCAAAGAATATATGAAGTGAATTGGGTAAACCAGGCAAATAAAAGTGCAATTCATGTTCATGTTCGCAACCCTTTTTTCTCCTAAGGAAACTCCGAGAGTAGCAGAAAACGATGGATGAAGAAATTGCATGTAAGTAAGAAAGACATCGTGGGACTGAACAGGCTAACAAGCAGAGGATGGGAATGTTAATTAAAAAAAAAAAAAACTGTGGTTTTCCCCCACCACGCTCTGAATTGAATGCTCATACTAATGTATAGTTAACCTTTCCCTGATTCGTTCTTCTATTAAGCCATCATTGGATTAAGGAGGTATTTGACATTGTATTTTAAAAATATTTAAAAATATTTTTTTAAAAAAAAATTATCATTTTAATATCTGAACAGAAAAGTATTTTCAAAAACAACCTCTTGAATCTTTAAAATTTATTTAGTTTCCTGCTTTAAAATTTATTTAGTTTCATGCACCACCATTGAAGATGGTAAATCAGAAAATGAACCATTAGACTCTTGAGCCGATTCTTCCTCACCCACACTTTCTTCGTTTTAGAGATGGAGTCATGTTCTTGGTGCAAGACTAGAGCCATTTGATTTGAGAAGAGGGTCAGAACATTGATACTTAGATATATTTTGATGCTTGGGTTGGATGTATTTCCATGTTGGCAGTCTTGTGTAAGCACACTAGGTCGCTTGCTGAAGTTGACGAACATCTTGATGCCTGGTTACTAGTGTAAAATTTCAATGTTCTTGGCACCAAGGTTACATTTTTCCGGACGCACAAGTGAACGTGATTTATCTCGACAAATCTTATATCGATCACAAGTTAGCTCGCCAATTTTTGGCCCCATTTCTCAACACAAAATTATAAGATCGACCCAATATCATCCAAGTATTTTTATACATATCTCCAGTACATATAAATGGCTGATTTACATCAATTTGCCATGATCAACGAACATTTAGGATTGGAGAAATATCGCTCCTCTACTGACTGGCTCTGCGAACAAGAATACTCAATTGACAAACGATGCTACTGCACTTCTGTGATGTTAGTTAGATCTGTCGAAAGCAAAATCACGCCCCAAGTCTTGTGTTTAAGTGAAGCAAAAATAAGCTCGTGTTTCTAAGTCAAGACGAAGAAAATGTTTCTGGAGAGAAATACCTGTCTTAATAAATGTCATAAATTTCATCAGAGCATTATTCTTGGTAAAGAAACAGGGGAGAAGATTGAACTGACGTCCAAATGAACAATTGCATTCACATATTAGCTTGCTTACTTCCTCAAACATTAGGCTCCAACACTTCGATATTAAACGCTGCTGTAACCCTTCAACTCCCACGCACATGAACAGGCAGGTATGGAGGGAGCAATGGAGCTGGGGATATTCCTCCAAACCTGCAAGGGAGCACATTTTTGCAAAGAAAAGGATGCATGTACAGAATGATCTCGGATCAAGAAAGAGAAGACCACAGTCAGAACACACTAACATGCGAAAATGTAGTAGAAATAAGAGCAAGAGGAACCTTCCCACAAAGTCTATTCAGGCAGAGAAAACACCCACCCATCTGAACATCCAACCAGAAGAACTTGAGAAACACGGTAGCTGAGTAGTTGCAAGTTCTATAGCAGCCATCGTTTTAGGAAGCTGGTAACTAGGAAATTTACAGGGATCAGAATCAAAAGAAACTAGCAGACGAACACAAAATGTATAAATGAATAGGGAAAAATCTTTACACGTGTTGACAGAGGTACAAAAGAACTTGTGGCCATGAAAAAACAACAGAAGCTAATGAAACATCAGCGAGGCAGGGATGTAGATGTAAGGTATGCATCATTTGTTGGCAAATATACATCAGTAATATCTCAAAAAGTGCACCTGATTTAACACTATAAGGAGCACTTTCCAAACAAACTTCACAGGTTATCAGATATGTTTTTTACATTGAATAATGAGAGCCTTGCAAAATGCTATAGCAACTTCACATTACTTTTCTTCTTCTTGCACTTGATAGAAAATGCTTTGAGAAGCTGAACCACAAAAACATAAAAATGAACAAGTTTTCATGTGCTGAATTTAAAAAGCAGAAGCTGGCTATGAATAGTAAATGTGGGCAACAATATTAAATACATTCTTGGCTTTCGTGAGAGCATAAAAAGGGTCAACGAGACGGTAGAATCAAGCCCGTGTCAGTGGGTGTTTTAGTCTGGATCAGAACAAGCAAAAATAAAAAACCAGATTACACAATCATCAAAAAAACACGAGGTTTAAGTACCTTACAAGTGAACAGGAATATCAGTGCCCCCATCCATTGCCTTACATCAGGTATCTCTAGCGAGCAAAGTTTGAATATACAAGAAAATAGATTGAATAAAAGTTTAGCACTAAATGAAAATACATGTAAAAATAGATCTCATCATTTAGCTGAGTTGAGAAATATTTACACTCATTCTGAACTCAAGCTGATTAAAAGAGAACACAAACAATGGAGGACAGAAAAAAGTCAGTACTCAGGACCTTGTGGGTCAAGGACTGCAGGATCACAAAAAAAAAAAGGATGCAAATCCCAAAGGATAAATATGTGCCAAATAACACCTGGTACTGCCTTCCTTCACCGCTGCTCCTTGAATCTAGACACTTCATTGTTCTTTGATTAGGCCTAAGAGTAAGAGTACAAGTTGAGAAAACGGCACACAACAAGAAGCCCTATTCTGGGAAAATAGTGAAGAAAAGGTAAGAGGTTCATGAGATTTTTCTCAGTTGTGTACTGCTTCCAGTCATCCGATCTATCAGCTACCTATTCTTTGCATACTGAGGAGGGAAAGTAGGCATGAATTCTTTTGATTTCGATAGTGGGACCTCATTAAACCAAGGATGATTAAGCGCATCATCTGCTGTTATTCGCTGCATTAGCAAAAAGACCAATTAGTATTATAATCATAAATTTTAAAAACCATGGGGCAGTAACAAAAAAATAACCTGGAACATGTGCACTCCAATTACCTTCTCTGGGTTAAAAGTTAGGAGTCTGTTTAGCAAGTCAAATCCTGAGTCAGAGAGAACCGGAGATCCTGTGAAAGGTGTGAAAGGAAACTTCTTCCGTAACTGATTATACCTGAAAAAGAAAGCAGTATCTATAAGTTCTGTAAGCCAATAGGATTCAGATATTTTTATGGGGGGAATATAGCAGACAGGATTATAGACCAAACAGATACTTACGGTTGCTTAACAAAATTTGCTTTTGCCCCTGGCAATTTTGATAACCCAGGCCAAATCGTCTCGTTTGGTGTGCCAAGAGTTTTGAAGATCTGCAATCATTTTTTTTTTAAGTCAGAAAAGAACTAGGAAAAATAAATCTTAAGAAAAACAAAATCAAATGAGTACCAGAGCAGAAGTTAATAGTACCTTGTCAAGCTGATCAATTTCACCTTTCCCTGTGAATAGGGGTTCCTTGGTCAACATTTCAGCCATTATGCAACCCACTGACCACATGTCAACTGCTGTAGAGTATTTCTTTGCTCCAAGAAGAAGTTCTGGTGCCCTGCAATGTAAACGTGACACTAGATAAGCATAAGTTATCTCAGTCTAGAAAATTACAAGAGATCATTTCAAAACACAATAAATTAAGCATGTTAAGTGCAACTAACCTGTACCACAAAGTAACCACCAGAGAGGTATACGGGCTTCAATGCGCTACCATACTGACGTGACATCCCAAAATCACATACTTTCAACTCTCCCTGGTTATTGAAAAGAAGGTTTGATGTCTTCAAATCCCTGTGAAGCACCCAGTTATCATGAAGATACTTGACACCTTCCAAAAGCTGTAGCATTAAGCATTTGACTTCACTTGTACTGAAAGGCTGCTTCATCGATTGCATCAGCCCCTTGAGATCATGTTCCATGAACTCCATCACCATGAATACACTATCAAGGTCCCCCATCACAACTTCTTTAACTTTCACGATTGAATGATGATCAAAAGACATAAGAATGTTGATTTCCCTCAAAGATGTCAAGGGAAAACCATACTCCTCCAAGAATTTGTCTCTTCCAACATTCATCTTCACTTTCTTCAATGCCACAAATTCTCCAGTCTTCTTATCCCTGGCTTTGTACACTTTACCATAGGTTCCTTCATTGATTTCATTGAGTCTTTCATACTCAAATACACTTCTACAACCCTCTAGCATATTAAACCCCCTTTGGTTAGTAGCTGTGGGCTCTTCACCATCGGTTTGCTCCACCTCATTACCACTGTCATTTTCATCCCTAATATCATCAATGTCCATGGCATCATTTTGCAATTCATATTCAGAAGCAGAGCTGCAACTGTAACCTCTTTCATCCGACGCAGATGAACTTGATCCATCTCTATCTGAGACTTCTCTATGGAACCCTTCTCTATTAATCAAATTATTCCTGCACAACATTTCTCCATGCACCCCTTTATCATCAATCAAACTGGTATCCCTTGGAGAATCATCATCAGAAGCCCACCGGGACATGGCAACAGTCCGTGCTTCAGGAAGCTCTTCCTCCTCCACTTGTCCCTGCTCTTGGTCTGGACCCCCATCTTTTTTGGGATGCAATGAAGGAGTCAGAGGGGCTGGATATTCAGATCCAATACCATCAGCAGATACTCCATCCACCACAAGCTTCAATCCTCCTTTGACAGGACTTTTCAGAGCATCTTTGTCTGAAACAACATTTAAATCCCAAGTAGTACTCCTCTGAACAACTCTATTCTTTGAAGAAATCTTCACTTTTTTCTCCTCATCCCATACAACAGGAGAAAACTTCCTTTTCTTCTCCGGAGGCAATTGAACCCCATCTTCATTTGGTGGTATCTCACCTTCCTCATACTTCGAGGAACCGAAGGCATTAAATTGCCACGGCTCCCCTGACTGTCGCTCTTCATCTCTACAACTAAACCCAGTTCGTCTAAAATCAAAACCAGGCACAGTCGTCGAACTATGATATCCACTTTTCCGTACCAAACCACGATCATCACCCCGCTTCACCTCATCAAAATAACCACCACCACCACCACCCCTTCTCCTAGACACATCGAGACGCCCTGCCGCCATATTATCAACAACCACAACACGCAACTCTTCTCAATCAAAATTCACAAGGAAACAAACAAAATAACCTTTTCCAGATACCCAAACACAAACCCTAATTCAATTCAATTTCTTGTTTTTCTTTTTTTGAAAAAAACAAAACCTGTTATGTCAAGTCTATCAAGCAATCAAACAAATATATGGAAAAAACCGTATACGATAAATTTTAAAAAACGAATTTGATTGGGGTGAAAAATCGAAACCCCAGATCGTGATTATTCTTCTTTTATTTTTTAGGTTTTGACGGTGTCTCTCGTTGAGAAAACACTGGTAATCAAAGATCTTACCGGAGATATAGAGAGACGGAGACAAAAGCAGCGTTGATCGGAATCGGATAAGAGTTGAAAAAACAAGAGGAGATAATAGAAAGCGCGTTTACGCGATTTTGTTCGGCGTTTGGTTTGACCTCCACCTGTAATTGGAATTAGTTATATAGAGTTTTGAGTCGGCTGCTACTCGTTTTTTCCTGGGCGGTGGAGATTCTTGTCTCTTTCCTTTTTCTATATATGTTTTAGACCCTTGAAATCTTTTATATTTACATATCTAATGCCCGTCCTATGCCATTTTTCTTATTGTGACCCAATAGAGGTAATAAGGTGACGTTGGATGTGAAAATGTTAATTTTTAAAATATTTTTTATTTGAAATATATTAAAATATATATATTTTTAATATTAAAATATATATATTTTTAATATTAAAATTTAAATAAAAAAATATATAAAATAATAGTTACATTATTATACCAAACACACTAAAAATGTGGACTAAATCCAAATATACCACCCATGTGTGTGTTTAAAAATATGGTTGAGATCATTTTTAAAAGTGTTTTTCGTTCAAAAATACATCAAAATAATTATGAACATCAAAAAATTTAATTTAAAATAAAAATAAAAAAATTTCAATTTGTTTCAAAAGCGCTTTCCAAATGCATTTACAACCACCCTTAATTTCAATTGTCTTGTTAAGAAAGTTAAAACATCAATTTTTATATATCATATAGTATTTTTGAATTTATCATAGAAACATTTTTATGATTTTCAAAAATTAATTTAATGGAGTTTTTTTATTTGAATATATTTTAAATAAGAAAAAAAATGTTTGTATAAAAAAATTTATTATGCATTTTTATAAATAATAGAAATTTAATGTAGTTGTAACTCATTCTTTCTATAATGTGATTAATTAATAAATATTCATCTTAATTGTTGAAGTTTCTAAATGTGATTTTAAAGTTTTTAAACTTGCGATTAATTTATAGGTTAAATGGATCTTACCTCCCCTAAATTATAAATCATTTAATTATTTCATGAGATTGAAGAATAATATATGATTCTGGGCATTGTTTTACGCTTTGTTTCCTATGTCACGGATACGTTTCTTTTTTCACTATATTATTATTAAGAAACCGTTTAAAAAATACCTGTATGTTACCTGTTTCTCATTATGTTTTAGAAATATTTTTGAAAAAAAATATTTTTTTATTTTATACTTAAAATTAATTTATTTAGATATTTTTAAATTAGTTTCATAAGCTAATATATTTGTATCCACAAGAATAAACTAAATATATTTTTTAATCCATCTATTTTCAAAATAATTTAAAGTGATTTCGTGAATTTTAATCACATACATATTAATCATCGACAACTCATTTTCATTCAATAATCCCACGATTAAACATTTTTAATATTTATTTATTTATTTTTATTACTTCCCGTAACCTTGTCTACCCTTGACTTGAGAATAAATTACTTTAAATGTTTAATTATTCACATATATACCTTAATATTTTCCTTATTCATTAGTTTTTAATTTAATTTATTATTATATAGTTTATGCTCTCTCTCTCTCTCTCTCTCTCTCTCTCTAAATTAATTAAAATCTCTCTAATCCTCCTCCAAGAATATTTCCTTTTTTATTTTCTTTTTTTGTTGGGGCCACTACCCAAGAATTTCCTTGGATGTTTTTCTTGCCTTAGATCTTCTTTTCCCTTCCTATATAATTAATTTATTTTTCTTTAGGGAGTTTAATGGATTTCTTACTGTTTTTTCCCCTCAATTTTCTGTTCTTTTTTTCCTTCCTCTCTTGTCTGGCCAACGTGGCCATTCAAAGGGTACTATTCCCTTTTTATATTTGAAATTTTCCTTTTTATTTACATTTTAGTCCAAGATATTTTTAAGTCTCACATGATCCAACCAATCTCTTCCTCTATTCGCACTAAAATGTCCTAACTTCTTCACTTTTCAACTTCATCCTCACTTGTCCATTTTAATAATATCACCATTATTCCACCTTGTATATTTTTAATATTTAGCAAAGAGCTTAACAAGTTTATAATTAGAGATTTAACACTAATTTTCAAAAAATCAAAATAATATAATTTATGGTCAGAGTTTTACCAGAACACCCTTGGACAACAACTTATTTTTTAGTTGGTTTCAATGGTAATCCTGTCGTTTAACATACAAGAAGTTGTAAGAGACCAAAAAAACCCTTCTAGGCAAATTAAATTATCCTCTGCTTTTAAGAGCAATTAAGTAGATCCACCGTGTTAGAAAATTTTAAAAACTCACAATTAATTCACTTGAGCTGACCATTTAATAATATGACCTTATTAGTCATGGCTATATGTAAATTGATAAGGTATGGTTCGATTTCAGAGAGTTGAAACCAACTGAGTCGAGCCAAACTGGACCTGTTAAACTAGATTCAGATAGAATCTAAAAAACACGATCACCTTTTCCTTTTCTCCTGTTTAGCAGCCCCTGTTAGATCTAGCATTCTCTCTTTAGCAGCCAGGTGCTCCTAAGGCATGTTCGGAGAGTGGTTCCTATTATTTTTTGAAAGTGCTTTTTATTTAGAAATACATCAAATTGATATTTTTTTATTTTTTAAAAAATTATTTTTGATATCAGCACATCAAAATGATCTAAAAACACTAAAATATTTTTATTTAAAAATGAAAAATAAAAAGTCAAACGCTAGTTTAGCTGCAGTACCAAACAGGCACTAAATCCGATCATCTCTGCGGCGGGTCTTTTTCTTTTTCAAGGTTCCTCTCTACACATACGGTTGTTTTGCCCTTGTGTGTTTTCTTCTGTTGTTTAAACACGTGCATGTTTAGTGGGGCTGGGTCGTGGAAAAGGATGGTTTAGGGCGGCTGGTGGCGCTGCTGTGGTGGCTGGCTCACGACTTGGAGGAGGTGAAAGGTTGGGGAAAGTAATCTGCATGTCGTCGGAGAAAACAATAAGAGGCTTAAAGGGTGCTCGTTCAATTGAGAAAGCCAGACTGAACCGGACCGTAAACACCTTAGTAGATAGAAACTATCACCTCAGGCTAGAGTATATGATGTCGTTTTAGTTTTGAACTAGCTAATTGCCCCGCGCGCTGCCGCGGGTATTCTTGTGTATATAATTTAACATAATTAAATCTATAACGATAAATTTATATGATATAAGTAAATAAAAGTTATAGATCAGGAGATAAAATGTATGAAATTTTGAGTTGAGTTTGTTACGCAAGCATAGATTACATTTCTAACATAGGTATTGCGTCACAAACGATCACTAAAGAACGCGAACTAACATTAAAAAAAAGAGCAAGATATTTTTACCAGAGAAAAAAATTATTACTGAAATCATTATTGTGTAAATAATTAAATTATAATTTAATATAATAAAATAGCTCAACACACCCTATTATCACAATAGCAAAATCAAAGCCTTAAAATCTAAAATTAGCATTGCTTTTATTATTAAAACAATAAAAATTATTAAATTATTCTGGGAAAAAAAAACTTAAAAATATTAACAAAAGAGTAAGCAAGAGAAACAATTAAATTATTATTATTATTATTATTATTATTATTATTATTATTATTATTATTATGTTAATAATGAAAAAAACACAAAAATAAATGAAAGACTGAAATATCAACGAAATTTTAACAAAAGATTCAAAAAAAAAAATATCATTACTGTTACTGTCAAAAGAATAAATATTATCAAATTATCCGGAGAGGAAAAAACATAAACAAAAGAGTAAGCAAGAAAAACAAATAAATTATTGTTATTATTATTATTATTATTATTATGTTAAAAATGAAAGAAAAAAATAAATAAAACATTAAAAATATCCCAGAAACTTTAACAAAAGAAAAAAAAAAGTATCATTGTTATTTTTTTGGAAAAAAATTCAACCCCAACAAATAAGAAAATAACAAAAAATAAAGATCAAAGATAAGCACACTTATATGTACATGAATAAAAGGAAGGATAATTCTATAAATAAAAAGAAATAAAAGGATTTAAATAAAAAATTCGAAGTCATAGGGCTGAAATGAACATTAAATATAAAAGAATTAAAATCAAGAATTAAAAGTATAAGGGCTGAAATGAAAATCAAATATATTATCAATTTTAATTAAAGGACAAAACTGAAGAAATTAAAAGTATTGTACCGAATAAATTTATCGTTTTTAATTGAATCTGAAAATTAAAAGGAGGGGGACCGAATTGACAGTTGCATATTGAATCAATTCCAATCGGAGGACCCAATCGAAGAAAATCAAAACTTATATACCAGAAATCATGAAACAAAACGAAATTAAAAAAGAAGGGACCAAAAGGAAACATTAGATGACTTGGGGGACTCTCCTGCACTTGTACGTGCAGGAGAGAGAGAAACGTCGCCAGCGGATGTAAACGGCAACCGCCGCGTCCACGGACATCATATGCAGACACGCGCCACCGCGGGAGGAAGACCATGAGGAGGCGCATCGCCAGAGACGCCGGAATCTCATTTCCGACCACCGTATGAGCCCGCACGCGCCGTTCAAAGAGGGCGTGGGAATGAAACCCGTCGGACGCGTGCCAAGCACGAACTGACAGACCCGCGAAGAAAGAATAAAAAATGAGGGTAAATGACGTTAATGGCCCTGGTCGAAAGTCAACGTTTTTGTCTTATTAGGGGACAAAATGGTATTTAGCCAATATCGAAAAAATAATAAAATAAGCAGCAGACCGCCGGACCGGACCGGTCCGATGTGGTCAATGACGACGGAGCCCCTGAATATTGCGGCGTTTTTTGTCGTTTTTGGGGGCTAATTTCGTTAATACACTGTTCAAATGACGAATTAGAGGATGTACACCCGCGAAGCACCGGGTGAAATTGCACATCCACAGTGACTCTGAGTCACAGTGAACAGTGATTTACTGTTCAAAAAGGCGACGCCCTTTAGGTTCTTTTTAATTTTATAATTTATATAATTATTCGTTTTAAAACTTATTAAATTAATTGAATTACACGTACATTAATAAAAACATTCGTGGATTCGTGCTGATATTGACCTGAAGAGCTTCATTTATGTGACGATTGACTCACTGATCATTCCATGAGAAAGAAGATTTTCTTTACTCGAAACGTAGCAGCCGTATCAATAATGCAACTGGGTCAGACTTGAAAACACTGGCTCAGGCTCTGCCACCCCGAGCTGTGCCATCAACCACTACATTTCTTTTCACGAATCTAGACCGCGTGATTCGGTGATGTCAGTTCATGCAGGGTTGCTAGCTGGAGACTCTTGCTGCCTGAACGCCACCCATTTCTTCAAAACATTGATGGGCTGATTTTTTTTTATGTATTTTGTTTTTTTAAGGGTAGGTTTTAGAGATTCTTTTTTTTTCATCGAGGATATATTAGGTATTATAAAAAAGGAAAGGGTTGGATGATGTTTTTATGTTTGTTTTTCACAATGTGATTGCTTGGCTGCAGTTGAAATAAAAGAAAATTACTTTGTCAATAAAGTTTTTAGTTTTTTACTTTATTTTCAAACAAGTAAATTACTCCACTGTCTTTAAGAAAGGAAAAAAACAGTTGCCTTTAACTTGGGTTTATTTGTCATTTAAATTTAGCTACTTGGTAGGTATTGGATATCATTACAGTATTTGGGTAATTTGATAAATTCAAAAACTCAAACACAGGTGAATAGTGATTTTTTTTTTATTATGAACCTCGTGATCATGTAGTCACGTAACCCACAACTATAAATGAGATCTGATCCCTAGAAAACCAAAATAAATCTGATAGTTTTTTCCATCCTATAATATTTTTGTTTTTTTATTCCACCTCTTCCTAAATTTCTCAATTATTATAAAAATAACATCGATTGTCTCGAGTATTTTTTTTTTTTTGTCTTTGTTAGACTTGGTCATTTTAAAGGAACTTTGTCTTTAAATTAAATTAAATTAAATTAGTTAATTTTATCTTTCAACATTTAAATCTTCAATTGTTGAGTTTTTTGGTTGATCTCAAATCAAGAATTTAATGGTTTGTCGATATGAACACTTAAAATGGATTTACAAGGTTTGATCCGGCTTGTTTTTTTTTCTTTCAATTTTTATTTTATTTTATCATTCAATACTATTTTTATTTTATTTTATCATTCAATACTATTTTTATTTATTTTTATGGGAATTTATTTGTAATTTTAAAATGACAAGGGTTGCTCCATGTTTGTTTTTGTTTTAATTTGATATATTTAGTTTTTTTTAAAAGGAATTTTTAATCCAATCAAATCTATTGATTTCATACACTAGCATTTAATTGAGTGGAGTTCAACTTCTTAGTCAAACTCACAAGGTTTAACCAGGCTTGCTTTGATTTCCTGTTTTCAAAAGTTTTTCTGGTTTCATCAACAAATATCTTGTTAAAAAAAATTACTTGTTTTTTTTATAATTTTATTGTTGTTTGAAAAGAAACAATGGTTAACTTATTTATTTTTACCTCAGTTAAATCTTTTTTTTAAAATAAATCTTTTTTTAATTAAATTAATTACATTGGGTGCTCTGGTGTTTTGTTTTGTTTATTTTCCCAGTCACTGTTCTATTTATCTTATTTATCAAATTCTTATATTTCTATTCATTTAAAAAAAAACGTTGTTTCATATATTTTTTAATTGGTAAAAATCAGTCCCGCTCGCAGCGTATCACGCTACATCTGTCAGATCTAGGGGTCCACAGGAGACTTGCGGTGCCGCGATTATTGAATAAACTAGTCTGTCTCCTAGAGACCTATAAAATGTCGTCAGGCAGGCAACCGAGAAGGTCTGAGTTCTTTTCAAGTTTCGAGGAGATCAGGTGCTTGCTTGACACGTGGAAACTCGACCAGAAAATGGCTACGTATTTTACAGTTTCTGGGAACTGGGAAGAGCGCTGATTGACATGACATGGGCGCATGCTATTGGTGGATTTTGTCATATGAAAGGAATATTTACAGTCCTGCTTTTCTGTTTGGCTAGCAAGAAAATCCAGCTCTGTGATCAAAACGTACTGATATGATGTTGCAGGCGGCTGGGTTAGCTAGCCAGGTCTCACACTCGCGTCAAGGGAAGGTGAAGAACACTCCTGGATCATCTGATTGGTTAATTTTGATGTTTATGCTGACTTCGTAGCCGGACAAGATATTAAAAGTGGTCGTTGATCTTACCCGTGATTTTAAATTTGTAGCCATCTAATCGTATATTTATTTTTGGGGTGAGTTTGATATTATTTTATTTAAAAATATATTATTTATTTTTATAAATGTATTTCTGATATTAACCTATAGACAATATTTAAAAATACTTAAAAATAAATTTAAATTAAAAGATAAATTTTAAAAAATATATTTTTAAAACGTAGTTATAAACAACCAAAACGTTTTAGTTCACATGTTTTAGATTCTTTGACAACCATTGAAGGAATGAAGTGGTTGGTGATCTTGTAATAATTTAGATATTATGAAATGGTGAAGCAACGTGTTACCTCAATGTGGTCATCTAATATCACAATATCATAGGACATTCATAAATCAATTAGAAAACATAGTTTACAAAAAAATATTATTATTATTATTATTATTATTATTATTATTATTATTATTATAATTATGAAAAGTGATCGTAGCTATGGAGATCAATGTATATTGTTTTGATAGTGTTGTAGTAAAATACATTTTTTTATTAAAACAAAAGGGTAAAATTAAGTTGATTAAAATATATTATTTCATACCATATACTTTAGTGTTTGTTTTATATTGAAAAATAGAAGAGATTATTTTTAAAAATAAATAGATTTTATGACAGTTTATCGGTGTAATTGGAGAATTTTTTTAATGTTTTTTTATTAAAAAATACATCAAAATAATATTTTTTATCTTTAAAAATTTATTTTTAACATCAACAAATCAAAATAATTTAAAACAAGAAAAAAATAATTTTTCAAAAATAATATCAAACAGACTATAAAATGCGCAGAGATACGGGAGCATCGCTCTATTGGTAGAAGACAAGTCATTTTCCCAAACATTTTAATTTGCATATACAGACGAGTTTGGCTAAGATCTGGTCGTCGTCGTTTAGTGATTGACGAAGAGAAAACTTTAATTTAAATTAACGTTGCATGGTTGATCGACATTGGATTGTGAATTACCGAGCTGGTTTACATGATATCCTGTAAAAATAAGTGCTAATAAAATGTAGGATGGGAATATTATATAATTAAAAAATTACATGCCAATATTTTTTTAGAAAAAGAAAAAAATAAAATTTGTTAGCATAGTTCCTTGTTTTCTTATTAAGTTGGCTTTGCCAAGTGCATGGTTTTGACTTTTGACTTTTAAATTAAGTTATATTGGAGTTGGTTTGACGCAACATACTTGATCTTGCAAGATCAATCAAGACTTGACTGCCAGATAAAAAAATCTTATTTAAATAAAACAATTTTCAAGGTATGAACATTTACTTTTTATAATTCATAAACAAAGATGTTTTGCATCAATACGAGTATCATATAGGTCATGAACTTTTTAGAAATAAAAGTTCACAATCAAACTTAAATATTTTAATCTAAAAACACTGCTCTAGATTTAATATGAAGTTCTTACAATTTTATTCGTATTCATAAGAAATTAATCTTAACCTTGGGCAAAATCTATATTATCTTTATCAAATAATTAATCTCAACCCTAAAATTTAAAATGTGAAATGATGAATTAAAATATAATTTATATTATTTTATAACATAATATTTTCAGTTAAATTTTTTCAGATTTTAAACTTGTATATATTTGTGCTATCTCATATTAATTTTTTATAAAATAAAAATAATGAAATTCAAGTTTATAAGCATTTTATTAATAAAGCTATGATATAATGACAAAAACAACAATTAAATTCAAAAAAATTAATTGTTAAATGAGATTACAAAAAATATTATTTTCTGACTATCCGGACACCAACAACAATGAAGCCCTCGTTTGTAAATATGGAGCACATCGCAAGTGCATTTATGTAACCAAAAAAGCAAAATCCTGTGAAGACAGCGGTCATTCTCCATTTCACCAGCTAGAGAGACAAGATCTAAAATCACCTCCCTATCTCTGTCTAACACGACACATAGCTGACGTCATTGCATCCCACAAACTCAAACTGAGCAAGATACTGGTCAACATCCGCCGTGCACCTGGCAAGATCTTCCCTACTATTTATAGAAACTTGTCTCTCTCGATTGCTCTTTCATTTCTATCGAAACTCCATTGGCCCACGACTTCTCCATCTCCAACTAAAAAAACTATGACTCCTAAAATGACTTTATTAAGGTCATAAAATTTGACCCTGCCCTTACATGCACAAGACCCAATAGACTTACGTGTCCCTACTCCAGCTCTTGAACATGAAACTTCTCGCATTCTGATCAGATAGCAAGCTGGGACCAACCTTCTTTCAACTCAGTGGGGGCCAAACAACCCCCCTCCAAATGCCACGTTGTTAATCTCAACCAATCCCCTTCCTGTGCTGTTAAACTCACTGTTCTCACACGTGTCTTCCTCCTCCATGCGTGTCATCCCCATGGTCCCTATAAAACACCACCACGACACCACCTTGCATTTAGTGCCTCCATTTAAGATTAACAAAGGAGAGAGAGAGAGGGGAGAGAGAGAGAGATGGAGATGGATGGGAGAGCAGGGTGTTGTCATGCAAGATATGCAGGAGTTGGAGGAGGATACGACATGTCAAAGGTGGAGCAAATCATGTTAAGCTTCAGGCCAATAGCGCCTAAACCAGCCACGGCCACCGCAGGCTCATCTGTTTCAGGTTGCTGGTCATCGCTAGAAACGAGTGACGCCAGCCCTAGGTCTGGTAGAGGCAAGAGAAAGTACTGCAATACCCGTAACGGTACGAATAGCAAGAAGTGTAATAGTGGCGGTAATAGAAAAGGAAGGGTTTTAGGTGAAGAGAATAAGGCGGTGGTTGATTCTGTCGTGACTCTGCCTCTTTTGCCGGAAACACCTGATCGGAGAGATCTCGGGGCGAAAGAACTCAAGAATGAGGTGGGTCCAAGTTCCGTTTCGCCGAGGCTAGCTAAAAGCATTCCTGAATGGCTTACTTCTGATTGCAAAGTGAAAGATCAAGCAGGCCATCAGAATCGGACGGCGGGCTTTGGTGTGTCGACGGATCAGACGGCCGTGGCGAGTATAGTGGGATCATGTGTGACAGTTGAATGCGTAACTGACACGTGGGTGGATGTGGATGGTTTAGGGCGTACAGATGATGAGAAGAAGATTAATATGGAGAAGGACACGTGCCCAGGGGTTTATATCTGACGATTTATGGGAGGGTGACGTGGACGAACGAGGCTTATAGGAAGATGGTGGGCCAAGGGGAGGGAGGAGATCGTCAGGTATTTGTGTGGTTGGCAATGAAGGAGAAAGTGCCGATGGCGGTCACAATAGCAGGTCACAAGGCTTTCACATGCAGGGTGAGGGTGCAGTACCAGAAATACGACACGTGTAGGGTTAATCTGAAGGAGAAGATTTCAATCGTTACGGTGCCGTGTGATGTGTGGAGAATGGACAGTGGTTGTTTTGCATGGAGATTGGACGTCAAGGCTGCTCTTTGTTTGGGCCGGTAAAGAAGAGAAATCAAAGAAAACTCAGCTGGCTGGCTATCTTGTGATTATGGCTGGATTGTGCCGGCGTTTATATTATCATTATCTTATGACCTGATTAAGTTGATGTATTAGTGTTGTTAATTACCTTAAACCTAGGCTTTAACATGCACGGATATGATGATTATAACCTTAAAAACTGTGAATATTTTTGGTTGGTCCAGCTCATCTGATGTTTAGCTTTATTTTTTTTAACTTTTCACTGTTCCCCCATGTTCCTATCATATCATATCTCCCTTTTTTTTTCTATGGGTGTTTCTATGTTCGCTGTTCATGTTTAATTTGTCGAGAAGACATTTTTTCGAAAGCAAAGCTCCATGTAATTAGACTAATTTAAATCACTTTTATGTTGGGTGTTTTTTATTTTTTTTTTTTTTTTTATAATTTGGGTATCTCGATCATCTTAAGTGTATAATAATTAATTCTCGGATCTATTGAATATCTTGCAAGTTTAGTGGGCAAGTAAGGATCTATTGAATATCATGCAAGTTTAGTGGGCAAGTAAGGTATCACTAGGGTGATAAATATGTACAAAGAGATGATCAAATCTAGGTGCAGTGGAAGGGAACAAGTCCCTCTCCGTGCTAGACTATAACCTCAAATATTGTGTATTTTTGTTTTTTGTTTTTTATAATATGAGTATTCGGATCAGCTTGTATGTATCTCAACTAATTTTACAGGTTTTAAAGTTAATAATCATACAAATCTCTAGTAATCTGAGTCTGACTAGTTGAGCTGTAATTCTCAAGATTGTGTTTTTTTTTAATTAATATGGTGATCAGTGAGTGTCAGCTAGCTTCCATTTCTCTTTACTAATTTCATATATAAGAAGTTAGCAATAATGTAATCGGAGTGGTTTATTCTCCATCTGACCCGTTGTATATATTATACTAGATAATTGCCCGCGCGTTGCCGCGGGTATTTTTTTGTATATAATTTAACACAATTAAATCTGCAACGATAAATTTATATGATATAAGAAAATAAAAATTATAGATTAAAAGATACAATGTTTAAATTTTTTGAGTTGCGTTTGTCATGTAAGCATAGATTACATTTTTTTAGAATATAGGGTGTTTTTGTTTTTTTTTGTGTATAATTTAACACAATTAAATCTACAACGATCAACAAACTTATCAAATTATCGGGAGCGAAAAAAAAAGAAAAGAGCAAGAATGAAAAAATAATTAAATCATGATTATTATTATTATTATTATTATTATTACTAAAAATATAGGAATTGCGTTATAAACGATAATAAAAGAGCGCACACTAACATTAGAAAAAAAGAGTAAAATATTTGAATAAAAAAAAACAACACATTACTTGAAATCATTATTGTGCGAGATAAGAAAATTATAAAAAATTTAGGGAAAAGGAAGTAATATTCATTTAAAATATTATAACAATAGCAACATCGAGTCTTAATACTAAAATTATTATGCTGCTAGAATAAAAAACAACAAAAATTATTAAATTATACCGAGGAAAAAAAAAGCATGAACAAAACAGACAAGTAAGAAAAATCAATTAAAAATTATTATTATTATTATTTTTATTATGAAAGAATAGATAATCACTATTATTATAATAATAGAATACATACGGACTATTCTTATAATAATAATAATAATCACTATTATTATTATTATTCTTATGATAATTATTATTATTATGTTAATAATGAAAGAAACAAAAGTAAATAAAAGATTAAAAATATCCTAGAAACTTTAACAAAAGATAAAAAAAATTTTTACCATGGCTATTACTGGAAAAAAAAATTATTAAATTATCGAGAGGGAAAAAAAATAACAAAAGAGTAAGAATGAAAAATCATTAAATCATGATTATTATTATTATTATTATTATTATTATTATGATTATTATTATTATTATTATTATTATTATTGTGTTAAATACACTTATATATATATGGACAAAAGTAGGGATAAAAAAAAATCAAAGTATAAGGGCTGAATTGGAAATGATATATCAGGGCTTAAATTAAAAAAGTAAAAGTCAAAGGGCTGAAATGCAACTTCCATTTATTGTCAATTGAAATCAGAGGACGAAATTGCAAAAATCGGAACTTTCGTACCGAATTGATTGAGTTATATAAAGCCAACCCGGAAATTGAAAGTAGAAGGACCAAAGTGAAACTTTGACATCTGCTAAGAGAGAGAAACGTGGGTCGGCGGCTTTAACCGGCCTCCGACGCGTCCCACGGAATCTTTTAGGCAACACGCGCCACCGCGGGAGGGTAGAACACGATGCGGCGCATCGTTACGTCCACCGCGATACAATTTCCGGACACGGAGGAGGCCGCACGCGCCGTCCGAAGAGGGCGTGGGGCGAAAAACCCGGCTGGCGCGTGCGGCGGGACGCCCTTCCAGACCCGATTATTTAATTTCAAAAATGGGGTCAATTACCGTCCTGTCCCTTGACCGAATGAAGTGTTTTTGTCTTATTAGGGGCTAAAAACGTCTTTAGCCATTTCCGAAAATAATAAAAAAAATACAAAGTTGCGGCGGGACCGGGACCGGGACCGGGCCCAGTCGGCCATGCACTAGTCTGTCGGTGCCCCTCGTCCGGACGCCTTAATTTGTCCTATTACTGGGGACGAAACAGTCAATACACTGTTCACAAATGAAAATTTAAAAAAAAAAAAAAGAAAATCAAATGGAAAAGGCGAGAATAGCCCCGCCTCCAGCCCCTCCCCAGGCGCGCGCCCGAGGGACAAAAGCGCCCCTGCACTGCTCGAATCCACAGTGCACTGTGAGGGGCGCTACAGTGATTTCGGGACGCCGTTTATTGTCTTGGTAATTTCCTATGATGGAGAATTCATGTTAAAAATAAAAAATAAAAAATAAAAAAAATAATTTAATTGATTCAAGTAAGCTAGAGTTTTAGGTGCTTGCACGGCTGTTGGTTGGGTTTCCCGTACGTTTGTTTAGCATGAGAGTGCAGGATAGACGAGAGAGACAGTGGGGATACTTGGAGACAGGGTGAGCTGGGACAGGTGGATACAGGGTTCCACGTATACACGAGGGGGTTCTAATTTAAAACTTTTGAATTTATCCGTTGAAGATGCTTGGCTTTGAGTGTTTTTGCAGCTGTGATTTAAAAAAAATATTGATTTAAGATAAAAGTAATC
This sequence comes from Salix suchowensis, assembly GCA_029030765.1. Classification (NCBI taxonomy): domain Eukaryota; kingdom Viridiplantae; phylum Streptophyta; class Magnoliopsida; order Malpighiales; family Salicaceae; genus Salix; species Salix suchowensis. Next base: position 7,813,214 of record CM054991.1, read on the forward strand.
GTAGCCGTGATGTTAAAATATTTATATTTATTAAAATTATCTGGAGGTATATTTTTGCTGGTGAAATAAATAAAAAATAGGTTTTTTATTAATAAATAAAATAGGTTATTCTAGTTTGAAACACAATTATATGTTATTCTAATAGCACCAGATATTTGGTTATTTGACTAGTCAAATATTTTTTTATTTTAAAACATAGAAACTACCACATTACTAAATTATAAAAAATATAAAATATATTAACAAAAGAGCTAAAACAGCTCGGGGTGGCACTGTAGCACCAGAGACAATGCACTGTGGACTGGCCATTTCTCGGCCGTGCGTCGCGGCTGTTCGTCTGCCTTTTTTTTTTCCGCCTATGAAGAGTGTAATGGCGATTTTAACCCCAATAATAAGACAAAATAGCACTCGGGCTGCGTGTAAAAAGCGCTGAGGGCAAGGGTCACTCCTGTAATTGCACGCGTACGGACCGAACCGGTCCGATCCGGTCCGCCGCAATTTTTTTTTTAATATATTTAAAATGGCTAATTACGGTTCTGGGCCAGCATAAGACAAAAACCTTGCTTTCGGTCCAGGGGCTGTCCGGTAATTGACCATATTTTTTTTTTCTGGATATTGTTAGTGCGTGTAAATCACGCACCTACCTGTTTCACGCCCCACACCTTATTCTGGTGGCCCGTGCGGCGTCATTAGGTGACCGGAGACGAGCAGCCGACGGACAGAGCGGTTTGCTTGGGCGTCTTCTACCTCCCGCGGTGGCGCGTTGATCCAAAAAATGCTCGTGACGCGCCGGGGACCGGTTAAAGCCGCCGACCACGTTTCTCTCTCTCTCTCTCTCCTGCACGTACAAGTGCAGGAGAGTCCCCCAATTTGTGCATCTTTTTACTTCAGTCCCTTGACTTTTGATTTTTGTTTTTGTCCAGATTTTGGTTGCAGAAGTTTTGATTTAGTTCGATTGGGTCCTCCGATTGCAATTGATTGGATATCAATGTTTCAGTTCGCTCCTCCTTCTTTTAATTTTCGGATTCGGTTTAAATCATGCAATAAATACAGTACATAAGTTTCAATTTCTTCAATTGGATCCTTTGATTGAAATTGATAATATATTGAATTTTCATTTTGGCCCTTATAGTTTTAATTTTTGATTTTCATCCCTTGATAAATTGATATTTGTGTTTTATTTTCCATTATTAACATCATAATAATAATAATAATAATAATAATAATAATAATTGTTTTATTTTCCATTATTAACATAATAATAATAATAATAATAATAATAATAATAATAATAATAATAATATGTGTTTTATTTTCCATTATAATAATAATAATAATAATAATAATAATAATATATTCTTTTTCTTGCTTACTCTTTTGTTAATGTTTATGAGTGTTTTTTTTTCGGGATAATTTAATAATTTTAATTGTTTTTGCAATAATAGCAATAGTCATTCTATATCTAATATTACTGGAGATAAAAGACAACTCAAGAACAATAAATAAACAAATTTACCTAGGTTATGTACAATTAAAAAACGATACAAGTCACTTTTGTCTCGATTACACTATTCATTTTAAACGGCAAACAAGTCATTATTATATGTTTTAATATTTATTGCATATTATCGCCTAAAAGTATATAAAGAGATAAAAAAATGAGCTCGGATTTTTTTAATTAACAAAAATAATATCAGCATTCTTAAATAAATTTAATATAATAATATGATGAACAAATCTTATAAAAAAAAAACAATTTGGCTTTGAATTTTAATTTTGTTCTCTTTTGTTAAAATTTATTTCTTAAAAAAAATCAAAAAGTTGGATTTTTAATATTTAACATCTAATATTACCCAAGAAAAAATACAACTCAATAAAACAAAAGGTAAACAAATTTGCCTAGATTATCTACAAGTAAAAAATATATAAGGCACTTTTCGTTTCAACTACACTATTCTTTTTTAACGGCAAATAAATAATTATAGCACGCAAAAAAATTCTATTTATTTTGTGAAAATAAACTTCAATATTTTTATTTATAATGTGTAAGATCTAATATTATTAGGGAAAAAAGGCAACTAATCTTTTTTTTTACAATTAAAAAATATAAAAATCACTTCCCATTTCGATCACACTATATAGTATGTGAGACTAAGTATATGTGTTTAATATTTATTTAATAGTCTCGCCTAAAAATATATAGACAGAGAAAATAAATGACCTACAATTTCTTGAAAAAAAAATTAATAGAAGTATTCTTAAAAATATTTAATATAATAATATAATGAATAAATCTTATAAAAAAAAATTGTCTTTGAAGTTAAATTTATATTTTAGACTTTTTTTTTCCTTTTTCAGAAACCGTGACCTTTTTTTTTCACATGTATTTTTTATTTTTTGGTGTCCAAGTCAGTTGTTCTTTTTTTATCTGGTTTCTTTTTTTGTTCTTTTTTTACCAAAGTATCCGTAACAACAAATTTCTAATAAATCATTTAACCTTCTTAGCAAATTTTCTAACAAATTTTATCAAAATTTTTTGACCAATAGCAATATTCAATCACATTTTGGTTGCAAAAAACCATTTTTAATTATATATTTTATCAATTACAATTATACTAATTAAATATTAAAATAACAAAATACAATATTTATCAAATCAATTAATTTTCTACATAGATAAAAATACCCAGCGAAGCGGGCTAATCAACTGGTGAGAAAACTATAATGGCTATCCATGTTAAACGAGATCGTTTTGCCCTTCTCAAAATTAACCACATAACTTAAATATTCTTAAAATTGGTTTCAATTTAACTTAGAGAGTGTTTGGGAGTGTGGTTGCAGTTGTTTTTTAAAGTACTTTTCGTTTAGAAATATATCAAAATGATATTTTTTTTATTTTTTAAAAATCATTATTGACATCAGCACATCAAAATGATCAAAAAACACTAATAAAATTTCATTTATAATGAAAAAAAATCAAAATTTAACCAAACAGCAGTTCAACCGCTTAGCTAGACACGCACTTACACTAGGACATTTTTTATTTGTTTTTTGTTATTATCATGACCTCAAATGTGGTGTTCGGATCTTTAAAAGTGGTCAATAAAACTCTGATTTTGACCTCAAAGGCTCGAAGACCCCTGTATTTTTACATGGCGCGTGCGGTCAATAAAACGAACAAAACTCTCATTTGGCACTACTGATCTTTTTTTTGTTCTTCTCGATTTTCATACCTCCCTCACAAATTCTCAAAACAATCTTTCAATTTTTTTTCTTTAGATATGATTCATATTTTTTTTAATTATAATTGTTTTATTTTAAATAGCTTGTAAAACTGGCGTATCTGCTCTTTAATTTCATCATGTTTTATTTATTGTTTTCTATTAAATTCGATACTTGTTCTTTTAATCACTATATATTTTATTTGAAATAAATTATATAGTTGAATTTCTTTTATGATTTCATTCTCCTTCAATTCCTCCCAATCAAAATTGATTCTTGTTTTTTTATTGTTATGTTTTTAATTTGGTATTTTTTAAAAACAATATTCAGATTTTATTCTTCAAAATTGAATTATTTGATTTGATTAAATTCGATTATAAAATTTCATGAATTATGAGTTTGGAGTAAGAAAAATAATTGAAGTGTGCTTCAAAGTGTAGTGTAGACTTCGTATCTGATTGGCATATACTAAAAAGCTTTGGCATTTCATTGTAACAATAAACAGTGAAATGCACAATCTTTTACATTTTTCTCTTAAATTTTCAAGTTTTTTTTTTTTTTAATTACATTTTTAGTTTCAAACTCAAGTGTTTTTGCTCTCAATTTATCATCAACTACTGAGTTTACTCTATATTAAATTTTATAATTTATTTTCAATAGAGATATTTTGATCCTTGGACTCGAATCACGAGTTTTACGGGATAACTGTGTTGATTTAAACTAGTTTTTTAAAATTTCTATTTTTTTTTTCAACTTCATCTTTTAGTTCTATTTTTTTTTCAACTTCATCTTTTAGTATAAAGTTGATTAGGAATTGAGTTTTATAATTATTTGTTTACTTTTCTTCTTTTATAGGACTAAAACAGTCTCATGATATAAATTACAAATTTTATGAGTTAAGTAGGCCGACTCAAACTTTTTTTTTCATTTTTTTATACAGACTTGCACCGATATTTTGATAGGCTAATCAGGGGTGATTCAAGTAGTTTTTTTCCAGTTTAATCCTTCAAAAGTTTTTAGGTTAATGAATTGAGAATTGAGAATTGAGATTTTTAATATGTTTTTAATTTGCTTTACATGGGGTTATCACTAGTTAGGTTGTTTCACTCGTGTTTTTGTGCCATTTTTTAGTTGAGTTACTTTTTTTTTTAAAATTCACCATTCAATATTGATTTGATTGAGAATTATGCATCATAATTTATCACGATTTGCATTATGCGAGGTTATTTTTGTCTTTTGACCCATGTTACGGGTTTGGTTGGTTGACTTGGATGTTTTCTCATGTTATTTTTAAATTTATTGGATTGGTTGTTAATTGAACTTCTTATCTATTTTTTGCTTTGTTTTTAAAAAGGTTATCTCAATCTCATGACCTAAGTTTAATATTAATCTTAATTAATCCAACTCATTCTTTAGTTACAAATTCTTTTTTTAATTTAAATTTATTTATCTTCTATAGAGTTATCAAAATCTCATGACACAGGTAACAACTATAATATGTAAACCTGAATTGATTCAAGTTGATTTAATATGTTGTCGTTTTTATATTTTTTAAAAAATATATTATTTTTTTAATCAAACTATATTTTTATAAGTTATTCAAATTATCTTTAGATATATCAAATAAATTTTAGTATAGTTTAATTTGGTTTCTAAAAATCACATAACAAGATCTAAATATTTTTTCCCATATAAAAAAAATTAATTCAACCCGCACCACATCACGACTGTTCTTTAAACGGGTAGCCATAGGTCGTAGCGTCTCCGCCACAACTGTCTCCGCCATCTGTAAGTTGTCTCTCGTGATGCAATTCCTGCATGCAAGGCAGTAGCAGTGGATTCTTTTGTTTTTTGTCAATTTTTTACACTAACTGCCTGTTTGGGAGGGCGGTTGTGGTAGCTTTTCAAAGTTCTTTTCATGCCGAAATACATCAAAATGATATTTTTTTATTTTTTAAAAATCATTTTTTATATCATCACATCAAAATGATCTAAAAATACTAAAATATATTCATTTAAAATTAAAAAAAAATTAAATTTCTGCGACACGGCAGTTGAAACGCGGTGCCAAACGGGCTCATCGTTTTGGAAATATATTTGAGCAAAGCTAAATAAGAACTGCATTGGCTACGTGCCTACTAAATCTTTATTAAATTTTTATTTTTATTTTTATTTATCTATTTTGATATATTAATAAAAAAAATTAAAAATACTTTAATGTATTTTCAAGTGAAAAACAAAAAACACATCACAACACCGAATAAAACATACGCTTACTTTGCCATCTAAATTCATAATTATACGAGTCACGTGACTTTGTGGTTTGCTGCTGGCCAAATATTTTTTTTCCTTGCTAAAAAATTAAATATAAGAGTCACGTGACGTGTTTTTATTTTTATTTTCTCCATATATGTTTGTTTTCTTCCACTTAAAACCATGCTTATATCTCTTCGTATTATCGTTAATGTTTATAAAATCTTGATTTTTACTTTATTTTATTTTTCTTGTCTCCAAATAAGCAATTCCTCTATCTAAATAAAAAAATATATGCAGAATGTCCTCTTAATTTGTTGCATTTAAAACAAATAAAAAATATAGTGGAAAAAATCACAACGCAGTTTATTGGATTTACTTTTTGGTGCTGAAAAAAATCCCTCTTTTTAATAAATCCTTCATTTAACGTTAGGGTACTAAAGATCTAGCCCAAGTTCCAAATATTAAGGTGGGCTTAAAATGGTTCGATCAATATAAAATTTAATTTAAATTATTTCAATATATATTAACAACTAATATGTCTTGAAGAAACACATTATCTACCAAAACAATATTTTCATGGTTTTGTCTTTACTGTAAAAAATAAATTAAAATTGATTATTGGAGGCATTGATTTTTTTTTAGTAATTAATTTTTTTTCATAAGGCTCATTAGTCATTACTAAATTAAAAGGGGATAAATAAGTATTTTTCATTTTAAAAACATGTTGACATGACAAAAATATCATTGAAGCAAAGAAATTATAAAAACTAGCATCAATGAGTACTTTTGTATTTTTAAAATGATATTTTTGTTATTGTCATGTCAATTAATAGACAATTTGTTATTTGAACAAGTATACCAAATATAAAAAAAAATAAAAGCATGGTGAAACAACCGAAAGATCATTAAAAAAAATTAAAACCTTTGTCATCTTTTCACAATATTTTTTGTTATTATTAAATCATCTAAGGGGTAATTTGATATTCTAATAAATATAAAAATTCATTTGTGTGTGCAATGTACATAACACCTTCAACCTCAAAGTAGGTAAAATTTCCTTTCCATCATGTCTTTGAAAGTATCATGGTATTCTTTTTCTTGAAAGATGACACATGTTATTATTAGTGTCATAATTTATCATTATCAATTTTTACCCCTTAAAATTCATATGTAAATTTTCATAATTGCCTTTTCATTTGTGACAATTTCATTTTTTATCCTTAATATTTTATTTACTAAAATTTGTTTTTGGTTTTTGTGTAAAATTCTCGTTTGTTTTCATATTTTTCTTCAATTGCAATAAAGGATATGTGATTTTTTTTCTCAACTTGGTTCACGTTCTCTTGAATGTTTGTTGTTTTTTTGGTAAATTAGTTTTTATTTTGAACTACACTTTTCAATCATTTTTAAAAAAAATATTTCAATTTTGATCTGAATTTGTTTTTTTTGGATGATTTAGTTTTTTTGGGTCCTTTTGTTAAATTAATTTTTCTTTTCAATTTCACCCTTCAATAAAATAGAAAATTTATTTTAGCTTTAATTTTGATCCATATTTTTTTCATTGCTCTTTCTTGTTTCAAATCATTTCATATAATGATTTGTTTCTTGTAATTTTATCACTTAATATTTGATTGATTGAGAATTGATTTTCTGGATAAAACGCTTTTACTTTAATAACTAAGGTCACAAGTTTGAAAAATTAATATGTTTTGACATCACTTTTTAAAATCCATTACCTCTTTTCTTTTATGTTTTCATCATTTGACAATAGTTTTTTTTAATAAGAATTGTGATTTTTTATTTTTTTTATCGGGTTATCTAATCTCATTACTTGGATTGTGAGTTTGTGAAACAATCCATGTTGACTTGGCCTAAAATACTTTTATTTGTTTCGGTCCTAATATTTTTTTTTTGTTTCAATCTTGTTTTTCAATTGGAATTAATTATATATTTTATTTTTTTATTTTTGTCCTTATTCTTTGAATTTTTTATTTGATATTAATTCCTTTGGTTTTTTAGTCCTTCTTGGACAATGTTTATTTTTTTATCTATATTTATGTATCTATGCTTTTAGTTTTACTTTTTTTATCGGGGTTTTATTTCTATTTGGTTCAGTCATGAAATTTTAATTTATATTGATGACTATTTTAAAATTAATTGCTCCCTTTTTCTCTTTTTTCTTTTTTTTTGTGTTTTCTGTTATTCTTATATTTTTTTTGGATCAAATGATTTTATGGTTTTATTGTTTGCGTAATAATAATAATAGTTTTAGTGATTATTATTAATTTTTTTTTGTAAAAATGTTTATCTTTTTTTTTCTTTGGAGCAATTTAATGGTTTTAATTATTTAAGCAATAATATTGATAATAATTTTAGCTGTTATAGTCATGATAATGAAGCAGAGTTGAATTTTCAATGATGTTTTTCTTCTTTTTGTCGATAGAAAATTGATTATTTTTTTTGTTATTTGTTTATTGTAAGTGTTTTCACAATTTATATTTTGTTTATAGTATTTTATTTTGGATCATAAAATGAACGAATTTAATAAGAAATTTGCACTCCATAGAAATTCTTCACATATTTATTATTTTACTGAATTTTATATTATAATAAAAAAAATTATATATAATTAATATTTTTTTATATTTAAAAAAATATAATTTTTGACCGAAAAATGTCTATTATATTTTAATACTTGTTTGTGACGGGAGACAATATCTTTTATTAAAAAAATAGTCTGCCCTGGCGGCATAATCGGAGTCTACACTGAAGAGTACGCGAGGTTAAACCGGAAGTCAACTCCTATCACGTTTTCAGAATTGGATATGGGTGGGAAAGTTGTAACATAACAAACACACACTTAAAAATATAAAAAAACAAAATCCACCACAGTAATAAAGTGAAGGTCACGTGGGCGAAGCGTAACAATAGCTCACACATGCCACGTCACCTTGCGGTAAAATGTCAATAAAACTACGTGGTCACCAGCCCTTGTTGATTTTTCTCTATTCCACATCAGCCACCCTCCTTACCTCAAAATGACTTACACGCTCCCACCAAAAGCGTACACGTGGTTCTTTCTTAGCAAACTTACACGTATTAGCACTAGAATGCGGGTATAACATTGATTCACGCGGAGCGCGTGTTCTGCTACTAATCATAATAAAGTAGAGTCTAGAAGCTCTATTACATGTTAAAAAATTCCATCACGATCTAGCAGAATGGCAGAAAGTGAATCAGAGCCGTTAGATCCCGACCTGCCTGTGGTATAAGAAACCATTAGTTTCTAGCCATTGGATTTCGTCGAGTGGATAACTAAACGGTGAGGATTGTTTTAATAGCGGCAGCCAAATAAGGCTGAACTGGGCCTTTAAAAAGAGGACCAACTAGCCCAAGAAAATCCACACTTCTTCAAGCTCTCTCTCCTCTCCCTCTCTCCCTCTCTTATTCGCGAAGAGAAGGGGTTTTCTCTCTCTAGGGTTTGTTGGAATCGAAGGCGAAAGCGGGAGATCCAGGTTTTTAGTTGGTTTGATTAGCAAGCCCTGATTACTCTCTCTCCAGGGCTTATGTTTTGTATTCAGTCGCATTGTGTTCGTGTCGGTTGGTTTATTTCTAGCTTCGATTTCGATCTATCTGGGTTTCCCGATTTCTTGAAGGGTTTTTTTGTTCAAAAGGAGGTTATTAGGGTTTCTTTGAGTACGTATTTTGTTTTGTTGATTAAATAAAGTTTTTAATTTCTTAAATTCTCTTTTTGTTTGAATTTCGGAGCGAGAGGGAGAGGGAGAGGGAGAGGGAGAGGGGTGGGGGAGTAATAAGATTGGGGTTTTAGTGTTTTTTTCTCCTATTGATAAATCAGATCAGTGTTGGTTTAGTGCGCACTTTCATTCAAGATTTGCTTCAGATGAATTTGGGTTTAGAGATGTGCAATTGGTATATAATCTTATGATGATATGGTATTGCTGCTCACTGATAAAGGAGGACTATCGTAGTGGGAGTTGTGAAATTTTTTCGAGAAAAGGACATTAACAAGAGTAAAATTTTATTTATTTATTTATCAAACTGGATTAGTTGAAGTTCAAAGAATTTGAATAAATGTGTGTTAAAACTGAAGAGGGAAAATAAGAAGTTAAATAGTTGATGTTGATGATATGTGCAGTTTTTGGAAGTTAATCTTATGGCACCGACTGCTCCTATAGAGTTTATTGGACAGAAGGAATTGAAAACGTGTTGGCTTTCACAACCAATGGGGAAATCAAGGAAGTTCTCTAAAGGGCACTCAGCTGGATTTGTTCCAGATTACTGGCATGCTGTTGAGACTATGGCTGAATCAGAAGGGTTTGGGAGCTCTGGACGTGTTGACGTGACAGCATCAGAAGATTCCTTTGCTCCCAAGAGGAGGTGCATTAGTGTGAATGTGGATGGGTATGATACTTTTGGTGTACCATCACAAATCTTGTCTTTGTCTAAGATGTCAAGACAAGAGAGGAAGGATTTGGAAAGTAGGTTGAAAAATGAACTTGATCAAGTCAGAATCTTCCAGAGGAAAGTGGCTTCTGTGAGTTCAAATACAGTTCTGTTATCGCCTTCTAGTGATACTCGGAGTTGCAGTGATGTCCAGAAGAGGCTTCCTCTAGAAGGTGTCCACAGGTCTTCACAAAGTAAGAAACGGGCTCCTCCAGGCCGAAATGGGGCTCGCTCAAAAAAGGGTACTTCGGGGCGTTTTAATCCAGTTAAGCCAGCTGCTCCACTGGGTATAACTAATGCTATGTTAATGAAACAGTGTGAGACATTACTAAATCGCTTGATGGCACATCAGTTTGGTTGGATTTTCAGTACTCCTGTTGATGTGGTGAAAATGAACATACCGGACTATTTCACTATCATTAAACACCCAATGGATTTGGGTACAGTGAAGAGCAGGATTATTTCTGGTGAATATTCAAGTCCATTGGGATTTGCTGCAGATGTGCGACTTACTTTTGCAAACGCAATGAAGTATAACCCCCCTGGAAATGATTTCCATTTCATGGCCGAGACCCTTAGTAAATACTTTGAAGATCGATGGAAAGTTATTGAAAAGAAGATTACTGTTACCGCTGATGTAGAACCAGTGCCATCAAGAGCTGATATGCGAATGGAAATGGAAACGACTGCTCATATAGAAAAGAAAACACCTACTGATACTCCGCCTTTGAAAAAGAAAAAAATTACACCGAGTGACAACAAGATCAAACAAGAGCTTGTCAGACGAGTCATGACCAATGAGGAGAAGCAGAAGTTGAGCATGGAGTTGGAGGCATTGCTTGGCGAATTGCCTGAAAACATTATTGAATTCCTAAAAGAGCATAGTGGAAATGCTGGCCATACTGGCGAGGATGAGATTGAGATTGATATTGATGCTCTGGGTGATGATATATTGTTCAACTTACGAAAACTCATAGATAACTATTTACTGGAGAAACAGAAAAACCAATCAAAAACTGAACCATGTGAAATGGAGGTACCCCAATTTCTCTCATGTTTGTTTGCATGTTGTGATGCGTTCTTTTTCCTAGAAAAATGGAATAAAAGTCTGATGAGAAGTGGCTTTTATCAATTCAGATCATAAACGGGCCAGGGATTAGCAATTCATCATTGCCATGCAAAGGTACACTCTTTTACTCTAATTTTGTGCATCTTCACTGCATTATGCATGGTAATTTTCTTGCTAGTTGAGTACTTATACATAATGTTTTTTAGGCAATGATACCGCAGAAGAAGATATAGATATTGTTGGTGGGAATGATCCTCCTATTTCAAGTTATCCTCCAATAAAGATAGAAAAAGAGGCAGTTCTTAAGAACAGTAAATGTAGTAGTCGAAGTAGCTCCAATAATGAATCTGGCTCATCTTCAAGTGGTAAGTGTTTTGCAAACCTTTTCATTGTCAGTTCTTCTTTGGGAATTTGTATTTCATATTTGGTAACTCATCAAGATACAACAGATGCCTCACAGTAAATTCCAGGATAGTGAAATATTGGAAGGCAGCTATAAGATTTCATTTCACTTTGTGTCCTGTCAATAACTTCTTAGAATATCATGCCAGTTAAAACTCTAGTATTACATCCACTTGCTTTTTGGTGGATGCAAAGATGCTGTGGAGAATGATTTTCTCCCCCTGTTTTTAGCCAAGATCTGCCTCCAGCTGCTTAGAGTAAATTTCTTATGGAAGGCTTGCTTTACTGTTGGTATTGAGTAATATATTTCCGCCATGAACTTCATCTAGGAGGACACTTGTATATTTGACCCTCATTGACCATTGAGTTCAGTCCAGCTATGTCATTAGGTACACTAGTTCAGTGTTTCTCAGAAAGTAGGTGCAAGTCTAATCCGGACAACACTTTGGCATGGCTATTGAGTGGAGCATAGTATTTAAACACAATGAAGATTTGAATCTAACAAGTGCTGTTCTTTTTTTATGGTATTAAAGAGTGGAAAAAGTTTTCCACATCTGTGGTAGTGCATCATAACATATAAAGGTGCTGTTTTTCCCAATTCATTATCATTTTTATCAGCAAAAATATTAATAGTAGAAGTGAAGAAAATCCACATTGGGGAATAAGACAATCATACATGACAAAGAATACAAAATAGACCAGGATCGTCAAATCCTCTTGAATTACACACCAAGTAAACCACAGAGAAGTGAAGGAACGAAGTCTATCCCACAATATTTGCTTGGATAGAAATGGATATTTGAGAAAGTTTTACTCCTGCATCATCTACCAGCATCAAAATACTGCAAAATATCACTTCCATGTTTCTTTCCACCCTCAAATTCACCGGATGTAAATGACCTTTCTCCTTCATGAAGTTTTTCCCTGTATTCCAGTTTCAACCTTGGGAATCAGTATGATGTGAACTTTCTCCTTCATGAAGTTTTCCTGACTTAACATGTAGTTTTTAAATCCTTTTGATTGAGTGAAAAATGCCAGGAGTGGTAATCCAGCTAATACTTGATGGCTGTAAAAAGTTTTAAGCTTCTTGGCAATTTCAGTGATATGGAGGTTCATAGAACCATAATATCTGGTCTCTAAGCCTGTGAGATTTATAATTTGATGCCTATTCAAAACACACTTGGGAAGAAGGTGCCAGACTTGGATATTTAGCTTCCATATAGAAGTGCGGGCTCGTTGGACTTTTCTTAGAGTCTAGTGCTCAGTTATTTTGATGGACTATTATTTTCCTGAATTTATGATCAGGAAAGGGCCATTGCAGGTGTTTTGGTCATCATGACATGGAGATGAATGCAATGGGCGTCCTTTAGCATAGAACTGGTTTGGGTTATACATCAAGTAATTGGAATAATTATATTATCACCCAGTTGCTGTCTTGGGATGAGTAACATCTGACAACATTAATCATTATTTCAATGACATGTGAATTTCATAACATGATGGGTTTTTTTGACACAATGAATCAGAAGCTGAGCAAAGAAACCTTTATCTCATGATTTTATATTTTCATATTCAATTTCTATTATTTTACCATTTTGGCCTTATCTTGCATTTGCTCTTCATGCCTTGAATAGCTAATTGATATGAGAGATGAGAGGGGGACTTTTTCCCCACATAGTTTCAACACAAGTCATAGGTTTTGCCCCATGGCTGGAATAGGAAATTGGAAGTTCTCTGTTTGGTTTGTGCTCTGTTTTGGCTTTGGCATTAGTGTGTTCTCTTGTTGATGTTATTTTTTAACAGAATTTCTGTATAATAACCATAAGAATGTGTGGTTTGGCTAACTTTGCCCCCTATTAATTGCTAATTTTATGGTGGTTGATGTCCTCTCTTTTTTCTTTTTAAATTCTGTCTGCCTCTCTTTTTTCCTTTTAAATTCTATAGCTGCAAAGGTTACATATCTAAATTGAGCTTTGAAAGCCTTCATAGTTAATTTAATGATCGCTTTTTACTCTCTGATTCTTTTTTCAGATTCAGATTCTGGCATTGAATCTGATGCGGTTAAAGCTTCTGGTCCCATTAATGCTACTGAGGTATGAGTTGCATAAAGTGATCGGTTAAGTCAGAAAATTGTATGAATTTAGGTGCTGTGCCTTTTCTTTTAGAGTTAACATTGATTTTGTTCTTATGTTTCTTCTAAATACAGGAAAAAATGGAACCTAGAGAAATTGTAGTCCAAAAGAGAAGTGATCTTGGTAATCCAGCTGTCAGAAATCGTGAGCTTTTAGGTTTTGTTTCATATTATGCATGTTATAGGGTTCTTAGAGTTTATTTTGACCAAATTTAACCCTGCTTTCTATGCTTTGTTCAGAATCTGTTGATGGGTTGGCCGAAGTTGAGCTGGATACTGAGGGTAAGCCAGCAGCAACCGAGGCAGATGGCCACCAAGAGGGTAAGCATGCTCTTTAAGAAGATTGCTGTTACATGTGGGACTTCATCTCACTCATCATGCTGTAATATTATAGGGGAGAGTGCTCCACTTGAGAGGCAAGTCTCTCCCGATAAGCTCTATCGTGCAGCTTTGTTGAAGAACCGTTTTGCTGACACCATACTTAAAGCTCGAGAAAAGGCGCTTGAAAAGGTTTGGTCTATATGAACTTTCATGCTATTAATTGCTATAATTGTACCTGCTTCTGTTTTTGTATCTGCTTTTTTGTTTAATTGTTTGTTTGTTTATGGGCGTGTACCATTAACTTGGTGATATGGAATTCAGGGTGAAAAGCGTGATCCTGAGAAATTGCGGAAGGAGAAGGAGGAATTTGAAAGAAGGCAAAAGGAAGGTTTGGAATCGCAACCATTCAACAATAAATTGAGTCACGAGATGTTATTTTCCAGGAGCAGTGATTTTATCTTTTAATCTGTGATATCAGAAAAAGCTCGGTTGCGGGCAGAAGCTAAGGCTGCCGAAGAGGCTCGAAGGAAAGCTGAAGCTGAAGCTGCTGCGGAAGCCAAAAGGCAGAGGGAACTGGAAAGGGAAGCTGCACGTCAGGCATTGATACAGGTAAGGCTAATAAATCCATGCGAAAACCAGCTCCGATGCTTATTTGGAATCCGACCAAACATTTTCTTCTTATCTGCAGATGGAAAAGACTGTTGATATCAATGAGAACAGTCAGTTTATGGAAGACCTAGAAATGCTTAGGACTGCCCCTGATGAACAGTCAGTTTATGAAAGACTTCCAAGTTTCATAGAGGAAACAAGCCCTGATCATTCTCAAAATGGGCTTGGTAGCTTCAAGCTTCAGGGGAGTAACCCACTGGAGCAACTAGGATTATACATGAAGGAAGAAGACGAAGATGAAGAGGAAGTAGCTGAACCACCCTCAACAGTTCCAGATCTAACAGAAGATGTCGAGGAGGGAGAAATTGATTGATCAGGTTCTTGCTTTGATTACTGTGCCAGTCAAGAATCTTACAGAATAGTGATCCTAAGAAGTAATCGTCTGTCCCGTCTGCAATATAGCAGACAAGAACAGACCTATGACGGATCGAGTCTCAACTCTCCATTGGTGGTGGTAAACCAACTGAAAAGGACAGGCCTCGGACTATAAGAAGGGGAAGCATTAGCAATTGGTAATTGGGTTTTTGTTTTCCTGGCCTTGTTCTCATTCCTGGTCAGCAGGAGTGCGGCTTGAAAGAGCTGGTAAACGCCAATTTGTTGTCGCTAGAATATGGTGAGTAGTTGCCTATGAAAGAGGCTTTTGGGTTCGGGGGTCTTGTTTATTATAGTTTTGTTTTGTAAAAAAAGGGAAATTATAGTTTGTAAGGTTTAGCGAGGAGAAAAGGTAAGGTAGGAGTTGTAATATAGTTAAAAAGAAAGTTGAGGTTCTTGGAAATAACCTTCATTTCATACCAGAGACTGGATTGTATCAGTTTCTGCATTATTCTATACTCGACTTCACTTCGTTATCTTTGAGGAGAATTGTAGAATGATATGTTGGACTTTGTGAATTGCTTTGTCGCTTTCTTTGACCAATTCTTTTCCCGCATAGAAGCCGACCAGGCCACAGAAAATAATAGTTTTGGACTTTGTGTCGGTAGGATTGTGATGAGAATAGTTGTTGGCATGATAAAGTGTTTTCTATTTACAATTATATTAAAAACAATACTTTTAAAAATAAAACCGAGAACAACAATCAAGAAGCTCAATTTTTATTTTTGCTTTGGTCATTGAATTTTTTATATATATATAGTTTGGTCGTCAAAAGTTAGGTTGACAAGACTTTATGTTCTCATGTTTGTTTTTGTTTGCATTATCTTGTTTATACAAGATGTTAGAGAATATTGTTACTATATAAAAGATCAACTTCATGAAATGTAATCTTTTCTTATAATGAACAAAACCATTGAAATAAGGACCCGAATTAAAATAAGAATTGTTTTTCATTTGCATTGTTCAAAAGGTATGGAAAACTTCAAATTGGTCCTTTTAAGCTGTAAATATTGCATATTTGGTTCATGTTCTATTAGGTTTTTATGTCTCGTTCCTTAATTTGTTTTTTCACATCTTTGGATATTGAGAGAATCGAGAGAGATATAATAGAAAGGTAGATGGGAGAGAAAATGATTATTCTTTAACTCATTTTTTTTTGGTTTTAGAATTACTAAAGAATGTGTTTGGGGTTGAAAATGCTCTTATTGAGGTCCCTAGGATGTTTTTTTGGGATGTTTTCAAGTGAATCTTCAAGATGAATAAAGAATCTGTTATTACAGTGCATACAATAACAGTGTCATTGCTGAAGAAAGATGAAGGGAAGAGAAGGACACCTAGGCTTGGGCTTTGTTGGTTGTGCACAATGGTAAAAGCTCACATTATGAGGAGAAAATGGTGGTCGCAGTGGCACAAAGTTGGACGAGGCCAAAGAAAAAATAGAAGAAGTGGGGCTCTAAAAGGAAGATGAAAATTAGAGGGGAAAGGCTGATTTATTTTTCCAAACTTAAGATTTTTTTTTGATAATCTAAGCATGGAATCAACCTCTATTTATTGGTGGTTGAATAGGGTAATCTTTATTTATTAGGTAAAATCTCAATCTTTCAATTCAACTCGGAAGCATTTCTAATCGTTGATTCAAAGTTGTTAACATAAAGCTGTCAAATTTGATAACTAAAGGCTATCTGAGTTGGCCACTCTACATTGCGATGTCAATCAACGAGAATAAATCATACAGGGATTGTAGTTGGATATGAGACCATCATTTTGGCATATGGTTTGTTATATTTGGTGAGGAAATGAAACATTAAATGTCTCTGAAAAGTAGACACTCAAATAGCTTTTTTAGGCAAAAAAGAGAGGGAAGAAGATGAATAGTGGATCAAATAACATGTTGTCTAGTTTCTATAGTGGACTAGACAATGCTTTGTGTGATCTTTTTTCTTCTTCTTCTTCAAAATGTTGTTTTGAGTTAAGATTTTGATCAAAGTTTCAATTTGGTCCTTTATCGTACAATTGCTTTAATTACATCTTTAATTGACTTTAAACTTTTATTTTTTATGCAATTTCACTTTTCGACAAACTTTAAAGTCAACCCTAGATTTGCACAAACTTTTCACTTTGGTCTTTAAATTTATGCAATTCAACCCTAAATTGACCATTAAAACTTATTACTTTTCTTCAATTTTACCCATGATTTAAACCATCTAAGTCATCATGGTTCAATGTTTTTACAAAATTGTCATTGCCTACCAAATTTCTTTAATTTAGTCCTTAATTGACCATTAACTTTCAATTTTCTTTCAATCTCGCCCTTGATTTCAATCAATTGACATGACAAAAATTAAGTTTTGACCGCCTAAAATTTCAATGTGTTCAATTAAGCCCATATTAGACTCTCAAAACTTATTTTTTCACCAATTAAGTCCATAATAAAATAAATTTTGACTCATTTAAAGTATAATTAAGTCTTTGCACCTAATTAAATCTTTTAATTGGGCTCAAATTAATTCATAAACATAATTAAACTATAATTTGGCCTATATAAAATCTAATTATGTTCGCTAGACTTAATTTTATTCATACTTGTGTATTAATTAATTAATTATTTTGACTTTGAATGTGCTTTGTTTTTCTTGTATTTTTGGGCACAATAAGATACAATCGGGCTTTTAATTTATCTTTAAAATAATATTGTCCTCTTTCTTATTTCTTAAAAAAAATGCACCTATTTTTTTTTACGTTGCGAGTCATTGTTGTTAAAATCGTGTTTTGACTTTTCGTAAATTCACATGATTTTATGAGTCATACATAGAAATCTAGTAAAATTAGGTAGAAAAATCAAACCCCACTAAAATTAGTTCTGACTTGGTATAATCGATCAAAATTGTAAAATCGGATCGAATTTGTCCAATTTTTACAATCCCAACTAATCACTGAAACTCCAACCTGCTAGAAATCAAACTGGGTTTCTTGGGTTTGACGACTAGGATTATGACAAGAAAGACAACCAGTATTAGGAGGGTCGGGAAGGAGAAGAGGAGAAAGAGGCAACAACAACATCCTTTGAAGGAACCTGATGAAGATGGTGTTGTCGAGTAGTACAGGTGGTGGTGGTGGTGGTGGTGGTGGTGGTGCTGCTGCTAATTGTTTGAATGCAATAGTTATGGCATATGGGCATTGTCTTGTAGGGTTTTCACTGTTGCTGGGTGACCACCATGTGGTGGTATTTTCCTCTTGTTTTCTTAATATTTTGAAAATTATGCTTCCTCCTTCCTTTCCTGTTGCTCTACTTTTGATGAGAGGGAGAGAGAGCGCAATAGGCTCTATTTGCTTAATAGATAAGAGAGAGAGTGAGTGACAATAATTAGAATAAAGAAAGGAAAAATATGGACTAACATTACAAGAGTATAAGTAAGTCTTTTTTAGGGTAATTAATTTTATTTTTAGTTAATAAATTTGAACAATAAATCCCGAATAACCATGTCTACCTTATCAACTTCTCCACTAGCATGGTTTTTCATTCTCTATTCTTGACATAAAAAAATAATTGTTAAAACCATTTTTGTTAAAAAAATCACGTTTTGTATTGTATTTTATTAAATTATTTTAAATCATATATAAACCTTTAACTAATAGAGTTTTATGGTCATAATTGTATTGTATTATATTTAGAAAATATTTTATTTAATGATTTTATAATTTTTCTACTAAAACAATTTTACAATTTTACTATTGTTACACAAAAATATTTTACCTACAATTTTACGATCCGAGTTCAAATGTCAATTCCGTGTCATGTCAAAAAAGCAAGTTTGACAACCATGCTGTCGAGTTATCATTTTTAGTTGCAAGATACCTTTGAAAAGATTAGTTTTATTTCTTTTATATTTGTATTCTCTTATATTTTATATAAATTATTTATATTTGTATGGTGTTTTTATAAAAATAAAAAATCAATGTTTCATGAAAACATATCTATAATGTAATTATTACATTTGGAAACGCCAAACAGAAAGAGTTGAAAGTTTGATAATTGATAGAATCCATGCACGTTCTCACACAAACAGCAATAACAAAAACCAGTTGAAGAGGCAAGCACTAAAAAATGTTCCAAGCATGCAATTCTAAATGTCTTGAGTGATTGCCTTCTAGAGGCCATTCCCAATGATCATCTCATGATCTGAAAGTTTAGTGAAACTCAAATTTATATATCACTGTGTTTAAACCTCAAGTGAAAATTCCCAACATGAGGTTCTGATAGGCAGTGATTTTTTTTTAAAAAAAATAATGCTTGAAATTCAGCATACTCTTGTATGGTTTTTAGAAATACGAACCCCCAGGAGCTACATGAAGCATGAACAAGCTTGTGCAAACATCATATTTACATGTTTTAATTAAAAAAACCATGATGTTTTAAAACATACACACAATCTTTTATTATATTCAAAAATAAAACATAGAATTCTACTTGCGATACCCGCCGACGGGTGAAAAAACAAGTTGTTAGACTGTACTCGATGGTAACATGAATGAATACTCGAATAAATTAACTATCTGCAGGGTGTCGAGTGTCGACTGATCAAGAGTATATTGAGGGGATGACCTAAAAAACAAAGAGTGATTCCTTCAGCAACTCAAATTTGATGAACCAAATGGCGCACAGAGAAAACAAGGGCATACTAATAAGACTATATGTATAAAGGCAAAGGGATTTATGAGGAAAAGATGAAGGTACCTCGAGAAGATTTGTAGATCTAAATGTCTATACAAAGAGTTCGTTGTGGTTTAGAGTTGGCGAAAATGAACTTCAAGAATAAATTGAAGATCACAACTAGAAAAACATATGGCTACAAAGCAGGAGACCACCTGAATGAATTCTCTGTTGTTGCTTCCATCTTTCAATGAGAAAATCCTCGTCACTTGGATGCTTCAGATACTCATCAACATCAAACTGTGACCTCGTTCTTGTGGAGAAAATTTGGCTTTTGTAGCTTTCAAGTTCTCCAAATTTAATCCCTTTAAGTTCATTAATATTTGCTGAATGGCCATCTGAAAGTCCTGGGCTCCAGCTTCCACGGCTACTGATGGAGTGCATGCTTAAATCTTGAGCAGGGGTTGTTTCCTGAGTGCGAATTGACATGCAATTCATTACCGACGCATAGAAACAAAAAAACTCATGATAGATTCATGTAATGCATGTCAGATGAAAAGGTACAAGAAACATGGTGTGAATTTGCTAAGCAAGATAATCCAGGGATGGGTAAGCTAATTCTTCCAAGGTTTTAGATCTGATTGAAAGAAGAAATGGGCATTTGATTACCTGAACTGCATCCCATAAATTACTTTTTGGAGTTGATGTTAGCTCCTTACTTTTGATGGATAGAGGAGAGACATCATTAGAAGTTTCCCATTGTAACCAGGGCAGAGCAACCCCATCCATTTCTACAGGTCGAGACTTGGATATCACCGGGCTTCGAAAAGTTTCTGGCTTTGTTATTCCTCCTAAGGTTGAGCTTGTATCACTCCTCTCCCCATCCAAAGATGAAATATCTGTATCTTCAACATTTGAAATGAAGTCCTCAAAGTATTTCTCTGCCTCTTCATTCAATCGTTTAGACATCCTACTTCTGTCATTACTCCTCTGAGAACCACAAATTGAAATCTTTATAAACAAATTTACAAAGTAATAATATGCACATCTCAAACTGTGTAAGAACACGAAAGAGAGGACCAAGTACCTTCCGGGCTCGTGATGGCTTTTCTATGAGATTGTTCTTCGGATCAGAAAGCAATTCTTTCACAATCTTCGAGATATCTCTACCACGTTGCTCATCCAACAGTAGTTTTGCTAATAAGTCTTGTTTACGCTTCTCGGACTGTTAAAACAACATCCATTTATGAACAGGTCATCTTGAAACACCAGTTGAAATAGCAACTTAACCAGTTCCCTAACTAGTTTTTCTAACATGAGTCAAAAAGGTAACTTAGAAGTAATCAAGGTTCCATTCCTCAATCAATAATAAGTCCCAAGAAAGCCAAAAGAAAAAAAGACAGGTGAAAAACACACTCTTTTGCTTGTTGGCAATACTAGCAATCAAATCAAGAATATTATGCCATGAGATAAACTGACAAAAACAGAGAGATTGTAATCAGTCATTACCTGTTCCGATTTTGTTGCATGATTCCTTCTGATAGTAGAACCAGCCTGAAAAACATCAGAGTTTCCAGATTGCAAGCAGTCTGCATTTGTTCCCCCCCTAGTCTGCATCCATTTAAAGGAACCAGAGAAGTATCAGACAAACAAAACAAGGATGCACATGTAATACGTAATATAGACAATTAAGTCAAGTTCACAAGATACACAATTGCATACATGTTCAAGCTCCATCTTGATCTCTTCTACTGCATGCCTAAGTTCTTTTCTCATTGATTCATACAGCCCGCTATTCATATCCTCACCGGTGGGATGCTCTGCCTAAAAGGTGTAAAAAATGGCCAATAAGTGACTGTTCTGAAGATGAGAGAACACCTACACGTACAGAAAAACACAGAGAGAGAGAGAGAGAGAGGGAGGGGCACCGAAACAGCACCCAATGCACAGTTATCATTTCCAAAAATCATATCCAACCTTCTTCTGTGCATAGACTGTCCTTATCGTTCTCTCAATCCCATTTTTATTGGAAGGAGCATCTTTTCCTTCATCATCAGTTAGGCTTGATGAATGGCTCTGAAAGGACAAAGTTTAATCCAGTCTTGAAACAGCTCAATATGAAAAGGTTGTGAATGAATATTAAAACAAAAGCATATGTGTATATGTGCATGTGAGTGTGCAGACCAGGCAATGTACCAGATTGTCAGCCTATGAGATATAAAACAAGATTCAATTACATACAGAAGAGACGACTAACAAAGATTGCATGGATATAAGGCTTACCGAGTATCCATCATGACATTTTAAATCTTTCTGGCTAAGAGACCTTCTCAGTCCAGGTCTATGATTTGAAGCCAGTGTCTTATTTGATAAAGGGACCTGGTTGTTTCCATTACTGTGACGCCTCAAATTAGCATGATTTCTTGAATCCTGAGAATGATCTAGATCACTCTGACATTGCCAAGAAAATAATGTAGAGCCATTAGAAAAGAAAGACATTGACTAATTTGTGCCTCGATCATTTTCAAGTATAGAAGCTGACATAACTAAATTTTGTCCAATATATAACATAAACATACATTACAAGCACAATATATTCACTAATTGGTGCATCAATCTCAGAAGAATCACATTTTCTCACGCTTTGAACATATAACACTCCGATTAAGGGCATTAATTAACTCTTATATGTGGAGTTTGGTAACCCACCATAGATAATCAACCTAAATTAAGAAGTCCTACACCGTAAAAGAACAAACATGGATAAAATTTATTCACTCTTAACCGGTTTCCCGACACAACCTAACTCAACAAATTACCCTTCTATAGAAGCCTATCTACGTAACAATAGAACTAAAAATATCCAAAATCATCCATCTAAAATAACATTTAAAATTCCAAAATGTTAGAGCTATCTCATCATCATGGGCTCCACTGCAGAAACTTTGCAAGTGAGAAAGTACAAAAGTGATCGTGAATGCTATTTCCTATCCATATTTAGCAATTCACTGCTTTCTTGTCATGATTATTAAACATCAAGGGTAAATCCCACATCCATCCCCACATTCAAAAAGCTAATAATCTTTTCACTAAAAAGGAACGATCACTATCGAGAAATTAATAATAATAAAAGGATCAGTTTATTTTTGTTTTTACCTCGGAATCACTAATTTGATATCTAACCACAGAAACAGATCGTCTTCTCCTCGAATTATTACCGTCCGGATTCACCTTCGCACCGCCACCGTAACTCTTACTGTTACAGTTACTTTCACTGCCTTGCCTCGACACAGACCTCCCTCTTCTTTGGGACCCACTTATAATTCTCTCCCCATCACTGACGTCGCAGCTTCTAAGACCCGAAGACCTCCCTCGACTACCTGAACTGAACAACTGAATAGCGAGATCGTCAAGACTCATATCCGGAACTCCCGATCCTCTCTCCGTGTTCACGAACCTCCCTCTCGATGGCACCGGAGCATCTTCTGAGAAATCGGACGGAACCGGTCGCGAGAACCGACTGAGACTCCTTGACCTCCGGTGGGCAGACGCAGACGACCTGTCTTTCTTGTCGTTGCCGATTGGTGTTCTCTTTGTCGTGGATTTAAACGCCGAGGTTGCCATTTTTTTTTATCCAACGGAGAAAGTTAAAAACACTACTTTAAGTTTGACCAGAAAAAATTAATATGTTTGGCATTTCGGAGAGAATAATGTTAGCAGAACCACAGGGAAGGGATGATGGCAGAGGACGGAGCTGTATAGATTACAGAGAGGGGGGGGGGAGTGAGGGGTTTAGTTGGTGGTGTTGGCGGAGAGATCGAAAATTTGAAGAAATTTGAAAATTTCCGAATGTTAAAAACTATTTAAAGGTATCAATGGTAATGAAGCTGGTAGCGTAGTAATTTAAATTTTAAAGTCTTGTTATTCTTTCGTTTCAAAATCATTTTAAAAAAATATTAATTTTATTTGTTTTTACTTAAATTTTTTTTATATTCATATTGTTGTGATGTTTTAATGCTAAAAATATTTTTTTAAAAAATAAATTATCTTAATACATTTTAAAAAATAATAGTTATCATAATACAAAAGAGTCTAATAATATGTTTTAAACATGGAATTTGACTCATAAATTTGCTGGTATATATAAGATTTTTTTTTAAATTATTCTGCTTTCAGTATATAGAGTAATTGCAGCTCTCTCTCTCTCTTATGGCTGTGAAATATGAGAAGTTTTATGTATTTATTATTATTGGATACTTATAATATAAAAAATAATATATGCTTTCAGTATTATTTTTTCCCCTCGATCTTCGCCGATTAAAATGTTCAATCAACGGGAATGACGATTATTTATCTTGACTTTCCAAATTTAATGACACGGAGCCGTTTTGGAGCAGCGTCATGGTGCCCGTCATCAATATATTTTTTAATTATGATCCGCTCGCCATAATAAATGTTTTCCCCCCATGATCTTCCCTTGTCTGCGCATCATGGATGTCTCCGTGACACGCGCTCGGCCATGTCCAGCTCTAGTTTACGCACTGGCCAACACGCGCCCTGTCTGAAGCGGTCGTTTCTTCTTTTTCCATGGCCACATCCCATATGACAGAGACACGATCTCCCGCCTCCGATCACTTCAAGATAAACACATTCAAGTTCTCCGACAATTATTTGCAGTCACCAGCGGATTTTAATATCAAATCCGGTCAATAGAATGCGCCGGATTTCCTCGTCAGCAATAGAGCTCGTTACAATACTGCTACCATGAGTACCGTTTAGTGTCGGAGCCGTGTTAAGCTACTCCATTCATCATCAATACGGCCGGATTTTACATCTGGGTTGTACATTTTAACCGCAAAAGGAATCGATAAGGGATGAGGGAGGGTGGCAGAAGCACTTGCATCGCAATACTAGCTAGGAAGGCAAAATTATTTAAAATCCAGTTGTGATGAATTTAAAGGTCCTCAGGATACAATGGCGGGGGCGCCAAGCCTAAAATCTTGCTGACATTACAAAGCTCATAACATTGCCGTCTTAAAACACTTTTATTCTGAATCAGCCCCGTACTCTTTAAGCATAGACACAAAACAGACACCACCTCCAGGCAAGGATTTGGAAGGAAGCATCCAGCAACTCCATCATGTTCGACTTCAAGCAGAAACAGATGCGATGTAGGTAATCAGGTCGACAACGCGAGTGCTGCAAATTATCAAGAGATTCGTGTGTGAACATAGCAGTTATTGATGCTCGATTCAAGCAAAGAAAAGCGAAACTCAAGCAGGTAATCCCCCGGGGCTGTCGAAGGAATGGACATCCCAGTAACTTCATAGATAGCTACGTAGTGAAAGAAAATAGTATGGAATTACCTGTAGCCCCACTCGTTGTCGTACCATGCGACGAGCTTCACATAGTTATCATTCAAAGCAATTCCAGCTTTGGCATCAAAGATACTTGACCTTTAAACATCAAACCGACATCATTTCGTCAAATTCAACAAGCAATATCCATAACAAACAACATGAACATATCAACTCGATCATAGCAAAGAAAGAAAAGATCTAGATGTCTAGGATCTACATCTATTCTTACCGATTGTCACCAATGAAGTCAGTTGAAACCAAATCTTCATCAGTGTAGCCTAAGATTCCCTTCATCTTTCCCTCAGACTCCTCCCTGTTGAAAAGATGAACGAAGTTTAAGTCTGGAAAAAGATGTTCATCCAAGACTATTTTAAGAATCAATAATTCAAAAGTTTGATTTAACACCATAAATCCTCAATGCTTGTGTGCGTAGGCACAGGATTGACCTAACATACATTACAAAATAGTTTCCCCTATATATTCTAGACTAAAACTCAATGGAACTCACTTGATAGCAGCTTTAATAACATCGTATGTAGCTGCCTTCTCAAGTCTCACTGTGAGGTCCACAACAGAGACATCAACAGTAGGAACACGGAAGGCCATTCCGGTCAGCTTGCCATTCAAAGCAGGTAGCACCTTCCCCACCGCCTGAAATGAGGGAAAAAATTGTAAGTAGTTAACACAGAGGAAAGTGAAGTCAGCAGCTGAACCACAAACTTGTGTAGAAATCCATATGGTCATTACCTTTGCAGCTCCAGTGCTGCTAGGAATGATGTTGAATGAAGCAGCTCTTCCACCTCTCCAGTCCTTTGCAGAGGGCCCATCAACAGTTTTCTGGGTAGCTACATCAGTATCAGAAAGTAGAATTGTAAGAATAATGTGCATACTTCCACTGCCCATTAGATGATTCTTCTTCCCTCTTTTTTCCAAAAAAAGAAAACACAGGAAGAACCATACCAGTTATAGAGTGAACAGTGGTCATAAGTCCTTCAATGATGCCAAATCTGTCATGAATAACCTGCAATTTTAATGAGTCAGTATAAGGCTAGCATAATTTACATAACATATGCAATGACCAAGTGGGCAACAACCAGACCTTGGCAAGGGGAGCAAGGCAGTTGGTAGTGCAACTGGCATTGGATACAATGTTAAGATCTGGTGTGTAACTCTTCTCATTAACACCCATAACAAACATAGGAGCATCCTTGCTTGGGGCTGAGATGATAACTTTCTTGGCTCCACCCTGTTAAACAAAAGTAACCCACTTAAATATAAGACAATTGAACACCACTGCACGGTTAAATCTACCACGGATTATATTGTTAATCCACCATGCAACAAAAAAACTCCAGAAATAACTAGCACAGTTACACGGTTGACTAGCCCGACATCAACCAACTTCAATAAGACAATCCAACAAGAAGATAGCACATGGAGGCATTTTAGAACCAATGCAGACTCGATTTCACAAAAAAAAAGACTACAATCAGTGAGAAAAGTGACTCCAACCTTGTCAAGTACAAAAGGCACAAAAGTGCATGATTAACAAAATGGCCGTTTCTTACACTCATCATCATCTAAACCACCTAAAAAATGGCACTTCAAAGCTTATTTTGTAAGGTATTCATATGCATCAAATGTAAGAGCCACAAGACTGATACGCCAACACCAACATGAATCCAAAACACAAACACTAATCAGGTTAAACTCATGATAAACCAAAACATATAAACCATAAAAACACATCCCATCAAGTATAAACAAAAATAAAATAAAAAGGAAAGATATATACCTTCAAGTGAGCAGCAGCCTTATCCTTGTCAGTAAAAACCCCAGTCGACTCCACAATATAATCAGCTCCGGTCTCACCCCATGGGATCTCCTCTGGGTTCCTGCAAATTCAATAAATACCATATCAGCTTCTCCAGTCAAAATTATTGACCACAATATAACAGGAAAAGGAAAGGAGAAGAAGAAGGCTATCATACCTGAAACCAAAAACAGCAACAGACTTCTCTCCGAATAGAAGTGTCTTCGAATCCTTAACCTTAAGCTCATGATGTTTCCATTGACTATGGACTGTATCATACTTAAACATATATGTCTACAAACAGCAAGAATACATCAGATCCAGAAATGCAAGCAGACAAAATCAACTACGAGAACAAGAAAAACAGAGTAGTACCATGTAATCGGTGGTAATGAAGGGATCGTTGACAGCAACAAGCTCAACATCATCTCTCTGTAAAGCTACTCTAGCTACCAACCTTCCAATTCTTCCGAATCCTGAGGTTTCGCTTTAATCAGATCTGATCAAAACATAGTCTAGTCAAATCAAATTAAGAACAGATTTATTACCGTTGATTCCAATCTTGATCTTTCCTGAGCATCAACAAAAAGAAAACAAAAAGAATATCAGATCTGACGGTCATAGTTGAAAATGGTAGCAAATGTAAAAAAACAACGATGGAACGGCAGAAACACCGGATCACTCACCCATGATGATTCTATAGAAACCGAGAGACGCCGAGAAAACAGTAGGAGTGTTGTAGTGAGTAGTGGAGATAACAAGAGACGTATTTCGAGGGGACTGAGCCGGAATTTATTGCAAGCATATAAGATTATAAGGGAGCCGACCGGGTACCGGAAGTAACCAGTGACTATTGACTAAAATCAAGTATGATCTCTCAAGTATTGGAATTTAGTCAAGTCAATATCTATGTTTGTTTTATGCTAAATTAGGTCCTCCGAGGAGAATTAGGCACCTTTTACATTCCAAGTGCACAATAAAAAAAATCAAATAAATTTTATGAATTATTATTTTTTATCTCATTCAACCTTACCAATAAAATCTGATGGTACTAAGTCTGATTTATTCATATTTGATATAGTTTTGATGATAAATAATTAATACGTATTTATTTTATGTAAGTGTATGTGCAATGTATCATCATATTCTGGGCATAAAATCACATAGAAATAATTAATGTAAGCTAAAATTTATATTTTCTTTTTTTTTCAGTTTTTTTTTATCAAATTAATCATTTTAGGGAGCACTGGATTATTATTTTATGTTGCAGGTTGATTTTTTAAAACGAAAAAAACATTTAGGCATTATAATTGTTTTTTTAGAAGAATAAATTTTTTGAATAATGTAGTGATTGATCTGATGTCGTTTGATTAATTTAATGAGTTTAAAGGTGACTAGTAAAAAAATAATTTGACTAAAAATAAATATTTAATATGATGTTTTTTTATATAAACATTGAAACAACAAGATTTTTGATTAATTCAGATCAGCCCAAGTTAACCTAACATTCAACATGTCGAGTATAAGATCATGATAACCTCAAAAAAAAATCAAAACAAATTATGTAGTTCAATTTTCAATAAACTTAATGTTGAAGAATGAAATTGAAAAATAATCTATTAAAAAAAGATAAAAAAAAATAACATGATTTAATACAGATTAATTTGTCAAACTCATAATTAGGATCATAAAAACAAAATAATCCAATAAAAAATAAAATAAAATTATGAAGCTCTATCTTTAGTAAACATGATGCTGACAATTATAATTAAAAATGAAAAATAGATTAAAATGACATAAAAACAACTCGAATCAACTTGGGTTAACTTATCAAACTCATGATTTAAGTCACAAAAAGAAGATAATCTTATATAAAGCAAATAAAAAATCAATAACATCAATATAATGTTAAAAAAATAAAATTAAAAAAAATAATAATAAAAAAAACTCGAGTAAACCAAGTTGTCAAACCCATGGTCCAAATAATAAGCTTAGGATAAACTCATAAAAGAAAAATTAAAAAAAATAGAGTATAGAAAGAAAAAAAACTCAAAGAAAAAAACACCATTCAAGGTAATAGTATTTTATAAGAAGATGGCACTAAATTACTCTTTTAATATTGAATAATAAAATTTTAAAAAAAAATTCAAACCAAAAGATATAAAATGGATAATAAAAAAAGTAACGGAACTATTAAAAAAATTGAAGCTTGTAGGTTTAGCTGGTGTTTGACATTGTATTTTCAAAAGTGTTTTTGAAAAAAAATGAAAAATTTTTATTTTTTATTTTAAATTAAACTTTTTTATGTTTTTAGATCATTTTCATGTGCTAATATCAAAAATAAATTTTAAAAAATAAAAAAAAATATTATTTTGATATTTTTCTAAATAAAAAACCACTTTAAAAAACAACTACATTTACGCTTTCAAACAGAAGGTAGTCCCAGGAGCTGGGTTGTTTTTCTTATAAAATCACCCTTATTTCTTGGAGAGAAAAAAGAGAGCATAAACCTTATCCGTTAACTAAATAATTGAAAATAATATATTAACTTGACGTCTATAAATGAAAACAACTTTCTTCCAAGTTCCAACACGAATCAAACTTGCGACCTCAGTTTAAATCACATGTATTAACTATTAACCTACTATACAAATTAGGTAATTCAATAATTAAAATAATATACTAACCTTAGCTTAGGAGTGAACAAAAAAACCCAATTAAACTGATAAATTAAAAAAAAAGTGAGAAAAACTAATCCGAGAAAAACAACCAATTATATTTTTTTTAAACTTCCGGTCCAGTTTTTGGTTTTTTTAAACCAATATGCTATATTTTTTTATTTATCTGGTCAGTTCAAATTTTTTTAGTTTGCTTCCATTTTGGTTAAATAGAAGAAGAGAAAATTTGATTAAAGTATAAAAAACATAAAAAACCAAAACTATTTTTTTTTAAAAAAAAACCGAACCGCACCAAAACCTATTGGTTTAAACCGGGTTCGGTTCGGTTTTTTTTTTCCAGTTTGATTGTTTTTATGGATAAAAACCAAACCCCTACCTTAGCCGTTGAACTGAACTATGACTTGTGGTCGTTTTAGTAACTAGTTTAGCTAGAAGAATTTAATTTAAATTAAATTCAAAGCTAAAGGTTCAAGTTGAAAAACCCAAATGAAGTATGTGGACTTATTTGACCAGGTTTTAAAATGGGAGGATGATTTCGGTCCGACGTTTATGAGATCGATGACTTTAATCAATGGGTCATGCTGATCATGTTTTATATCGACTGTTGCCGATATCGAGAAGTCAGTGGTTTGGTAGTGGCGGTAATCTCTAGGGAACGACTTTTGTTCATGTCCACTCAGAAAAAGTTGACGGGGGTGATTGGTGGCCACGTCACCATTTGTGGACTATATCACGGGCCACGTCAATTTCTGACGGGCACGAGAATCTGGGTGGTGGAATACACGTGTACCGCCTGATCTCTTTCAGGTCTGTACTCTACAACAATGTACTGTGAGGGCCCATATATCCATGGACCTGCGCTGGCTTGGGGTCGATCCATGGCCCGGTGAGGCAGTGTGATCCACACACATTGCGTGCGCATTTTGAAGAGGAAATGTATACTGCAAAAATATTTTAAAAAATTGATTTTTTATTTATTTTCTTTCTTATTTTTAAATAAATATTTTTTTAGTATTTTTATATTATTTTGATATGTTTATGTCAAAAATAATTTTTAAAAAATAAATTATTTGAATGTATTTCTGAATAAAAAAAACACTTTAAAAATTAATATTGACTACAATTCAAATAAACTCAAGCCAGCAAACTAAAATTATGTGAATTTAATTTGTTAAAATGGTAATAGTTTAACTACAGCACAAGAAAAAATAAAATCTTCAGAATAGCATATTATAGAGGACATTTGGTGTTTGGGTTTCTGGAATTTTTGGATGACAGTAGTATTTAATTATTTATAAATCTGTTTTTTACTACTTCATAATTTATTTTTATCCATCAAACAAAAAATTTAGATTTTAAATTTTGAATATTCATTGCATGTGTATTATTTATAATTAATATAAAATAAAAGATATATATTTTTATATAAGGGGATGTATATGTTTATTAAATAATACAATTATAAATGTTATGCATATGTGTGTGTCTTATATTAATATTAGAGTATACATATATATTATAATGTATTTAAAAAATATAAATGTTCTACACTCACACACACATATGAAATACTATTTTATATGTTTCCAACTAAAATTAAATTGTGTTTTTGTCAGGTTTAACAATATTCATAGGTTATTTATTATTCAGTAACTATATATATATATATATATATATATATATATATATATATAAACTTACTTATTTGGGTTGGTAAGGGTTGATTTTCATTGAATTTGAGTTAAATAATTATCCTTGATCTCATCAAATATGATTACCAGGAATATTTAGTGAAAATAAATATTTATTTTGTTATTTTTTATTAACTTCTCATATGATTTTTTTTAAGCTTTTTATATAGTTGAGTTAAAAATATGAAGTTATATTCTCTTATTAAAAACATGATGAGTTTTTATTGTTAAAACCTTGTTTATGCTAAAAAAAAAGATATATTTTCATAGAAGGGAAATAAATGAATATAAAAAAAGTTTAACCGGAAAAATATACTCTTACTTGAGAATAGAAATTATTAGAATTGTTACGTACACGTATTCTCATACTATAAAATAAAATAAAAATGGTTTTTGACCATTGCTACGTGAAATCACATGTAGGGAAAAAAGAGAGTAAATTAACATAAAATGGATGCCAATAAGCTTTCGATACCTGACTATATACATTGACCATTATCTGATTGTTCCTGTATATTAAGAAATTATCTTATTTAAAAATTTAAATTTATAAGTGAGATATCAAAATATGATTTATATTATTCTCTAACACACTCTCTTAAGTAAAAGCCATTTAAGCCTATAATTTGCATATACCCAAATTACCTTATACTTTATTTTTATCAAATAGAATGGAGGCAGTGAGATTCGAACTCGTGACACACTGTAACATAACAAACTTATCATATCCAATTAAATTTATGATTTGATATCATATTGAGATTATAATTTGAGTGACTTACTCTAATCAATAAAAATAATATTATTTTATTTTAAAAAAATCAAAATAATATCATTTTATATTTTTTTCATAAAAATACGAAACAGATAATTTTTTTATTAATTTTGTAACCCGACTCATATCAAGGCTAAATCAACCAAATTCCAGATTGGATTTTATAATTATGTCAAATAGTCGTGGGGCTTCTCCTCGACATTGTAAGTATATGGACTATGGAGGTATTATTTTTGATTCTTTAAATGAATTTCTAAAATATAATATATATTATTTTTTAATATATCATTTTAAATAAAAATTATTTTTTAAAATGTTTAAATAAATTCACAATACTATGTTCTTATTTTATATCAAATATAATATAAGTATTGGCATTCAAATCCATGAATAATTAGTTAATAAAACTTTGATATCATATAAAAAAATCAATTTAATTCAAAAATTTAAATAAATAGATAATATAATTTATATTATTCCCAAATACTTATTAATGAAAGCTGCATTTATTTTAAAAACAAAACTGAAGACCACTTGTCACATAAATTAGGTGTATGCACAATAATTTTCAAATTAAACACACAGAAAAATAAAATACAGTGGGATAGCGATTGAAACATGTGAACCAAGCAAGACAAACAGATACATCCCAACCCGAAGCCAACAAGAATCAGTCTTTATAGCCATTTTGATTTTGGTGGCTGTTTGGTGAGACTTTACTTTTGTCACAGCCAACAAAAACAAAATATGTTAGCATGGTGGATCATCTCACCTAGATGTCCCTTTAGAGAGAGAGAGAGAGGTGATTGTGGGTTGGCTAGACGCAACAACCAATAGCCACACGAAGTGCTTGGTTCTCCATTTTGTTTTATTGACTCAATTTTTTTATTTTATTTTATATAAATGTTTGGGTCAATTTATGTGTATTTTAATTAATTTAATTTTTTAAAATTAATAATTATATAAGTCTTCAATAATTATCATATTAGTAACCATAATCTTTGATTCAAATTCTTATTCTAAGGAGGTGAGTACTTGTTAAATTCTTTCATGTTAAGAATATACCTCACGCTGTTTTATTGTTATTTAGAGTCTGTTTAGCATGGTTGTTGCTGTTGTGGTTGAGGTTGGAAAAAAAACAGTTTCATGAAAAGTGCTTTAGTTGCGGTTCATAACTGAAATTGAAGTGTTTGGTTAAAACTGTGGCCGAGTTTGAGGTTTAATGAAAAATAGTTTTGTGTATTTGGTTATCATGCTTTTCATATTTATGTCAACTTGTGAAATTACATTAAAGGTCACACACACACACACACACATTGTAGATTAATAATCATAACAATAAAATGTAATTAATAATTCAAGTAAATATTTGTTTTTATTCTTTCATCAAACTATTTGCAATTTTATCACGAACTAAATCTATATGTTAATGCCTCTGCGATCCCTTGCTACTTGATGGATGAACAACATCTAATAACAATATCATTAGTATCAGCATCTACGATCCAATTGCAGAGATATAATTTTAAGGTCAAATCCAGTTACAAGTTTCTAATTCATAATCAATCGAAAACAACAGGGTTGTGGAGTGAAACGAAGTCCGTGCCTTTTCCTTCCATCAGGACTAATGTCTATCTATATATATATATATATATATATATATATATATATATATATATATATAAACATATTGGGCCTGACCCAAATAAATGGGTCGGCCTAACGCTGCCGGACTTGGGCTGGACTAAGAGCAACCCAAACCCAAAAGTTAAAAGTAAAAAAAAAAAAGATCCCGCAAAATGGTGCGCTGCATTCTTCATAAATTAATTCACGAAGTTATTGTTCACGTAATACGGCTGACTGTGATGAGAGGGTCGCCGGTCAGTACCGACGAGTAGAGGAGACCGAAGGTGAGCCTCAACCGCAGGCCGCACCATGAAGTCAAACACTCACTTAGAACACACACATATATATCAATTAAGGGTGTGTTTGATATTGCTTTTGCTTTTGTGATTGAGGTTGAAAAAAAGCAGTTTAAAAAAAAACGCTTTTACTGCGGTTCAAAATAAGCTGTGAAGTGTTTGGTTGAAACTGTGGTTGAGTTGGAAGTTGAAAAAAAAGCAGTTTTAGGTGTTTGGTTACCAAACTTTACATATTGCTTTTGAACTTGTGAAATTACTTTAAAGGGCACACACACACACACACACACACACACACACACACACACACACACACACATATATATATATATATATATATATATATATATATATATATATATATATATATATATATATATATATATATATTTTTAACTTGTGAAAATAAATTTAAAATTAATCACAATTTATTGCAAGGAATAATTCAAGTAAAATTGACACTTCATTTTATTCTTCCCACCAAACTATTTGCAATGCCATCGCGAACAATATCCATACGTGAATGCGTCCGCAAACTCTGACTATTTTTACACGCTACAATATCTGGTAAAAAATCATCTGGGATATAATCGGGATTTCTTATCCGAAATAGAATTTGACATTAATGTGTTTTAGATTAAAATTAAAACAATATTATTTTGATATATTATTGTTGAATAAAAATTATTTTCCAGAACCGCCACGATCACACTTTTTAAATACACTTTAAATTAAACTTGTGTAGATTTTTTTATATATATTTTGCGGTGACATTAATTTTGTAAAAATGAATGTTAAATAGAACATTCAAAATTGGAATAATAATTTATATAAAATTATTTTATTAGACTTTTCCATATAATATAATATAATTTAATGTTCTATCCAAATCGATATATATATAATATCGATTTGGATAAAACCAATACTTCTCTCTCTCTTTTTATTAATTTTTTGGATATATATATATATATAATTTTCCTTTCCTCCTCTCTCTCACAGCCCTGCTTCATATATAATTTTCCTTTCCTCCTCTCTCTCACAGCCCTGCTTCTTTTCTCTCAGCTCTCTTCCTCTTTCTTCAAACTCCAAAATGCCGCCACTGGATGAGGATTAGTTTCCTCGAAGAAAAAACCGACGCCGTTCCTCGCGACCACAGAAATGGCCACGACCACTACCCCGATCCGGACCAATTCGACGAAGAACTCGACAATGAAGATGACATTGAAAACTACTCTGATCTCAATGATTCCTAATTGGATTCTTACAAGGAGCTGGAGCGAGAGCGAGAGAAGGAGAAAAGTTGGAGGTGTTGGTTGCAGAGGAGTAGAGATGGGAGGTTGAAGACGAGAGGATGATTGAAGATGAGAGGATGAGAGTTGCATATTTTCAACGGTAAAAAAATGATTTTGATGCAGATGAATCGTGGATAAAAAAGTACCTAATTGATGCTTTTTATGGAACGATGTTTTGGAACAAAAATGGTGTGGGTCTCACACCATAAACCTGCATTCTGGTGTTATCCAAACACCAAATGAGTATTGCTGTTTGGTAATCGTGGAACGCACCACAATGCCAAACAACTACTAAATTTTTCGGATTTTTGTGCCTATATTAATAACAGTTTATCATAAAAGAACAAGCTAAGTCACAATTTTTTTTTGTTATGTATATATATATATATATATATATATATCAAATTCAAATAAAAATGCAATCCCTGCCTTATCACACTTGGACGAAGACAAAACCAAAAACTAAAAACTAGACCATGTTATATAAGGATCTTGAAAAAGATTTACTTCTTGTTTGATATTATATATCACAAATATATTTGAAAAAAAATATTTTTTTTAAAATTAAAAATTTTAAAATATTTTCACATTGTAATATAAAAATAATTTTAAAAAAAAATAAAAAATATTTTAAAAAATAATCACGCGGAGGGTATGTCTATTACCGTAGATGCCAGGTCTGGCCCAGCACATGGGCGACTAGCAATTGGTTCAAAACTATGCGCCACATTGTCAGGAAACTGAGCATTCCTATTTCAAGGTCAACTAGTAGTAAAACAGTATGTGAGCAACCTTCTTTGCCATTTTACGCACGGCAAGTTTTGTCGTGACATTTTATCACTGTTTTTTTTTTTTTTTTAATAAGCTAGAAATTAAAATTTAAAAAATAAATATTATTTTAATATATTTTTAGATAAAAATTAATTTTAAAATCACTAACAAACAGGCAGTACAAACAAAACCCGCCTCCCAGAAATTTCAAGATAGGATATAGTAGTCAATAGTGTCTTGGCCTAGTGGTTAAGAAGGGTTTTTTTCTTCCTCTCATTTCAGGTTCAAGTCTTGTTAGATATGCTTTGTCATTCTCGTAATGACTTACATGTTCATTGAGCTTATAAAATATTCAGTAGATCTAAGAATTAATTATGATGCGTGTAAACCAACCCGAAAACTTCACATATATATATAAAAAAGATAGGATAAATTATTTTTCCTTCCGAAACCCCCAGGTCGCCAGTCTTAAATCCAGCCATGAGCCTATGAGTCCCTGAACTTTGAGAAGCGAGCTGAACATCAGTGCTTCTTGTGCAGTGCTGATAAAAGGATTGGAGGTTCCAGAGGGTCTATAACTCTTTAATTTAAAATCTTTGAAGCTATAAGGTTTTTTTTAGGAGTGCGGTTGCGGTAGCTTTTTAAAATAATTTTTATGTTGAAAATACATTAAAATGATATTCTTTTTATTTTTTAAAAATCATTTTTAGACATCAGCACATCAAAATGATCTAAAAACACCAAAACATATTCATTAAAAATAAAAAAAAAATTCGAATTTCAGCAAAACACCGATTGAAACGCAGAGACGCTAATAGTCTTGACTCACATTACAAAAACCACGAATGTAGAGTTCCCTTTCGTCTTCCTCTTCATCACAACGAGCTAGCTCATAGATGCATGCCATTTTAATACGCACAAAAACATAGTCAAACCTAAAGGCAACATGCAGTTAATCTAAGCTTATTTTCTTGTTTGAATCCTAGGTATGAACATAGGACGACAAAAATCCAGTTTGCATCATGTAGTGTCCAAGTTGCCAAGTGTATCTGGGTGTCCTCCAAAATATTAGGTTAGGGCCCTAGAAAATAAATATCAGTATACATACACGGGATCTAAATAATGAATCAAGAAAAAGATAAGGTAAATAGAGCCATCAATGGAGCCCCCCCACCTTGCTGGTCAAACCATAAAAAAATGAACTGTTCTCGGAATGGCCACCATCCCATTTTCCAAACCATGCCCCCTCAGCTCCTTGCTTCACTACCCATGTCAAGGTACGTGATGATGCTGAGGGGTTGAGATTCGTTTTCTAGTTTGAAAATTTTAAATATTTATGTTTTTTGTTTTGAGATTTGAAAAGAAAAAAAAATAGTTGTGATTATTAACAGTACTCGTAACATACCCTACCCCCGATAAGCAACTTTGTGTGGTTTCAATGTGGTTTAGATTCAGTGTTTTTTTAACAAGTATTTCGGTTTCAAATTTTATTTGAATGAAAAAATCTCATTTTGTCCCCAGGGGGCGGCTTGGCGGCAGCGTGCCTAGCTCTCATCTTCGAGAGCTGGGTTCGAGGCCTGTCTCGGCTTCTCTATTCCAAACCTGTAAGAGCCTGGGACAGCCGGGGTTTACGCATGTCCTGGGCCCACAAAGTGCGCTTTCCGGGTCATGTGGTTCCCCGTCATCCAAAAAAAAAAATCTCATTTTTTTTAAAAATTTATTATGGGCTTATGTACTCAAATAAATTATTATATATATGAAAAAAATCATATGAGTGCAATGACAGAGTTCACTTATCTTGGATAATGATTTCTCTTGTGTACCATGATGTGAAACACTTCTAACTAGTGAATTTTTATAATTAACTCATATAATTTTAGGACAAATAATGATATTTCAAATACTAACATGCCTTGTAGGTCCAATATTTATATCAAAATATTTATCATTAATACTCATAAATTAAAAAATAAAAATAAAATATTGATCAAATTCTCGAGAATTTAATAAGCTCCTTATTAAAATCAAGGCAATTGCAAAAACCCAAAACAGGGGGTAAGAGATAGGTAACAACAACAACTAAACATATTTAACTAAGAAATAAATTAAACTAATTACTAATTACTAATTAGAAAGCTGGTCTGGGTTCGTTGACAGTATATATGGAAAATTAATTGAACACCCGCCCTAGATTAACACATTAGTTAATTTTACGTGCTTTGAGATGATCTTTATCAAACAAATTAACAAAAAGAACTGTCTTGGTGGAATGTCGTTTTCTTGAGTTAATATATAATGCTGAGACATGCACCTGAGGGACTGCTACATATCGCTGCTTCCATTCCATCACTTTAGCCACCGGACAAATTAAAAGAATAGTTCATGCATGCACCGATCGATGTCTAAAACCGGGTGAACCTGGCTAGATGTTTGCGTTCAAAAATATTGATTATTCTAGATTTTTATAAAGAATGTATTTTCTGACGTAAATTCAAATTTATTATGCAAATCACAAACTCTCTAACATCATACGCTACTTTGTTTAGCTATGTTAAGAGCTGTTAAGAGCCAATGATGAGTAAATATTACTGTAAATATATAGTCCATGAACAATAAGTGAGCAGAAGGGAAGGGAAGGGAGGAAGAAGAACCTCTGTGGGCCCCGTGGAGAAGACAAGAACATCAACACATGATCACATGGCTATGCACATGGTGACTTCTCTCTTTCAAGAGCAACGACAAACTGCTTGGTCTAACTCCATTGGTCGCGGACAGGGGGCTTGCAGTCTTGCTCATGCAAAGAACTCCACCTTTTCGTCGTATACACTACTTGATCAATGGCGCCGTTCTCATTTAGCACGCAAATCCGATACTTGAATCAGACATGTAATTTTTTTTTATATTTTTATTGCATGTTCTTGGAGCCAACTTCTAATTATCCATGCCTTAGCTAATTCTTTAAATTTTATAACAGCTAAGGAAAATCATTGCCATATTAATTAACCCTATTGTAGATGATGATTGGACATTCAAATGCGACCAAAATGCGATCACTTCCAGCTGGAAGGATCATGACACGTACGAGTTTGTTTTACAATGGCTCGTATATTATAATACTCTACAGTATTAGTACCGTGCATGGTAATTTGATGTGTCGATTTATTCTTGGATTTTAGCTTAAGAGTAATTTAATAATTGTATATCTGTAATTGTTTTACATGAAATACATGCCACTTAAATTGATGATTTTAAAGTGTGGTTAAAGTTATTTTTTTATTTGAAAGTATATTAAAATGATGTTTTTTTTTAAATATTTTTGATATCAATACATGAAAATGATCTAAATATCAATGAACTATCTCACCTGAAAGTTTAAACTGTTAGGTAAAGCTCAAGAATATGATTTATATTAATTTCTAACACTCTCCTCAAGTGAAAACCACTTGGGCTTAAAACTTGTATAAAACCACACTTTGATTTTTAACAAATAGAATGGGGTGCTAAGATTCGAACTCGTGATCGCCGGGTTAACAAGGTTCTCATATCATATTAATGAATCATCTCACTTAAAAATTTAAACCTACATAATATAATTTATATTATTATTTCTTAACACTAAAAACACATATTTAAAATAAAAAATAAAAATATTTTTTTTGAAAATACTTCTGAAACGCGAAAAACAATGTTTATTCGTATTTTCAATTGGATATTTCAAGGAACTCACGGTAAGACGACATGCAGAGAAAAACAAAACATAAAGGAACTGTCCCCCTCCCACCAAGTAATTCATCTCTACACGCAGAAAACACATGCTAAGTGTAAAAATTCTGACCTAGAAACATGTGGTTTGGCAGGACACTTGGAGATCGATCCAAGCTCCCAAGGTCCCACAGTGTCTCCTCTAGGGTGAAGATGAATATGGATGGAATTCAAGGGCATCTAGCTAAGTATAAATATGAGCTATAAAACCAGACCATGTACGCCCGTTCCCCATGCATCGCCCCCTCTCCTCTGATCTTCTACCACGTGTCAGCTAGCTAGTCATCGCAGTTTCCTCTATAAAGGAGAAGAAGAGCCTAGATAAGGAAATTAATCAAGCCATGAAGAAGAGGCAGCAAGAACTACAGCACATTAATGGTAGGGAGAACGGCAGCTGTCAACAAAACAATCACTACCAGCTGCATTTGCAGAAGCAAATTCAATGCAACAAAGGAAAAACTTGCAGGTTCAAGAGAAGCAGTTCCAGTCTCGAAGAAGATGGCGCTTCCTCAGCTATTCTCTTGCTTGCTTGCATTGCCTGCACTCCCTCGTACTGATCGAGAGAATTAGCTAGATGCATTCATGCTCTAATAATAGATATATAGCTAGCTAGACTGGATAAGCTCTATTTATTCCACTCTCTAGTCTCAAAATCATTTTCACTGATCCCCCGATCACTCTTCTTGTTGCTTGATTTCCTTCGAATTTAAGTATTTTTAGATCGTGCATGCATGGTATTCTGTACTTTCCTGTAAGTTTATGGTGTCTTTTTTCCTAATAATCTGTCAACCGCACTTTATTTCATTGCCCCATTTTCATTTCAACTTTGGTTTTGAGATGTGGGGTTTCTAGTTTATGTTTGGGTAGTGTTTTAGGATGGAAATGATAAATATACAACATATAAAAATATATTTGATTCAACGAGCATATATAAATAAATATATTTCTAAATTCATTTCTAATTCAACAGCTCATTAATTGCATATGCATGCAAGAACTGAAGTCTTAGCCTAGTAGGGATGCACATAAGCACACTGATATATTTATTTTTATATATTATTAATTCAATTAAAAGGGCACCCAAATCTTTTGCCAACCCTCGAAGGTATTTACAAAAAAATGCGTGTAAAGGGTAAAAATAAGATGGCCTAAACATGGAATAGTTTGCAGCTTATAGCTATGAACATCGACCTTGAAATTGGTGTCTAATCCACGCAGCTGTAGCACGCTTTTAAGAGCTACATATGATTCCTCCATCCCGTCCAAGGCAAAAGGAATTATTCATTTATTTTTTGATATATTGAACTGGTTATACCCACTGTCATGTATTTCCCAACAGTGCATGCGGCTACAAAACGAAACCATATATTACATAATATTTTTTAAAAAAACTTGTAGTCTTCCTGGATGGATCATGTTCGAAGTAAGTTTTCTTTGTTTGAATTCAATCAATGGAGGGAAAGTTTTCTTGCGAAGGCACTCCAACATTTACTCTCGTTTCAGTCCTTGCGTTCTTGTAAAACCCTGGATTCATAAATCATGCGTTGGCCTAGTTGTTTACGAACAAGCCGCTCGCTAATATATTTTGCCCTCGTTCTGTGAAGGTTTTTAATTTCAGAGCTTCACTGATATATATATATATAGTGACAGAGAAGTGAGTACCCGCACTCACGAGTGTGTGAGGGAGAAGGAGAGATGGATCCTTTTTCAGCCATGGCTTGCTATCCACAGTACCCTTTATTTGCCCATATTTGAGAGCAATGTTGTTTCCTGGATGCTTCCTTTTTCGGATGAAACCAGAGATGTTAAGAGGATCAAACGGTCCTCAAGCATGGTTGAATCCTTAAGAAGTAATAATGGTAAAAGTCTTTATAGTGGTGGACGCAGCATTTGCCGCAGTAGTAGCACTAATAGCTTAAATAACATTGCAAAGCTTCATTTCAGAGATCATTTATGGATTTATACGCAAAGGATATCTTGCAGCTTAAATATGGGATTGCGATGGTTGGCTTAGAAATTCGAGCATCCAATTTCATTTTCTTTGACTAGTTTAACTGTAAGTACATGTCCAATATTATGCGTTTGGCAGATTAATACCCTACAGGAGCTCACTTTGAGTGGAATAAAACTTCGAATCACAGCTGAGTTACATAGTTCTCCAAACCCATTTTGTTTCTCGTTCTTGTTTCTAGACATCACGTGGATATGAAATGATCTTCCTTTTATAGTCTGGATTGCATTTGAAAGAGCAAGCTCATCGTGTAAGAGATGAATCATAGATATAACTCGACCAAAAGCAGAACAACCAAGGGAAACAGGATATGAAAACATGTGGTCTGTACAGAGGTAAATCTCAGGGCTTTGTCTCTAAATTCACTGAGCACAACCTCCCTACTGTCTATTGTATCGCTTCAATGTCCAATCCCAAATTCACCTAACAAGACTTCGATTCTTCGGCAGTGCTCTTCTTGCGCAGGTCTGGCCTGAAATTGATCAATGCCCCTTCCGTCCTTTTTCACTCTTTCTCTCCATCTCTCCGGTGAAACTAGCAGCAGCCATGATCAATGCTGAGGAAGTTGGAAATGAAGAACAAAGGAATATTGCATGCTGACGGTGTTAATGTATAAGCTGCTCAGCCGCCCACGTGGACTTGAAGTGTTGAAGAAAGAAGAAGAAGAAGACTTATGCAGTGACAGAAGACTTTGTAACAGAGTATAATGCATGTTAATTCAGTTGTAATCAGTTGCAACAAACACGTGTAGAGGTGATGTAACTAACTGATTCTTTAGTAGTTATGAATCAGCTAGGAGTTACAACAGTGTGTAAAGCATGGGAATTGCTCAGTATATAAACTGGCAATTCATCAAACAACAGATATGCAATAATAAGAAATTGCTTATCTTTTCTGTAATTCTCTCTAGTCCTCATCTCTCTCTCTTTACTTTTTCAAGCTCTCTGCAATCTTTAATTTCTTCTCTTCAAAACACAGACCAAATTACCTGCAATCATAAAACCCAAAATCAGCTAAATCAAACAGATGGAATGAGGTTGGTTCAGCTTCTAATTGCTTGTGCTGAAGCTGTGGCTTGTCGTGACAAGTCACTTGCCTCAGCCTTATTATCGGAGCTCCGATCCAATGCTTTGGTCTTTGGCTCTGCTTTCCAACGCGTGGCATCTTGCTTCGTGCAAGGACTGATCGACAGGCTTTCTCTGGTTCAACCCCTAGGGGCGGTCGGTTTTGTTGCATATGGACATTGCTTCAGACCAGAAGGAAGAAGAAGCTTTACGCCTTGTTTACGAAATTTGCCCACATATTCGGTTTGGTCATTTTGTTGCCAATAATGCTATTTTGGAATTGTTTGAGGGAGAGAGTTCAGTTCATGTTGTGGACCTGGGAATGATACTTGGATTAACTCACGGTCAACAATGGCGGCTGCTCATCCAAAGCCTCGCCGAACATGCTGGAAAGCCACCCAGTCGCCTTCGAATAACCGGTACTGTTGGCATTTGCGTTGACAGATTCCGAATTTCGGTGATGAACTCGAGGATATGCAAAAGATATGGGAAATCGATCTGGAGTTCTCAGTGGTGAAGAGCAGCTTGGAAAAACTTGATCTGAAGACATCGATCAGTGAAGGGGAAGCTCTTGTTGTCAACCGCATTCTTCAACTTCACTGCGTGGTTAAAGAAAGTAGGGGAGAGCTCTGAATTCTGTGTTGCAGATTATCCACAAGCTCTCACAGAAGGTTCTTGTTCTAGTTGAACAAGATTCAAGCCACAACGGTCCATTCTTTCTAGAAAGATTCATGGAGGCATTGCATTACTATTCCACAATCTTTGGCTCCTTGGATGTCATGCTACTCAAATACGATACTAGGCGTGCAAAAATGGAGCTGTTTTAATTTGCAGAAGAGGTAATGAACACTGTGAGCTGTGAGGGGCCAGCAAGAGTTGAACGACATGAGAGGGTGGACCAGTGGCGCAGGAGGACGAGCCGTGCAGGTTTTCAGGCTGCCCCAATTAAGATGATGGCCCAGGCTAAGCAATGGCTGGTGAAGAATCAGGTTTGTGATGGCTACACAGATGTTGAAGAGAAGGGGTGCTTGGCTGGAAATCAAAAACCTATAATTGCAGCTTCTTGCTGGAAATGCTAAATAAATGCCACCCAATAAATTTGCAGCTCTTGAATAAAATTGATCCGGTTTCGTTAAGCCATTGGTTGCAAGGTAATCATCTTCATTATTGTTTTGACATTTAATTTCAAAATATTTTTTGAAAAAAAATTAATTTTTTTTTATTTTAAATTAATTTTTTAGTTAAATCATTTTGATATGTTAATGTCAAAAATATTATTTTAATATATTTTTAAATAAAATATACTTTCAAATACAAATTTAACCATTCTCTTAAAAACAACTAGAATTGTTATGGTTTTTTTCA
This sequence comes from Salix suchowensis, assembly GCA_029030765.1. Classification (NCBI taxonomy): domain Eukaryota; kingdom Viridiplantae; phylum Streptophyta; class Magnoliopsida; order Malpighiales; family Salicaceae; genus Salix; species Salix suchowensis. The sequence goes on from CM054991.1 coordinate 7,857,275, forward strand.
CTTCTATTTGTGTTTGTATTTTTTTTCTTTGAAAATATGGATTTGATTATTGGATATTACAAATTACTCCTTAAACAGAGTAAAAAGAATTTTATTTTTTAAAATCAATACATTAAAGATAATTTAACAATAAAAAATCTAAATTCTTAAAAAAACGTTTTTTTAATTCGCAAAAATAAAATCTTACTTGGAAAGAAAAAGTTGCGCCATACCTTTTCTGATTAGGAAATTATTGAAAACAAACAAACAAAAAAAGAATAAAAAACAGAATAAGGGCAATTGAGTAAAACCATGTCCAAGACAAAATCCAACTATGGTTTAGTTCACTCGTGGGGAGACTAAAGAGAGAAAGGGGTTTGGCTTTAGCTTTAGCAAGACAGACAGAAAATGGAGAGCGTAGCCGTGTTTGGTGGAGCCAAACCTTGCATCTCTTCTTCATCAACTTACACCACCAGCACCACAGCCTTATCCTTCACTTTCTGCAATAACCTTAGCCTACGAACAACCCAACTATCTGCATTCCATTCAAAATCCCATCTTTTCTCTTTCAACAATTCCCCTTCTCATCCTCATGCTACTAAAACTCGCAACTCTAGAAAGCCCCGCATCTTTCTTCCTCATTTGGTGGCTTCCATGGTATTTTTTTTCTTAATCCAGAGAATTTGCTGTAGAATTGTTTTAGTATCTGTTTTTTTTAGGTGAAGTCAGGGAAAGGACAAGAATTGTTAGTGTTTTTTGAATAATTCTGGAAATTAGTGAGAGCCCGGGTCAGTGTTTGATATTTTTAGTAGTTATTCACGTGTTGTTTCGAAACCCCATTTTTTGTGTCCAGGAACAAGTTGATGAGACTTACATAATGGTCAAGCCTGATGGTGTTCAACGTGGCCTTGTAAGCGTTTTTTTATTTTATTTGAACAGTACTTATTGTTAAATTTATGCTGTAATTGCTGGGGAATTTTGAGTAATGTTAAGATTTTAGAGATTGGAACTTTCGTTTTTCATTGTTTAGTATAAGATGAAAGTAGTTTTTATGGATTGAGCCAAATGTGTTGTATTTTGCGTAAACCTGAGTATATATTGGCAATGTAATAGTTGAAATGATACCATGCTTTGATTTTGGGATTCTAAATTCATTTTATGTGGATTGGGTTGCTTTAGGTTGGAGAAATAATCTCGAGGTTTGAGAAGAAAGGATTTAAACTGACTGCTTTGAAGCTTTTCCAGTGCCCTAAAGAATTGGCAGAGGTTTGTAGTCCTGCAATGTTGATATTCACTCAATTCTTTTATATGGAGAAACCTTTATCCAATATCTTGCAAATGTTAGAGCTGTTTTGTATCCTCTTATAATGCTTTACTTGAAGCAAACTGTTAAGGTTTTATGATTATGTGATTGTAAAGCAAGTTTTTCTGTTGTTTGCTGAAAATGATGACAGAAACGATGAAAAAAAAAAGAAGGAAAAGGAAAAGAAAAAGAAAAAGAAATCTTGAAATCTTACAGCACAGCTGTCTTAAGTTACAGTAAAATTTCAAGCTTTCTGCTATTGTTTTGTATGATTATTGATAATCAATCACAGAAGAACTGTATTTTATCTTCCTGTTGATAAATTCCTTTCTCAATGTCCTAGTGTAGAGTCTAAGCTTTCTACTAATCTTTCCTATGTTTTTTTTTATAATCAACCAGGAAAAAAGTTTGCTTTATCAATTTCTTGTCTCTGTTCAGTAACTGTGTTTTATATGTCCATTTATTGTTACTGTAGGTTTGGTCTTTTCATATCCTCAAATCACTGTATGTCTTACCGTTCTCTTATCTACTATTCTGCATGATTAGGAGCACTATAAGGATCTCAAGGCCAAGCCTTTCTTCCCTGGTCTGATCGATTACATTACTTCCGGTCCAGTTGTGTGTATGGTATGAACTTTATGAATCTCAGATTTCTACAGGTTTTGAGTTCTTTCTAGAGTATTGAAGATAATGTTATTTCATCAGGCATGGGAAGGTGTTGGGGTTGTAGCATCAGCACGTAAGCTGATAGGGTCCACGGATCCTCTTAAGGCCGAACCAGGCACAATAAGAGGAGATCTTGCTGTTCAAACAGGAAGGTTAGGCCCTTCATACTATCTGATAGGTTGCTTTATGTGCTCATTTTCACTAAATTGAGTTGCAATTTCTTTCCTGGTCTTAGCATTTTTTTTCATCCTACGGTGAACTTTCTGCAGGAATGTGGTTCATGGAAGTGACAGCCCTGAAAATGGAAAGCGTGAAATAGGTGGGACTGCTTATTATGTGATGAAAATGATTCATTTGTTAATGATTTTTTGAGTACAGATATTTTCTTGTTTTCTGAATAGACAATGCAATATGTGATGAAAATGAATTCCATTCCTCAAATAGCCTTTCTCTGTGTGTACAATATACTGTTTGCATGAGCCGAAAAAGCTTTCCTTTTCTTCCATCTATGCTAGAAATTGTGCTAAACTTTGAATTCAGTTGAGCTTTCAGACCTTTTCAAATGGCGAGTGAAAAGTCCCAAGTTGAGTTTTTTCACAAGTGATCAAGTCAATTAAGGAAAATTACAGGATACATAAAAATATAGCATGAAAATCATACGTAGCAAGCTTTTTACAAGGACAATGTAATGTAACATCAGGAGAATCACACACATAACCCAGAATAGGTGTTTAAATGGAAAATTCACTCTGAATGAAGTAGACACCTGCTTTGGTCTTTCACTCTGTTTGGCACAAACTCAGTCTCACTGCTCACCCTTTTGTTTGTCACAAACTCAGTCTCACTGCTCACCCTTTTGTTTGTCACAACTACTAGGCTGTAATTTGGTACAAATAAGCAGTAGGCTTATTTCTTAATTGATTCCAATCTTCATTGAATCGTGGTTTCCCTGCATGTTTGTGCTGTACCATATTGAACTCAGGACACTTAAAATTGTCACACCAAACTTTTGAGTCCTTTATCTCCAATTGAACCAAAAGTTGGCGGCAAAAAGATGTTGATGTTACTCCAAACCGTGATGGTATTTGCTATTATAATGCTTCAAGTGCTAAATAAAAGCTTTTATGTCATAAAACTCCTGTTCATTCTTCACAATTATCCCAGCCCTTTTCTCTCCATCAAAAAATTAACCATTTGCTTTTCCACAGGTCTCTGGTTTAAAGAAGGTGAAGTATGTCAGTGGACACCAGCTCAAGCACCTTGGCTACGGGAGTGATTCTTGAAGTGGATTTGATTAAAGAGGCTTGCAGTTTTGAGGTGTTTATCATCTGAGCAGCTGTATTTATTTCAAACCTCTATTTTTTTCAGGATTCTGAATGTTTTCATGTCAGTCATCAGAATAAAAATGTGAAACCTTCTGTAAGAAAACTTATGGAAACTGTTCTGTTTTTGCTCGTTTCTCAATAGCGCATAAAACTAATACAAGATAACTCAGTCTAGTCCAGAAGATCTGCAATATTTTGCTTGATTGCTGTTACATTGGCGAGGAATTTTGAAAATTGTTACTGAACTGTGTTTCATTTAGCATTCCTAATGCTCCACCCAAATGAGCAGAATGCTTGCTGCGCTTCCATTTGATCTTGTCTATAATGCATGGAGTGAGTGATCTTTGAATCAAAACCGAAACAAAGAAACGTCATGTATCCGGAAAAAAAAGCTCCTTTGTGCTGACCAGAGACTGGCAGTCGCAAAACTATCGCTCGATGAACTGACAAGATTAGCTAGACGCTGGTTGAGAATTATTATATTGGGAAAACGTGGCAAAGAACTGACGCCATTGCATTTTTTGAGTTCGTTGTGGATTGTCCAGTCTGAGAACTTAAGCAAAACATATTTATATAGAAACGTTTGACCCCTGTCATCACTGCTTCTTGACAGCCTTGTAATAATATAAATACAAAAGCAAACCCAATTCTCAGATTCCGATGAGATTCCGATCTAAGTTACAGAAGGGGCATACGATCCAAAAACCAACAGAAAACCTGCCTACAGCTCTCCTATACCGTGTTTGATCCTTTAACAAACACACCAACAAAAATTTAGGCCACCCCCCTTTAGGCTGCGTAGTGAACATACTCAAAAAACAGTAATTTTCAATGAAGTAATTAATCATCCTACCAAATATCTCAAATTTCTTTAAAGTTCTTTCTCTTCCAATTTGGATTTACTTTAGTACAGGTAATACCGATAATGGGACTTCTGAAATTTTATGCTCGTTGTATATTCAACCTGATCTAGGATTACCAATAACAAGATCATTCTAATATTCTTAGAAAGAGTCTTTCAGTAGCTGGGTTTCTATAGAAAGTTACTGTTACTGAACTTGGATTCCAGTCACTCGTAGCTATGGCCATTATTCCAAGCACAAGTGAGATCTCACATCAATTAAGCTGATTTCTAAATTTAAAAAAATATATATAATTTATATTATTTAAACCTTTTCAAATACTAAGGTTTGGATTAACGTTGTTGAAATGATTTCATTTCTACTCGAATATAAGTTTTCAAACAGCCTATAAATGTTAGGGAATTGCTGTTATTGTGATTGTCATTAGCTTAAGTGCACCAATTCAGATGATAGCCTATTTGGATTTTCTGTGTAGACTTGGACAACTCAATGAACGCCATTCTGGATGCCCACGAGCTTTGTGAGAATTTAAACCCCGAGTATCTGAATAGAAATCCCAGGTTTTTTTAAGGCAAGTTAGTCGCATCAAAATGCCGTACGGAAGGATGTTTTCCAGAAATTCTGGAAGGGGAAGAGAGAATTTGGAAACATAGTTCACTTTCAAGCCAATATTTTATTGGATAAGAAGAACATTGCTAATGCTGTGCTGTCCAGATCCAGCTAAATAATTCTGCAATAGGAGAGGGAGCCTAATGAGTCTTAACCATGCCTCTCCCAGATAGAAGGAGAAGGATAAATAGCTAACCCTGGAACATCTTGCTGGCCAGTTTGACCATCTATGATGTTTAGCCACTGAGTTTTCGCACCTAAAAGATGTGCAATTTGATATCCATCCTGTTGAAGTACCTGTACTTGAGCAGTTTCTGGAAATAACTCTGCTGAAAGGATGGATATAACTTCCAAAAAAACATGAAATACATACTGTCATTTGGACCGCATGTTCCATTTGAAAATATCAATTCCATTTCTATATTGATCGGTTGTAGTGACTGATAAGTGAATCAGAAAACCTAACCATCCATAGTAAACTAAGAAAGATGGATGCAGATGCTTCCTTCATCAATACCAAGTCACTCCCTTCAAAGTAATCTCCTGAAGAAACTTTGTCTGCCATGGTTAGTCTTGAGATCTGTATCTGAAATGATGAAAAGTTGAGAAAGTTTGGCATCTATACAGTTTCTCTGAACGAAAGAATACAGCACAACTCCGATGATAATATAAAAAGAGATAAGAATATGTCTGTGTGAGAAATTTAAAAGGATCCATTCAAAACCCCACTTAAATCATGATTGAATAAACACTGTTTTCATGGATTTAGAAAGCCACCTTTTAATCTGCCAGCAAGATGCAATGCTTCTTCAGCAATGGGTCTCCATTGTTCTGCACATGAGTAGTTGATACCAAGACCCACGCTGAGACCTCTCAAAAGATGCACGGTGCGAAGAACAGAATATAGTTCCTCTGGGAAAGTCTACACATGTAAAACACAGTAAGAAAAATCTTATAATGGATGAAAATAGCGGTAGCATGATTTGCCATCTATTTTCTCGATTCAGCTACTCATTTCCCAAGCAAGATTTTCAAACCCGATCCTTATCTTTTTCCATCAAATACAGATAAGAGATCCAGTAATGAAGCAGAATCACCGATTTCACCAGTTCAAGTTTACAGCTTGTTTACAGCCTAATTCCTTTCTAAGAAAGTCTAATAAGATACTTGAAAGAGTCTAGAATAACCGGGGTTTACTCGCTTAACCTTGGGCCCACAAAAAAGTGCCTAAAGAGGGGTGAAGTTTCTTCGGATCCAAAAAATACGCTAATTAAAACACTTTATGTTGTTCATTATTGGAACAAACAATGATAACAGCACTGGACATGTTAAAAAAACTATTGACAATCAAACAGAACAAAAGACCTAAAGCAACTACAAGGAAATGAAACAGGGAGTGGTTTTTTCTTCTGCGCTTCAGTGAAAATCATCTGGATTCCATCCAACTACCAACATCGTAACACATAGATTAATGGTTTCACCTTTTATTATATACTGCTTACCTCAACAGAGATCTTTTTAATGGAAGAATCCTCCGAGAAAGGCTGCAACATTGCTACTCCAGGTGGGAGTTTTGTGTCAAACATTGTTTGTGCCAACACAAAGCAATTCCTGAAGTTCATTCTCGCATTTGCTCAAGGTATCTATGCCTAGCTCCCTAGAGCAGGATAAACAACAAAATATGAATAAAATACACATAGCAGTACTAGGATTTGTATGGTTTATCAAATAAATAAAATGGCAAATTGTTGAACTTTAACTGTATCCCAGATCACTTGAACCGAAATAATCACAAATGAACCACTAAACTACATCCAGCAATTGACACATAAATATAGAATACAACTAGGCAAGCATTAGAATCATAAAATAAGTTACTCTTGTTCATCATCAATCCATTAGGACCCATATGCACTCAGTCACACCTAAATTTTGACCTCAGTTTCTCCTCTTGTCTTGACAAAACAAATTGAAAATAATTATTGGAAATGAATGGTAATTACTAGCATTACCTATAGCTTTCTGCTGCTCTAATAGGGTTACCATCAGCAATGGCAAGCACCAAATTAGCATACCCAAGCCTCAACTTATCTGGGAGATCCTTCACCTGCCCGTAGTCTAACAAGGCAACCTTAGAACCTTTACAGATCAATATATTTCCAGGATGAGGATCTGCGTGGAAGAAACCACTCTTCAGTATCATTTGTCCATATGCTAGTGTCAAACTTTTAAGTATGTTCCTGCACTTGCAGAAAATTTAAAGAGGTGGATCACGCTTTTGTCAAGTGAAAATGAGAAATTTTGCACCAGTATAATGATTTCAAGAAAGCTAAACTAATAATTTCAGGAGAGAAGCCCTTTGAAAAGAAAATCCAAGAAACAGATACAAATATTTTTTTGCAAAATGACTTCATACTCTCTGGGATGATCAAGGGGCTTACCGCTTTGCTGCTGCTGCAATCTTACCACCAGGATTTATTCCTCTTTTGGCTATTTCATCACCAAGATTCAAAATCGGGATCCCTTCCATGTACTCCATCACAAAGGCCCTCCTACATAAACACAGAGGCATTTATCACCAAAAGGCTCCAGCCTGATATTGACTGTGTTTAGGACGAAAGAGGAGGTGCAACATATCAATGAAGACACCATAAGTTCAGGGCCCATGCATGAACCATCAGCATCAATATATTAGTAGAGTTGCTAATTGGGGTTTTAAAATATCTATAAAAAAATTGTTAGCCAATCAGTAACAACGTAATCTCACTAATTTCTTGTCATCAACATGAACCAATCTAACAGCTAGTAGAAAAGGGGTATCTAACTTTTGACACACAAGTTCATTCTGCCTGTTCATTGTGTTCAATCTATTCTCTTCTCCAATCACTGCACAGAAGTTTTTCTATGTTCTTAGTCAGTATCTAATCAGAATCACGTTCAGTTTGGCATCATTTGGCCTAAACAGCCACCAGTTCTATCTCTTAAATGAAAAAAATAAGCAGGGGGGAGTTCAGCAACTGCTACTTGAAGATCAAATAAATAGTTCACGTGTCCAAAATATGATCTGTTCATAAAAGTAGGCACAATAAATAAAATAGAAAGAAGCATCTCACTGCCTTGATATTCTTTATGCAAAATGAAGCAAAGCACGTAGTCAATTTGGTAGGACACACATACCTGCTGACCATATCCTTCAGAACTCGTGGCACTAAAACTGGACTTGTTTTATTATTCTCGTACAGAAATTGTCGGATTCTTTCCATAGCATTAGCCTCCCTTGTGAAGTCAAATTCATATCCAATCTTGAATAAAACAGATGTAACAAATTATTTAAGCGCTTCATATTTCCAGGTGTAAATTCCATCAGCACAAAGTTTACATTTTTTATAACAACAGTAGCATTCACAAATCTTGATATACGAAGTCAAACAAACAAGTTGAGAAACAGATTCCAACTTGTAAAAATTAAGCAGAAAAAACCAGCTGCTCGTTTCTTAAAATGCAAACCCACAATTCAGGAAATAAAAATGATATATAATTTTATTCAAACTTTCGAAGTAATCAGATTGAATCTAGAGGTAAAATTATCTTGTCACTGAATCTTCGAAGCATGAAAACATTTCGCAAATTCCTAATGACTGTAATGTTAGGCTCTGTAAAGGAGAAGGCCACTCTTGATCTTATGAGAAAGAAACCTAAACATTTGTGCCCATCTTTCTGTTGATGATTTATCGAAAAGGATCCATCAGCTGCCAATGTTTCAAAGCAAGTGTCTGATGAGATATCTAATTTGATGTTGTAGATAGAAATCATGTCAGTTTAGCTAGATTACAAATCATGGCATAGTCCTATCTACATGCATGAATGAAGTCCTGCTATACTGTTTGAATAAAATTGTTGATGCAAGGCTCACAAGAATATTGAAAAACAATATAATCTGTAAAATCATACTTCTCTGAATTTGTCCCAACCAGGAGTGGAAACAGCCACATAATTAACTAAAAATTAAAGGTAATTAAAGGTTTATTGGCTTTAAAACCTTTTAAATATCATTTCAACAAGTTGTCAGGAACAGTGAAGATGATTTATCAACCAAGTTGAAGATAAGATATAGCTAAAGAACGAGTGTATTTTGACATGGGCTAGGAAGACTTGGGATTTTTTTGTTTTGGGGGACGTAATTGGTAATCAATTAGTAAAAAAAGACACAAAATATGAATTTAATAAACTATATGTCCATGGACATAATAATCTAATATAAATTGCTTATAAAAATATTGCTTAGTGGTTGAACACATTTCACTCTAATTTTGCTAGATACCTTTTCTATTATACAATGTGTTCGATTGGAACGTTGGAGGTGATGAGCATTTCTAGTCCAGAATCTTTAACTTCGAATCCAAAACTTTCGATTTAACCAACTGGAACAAGAAATTATTAAAGAATCATTTCATCTAAAAACTCAAGTTGTTTAAGTGAGGTCTATATTATTTCTCTTACATACCTCTTCAAGTGAAACCTTTTTAGGCTTGAAACTTGCACAAACCGACACTATCTTGTGCTTGATTTTTCATCATATAGAATGAGTATAATGAGATTTGAACTCGTGACTGCTGGGGTCAACAAGATTCTGATACCATGTTAAGGAATCATTTCACCTACAAAACTTAAGTTGTTTAAGTAAAACCCAGAATGTGATTTATATTATTTTTTTACATAAATAACTACAACACACAGAGGAAACAAGTGCTGCCATAATCTACAAGGATAATAATACAAGAATAACGTGCACCTGTTTCTCCATTTCTTTTGTCACAGAGAACAGATCAAATTTGATATCTGTCTTTTGCATGTATAAAGCAAATGCTTGAAGATTATGTATGTCTGTCATCATCAGAGCCTGAACTCCAGGATGTTGGACCTATAATGCAGTTGAAATTAAATTTTTGCAGGCATTACCAAAGTTGTCAGCTTCGTTTCATAAAATCAATTTGATGTTGTATAGAAAAAAGTAAGAAAGTCAGGTCACATCAGTGACCCAAAGGCGAGAGATGAGGCGGCGCGGGAGACGATTTTTATTTCTATAGCTGAAACAGCACAGATGAAGTAATACCGGCACGTTACGGCCGACACTTGGCCGAAAAATCCAGAACGAGTCAAAATTTAAACTGAAGTAAAAACGACGTCGTTTTGTCTCGTTTTTTTAACTGGTACGAAACGTTTCGGCCAAAACGAAACGAAACTGACAACTATGGGCATTACAGAGCTCAAGAGATTGCATCCAAGAATTCATACCTTGACGACAACATCACTCTTGTCACCTTTCAATCTCGCCCGATGAACCTAATTGGGCAGGGAAAACATGTCAGATAAACATGATACAGTAAACTGTCATCTGTTGATCAAAAGCAACTTATGTTCCAATGTTTACCACCAGCAGATTTCAAGATTCCAGATAATTCCATTGTGAATAAAACCGTGTATAGCATGAAACATCTATCCTTCTAGCTAGGCAGATACTTTAAATTAAATGCAGTACCTGTGCAATTGAGGCAGAACCAAGAGGTTCCACATCAAATCTTTCAAAAATGTCCTCCATGCTTCGACCTAACTCTTTCTCCAGCACAAGCTTAACAGCATCAAATGGAGTTGGTGGAGCTCTATCGTACAGAGTAACAAGCCTTCTTACCCACGCTGCTGGAGCCAGGTCAGGCTTCCCAATGATCTGGGCAACCTAATTTAAATCCAGTAAAATTAATTACAGAAAGTATGAAGGTCAAAACTCAATAGAATTAGACTTCTTTCAGTGTATAGTTTAGCTTCAAAAAATCTCTCAAAGTCAAAGAACCATGCACTTACCTTGAGAAAGAACCCACCAAGATCAGAACACATAGCATAAATCTTTTCAGCAGCCAACTCATGCTGTCCTTCCCACAATGCCTCCCGCTTTTCCACATCCTTCACCAAACTCACCCTGAGTTGAAACACCTACACAAAACCCATTAACCAAATCCTTTTACACGCGCAAATTAAGCCACATATATTCACATGCAATCATATTGACGCATATCAACACAGAGAAAAAAAGAAAAGAGAAAAGATGAGAGAGCCTTACCTTATAGCCAGTGTAGATATCAGCAGCACGAACCCAGAACTGAAAAGAACGCTGCCATGGTCTAAACTGAGTAGAGAGCTTTTCTTGAATGTCTTTAAAATCAAGAAGACTAGGCATGGAGTGATTACAACGTCTTTTAAATGTGCTGTTTGCTTCTTCTTCTTTCCGGGTTTAGCAGTTACAGTTATACAAAAGGTGGATTTGATACTATGAATAACACTGTATTGAACAGAGAATGTGTTTAAAGGTTGTGGCTGAGGAACCTTAAAAATGAGAGGAGGAGGTGTGATTCCAAGGAAAGAGGAAGGAGATTTTTTTATATATCTGTTTACTATGCTTGGCTTCTAATTAAGACTTGGTGCACTGTCATGTGTCTGGAAAAGATTGCTTGATTATTGTTTCTTCGGCTGTTTGAAAGTACTGTAAAGTTTTTTTTTAAAGATATATTTTTTATTTATTTTTTCAAGTTATTTTATCAAAATCACATGAAAGAAAAAATAATAACTCAACAACAGAATTATTATAAAAGGTGGATGTGATACACGCACGTTCAGGCAAGCATGCAGTGTTGCTAAAACAAATCATCCTCGACCATGACTGAACATGAGCTGGGAATCATAAGCAGATGAGCCTCGACCTGCCAGAACTTTTTCATGCATGAATGATTTGACAGGCGACCTATCCAAAACAGAGGAGCAAATTATGAACCAGATTGACCAAGTATCGTAGAGAGCACCTAGTCTTGGATCATGAGCAGAAAACATCATGGCAGAATACAGAATACAGAATCCATATCAGTACATCCTAATTTTGTGAAATACAGAATCCCATTCGCATATATCTCAACACAGACCCGCTTCCCATCGGTGTGTTTACATCAAAAACCTCTTTGAGAAATGACACTTCTTCGCAAACCTCGCTAGTTCTCTAGTTAATATGCAGCAAAGGGGATACCTTTCAGGAACTTGGATGGAAGAATATAACTGCACCTGTCTACTTGATGCTTTCATGCTGTCTTTGGCTGGTTAATGGAGAAAACAAATGGAACCATGCTCTAAGGAGATCCTTGTACTTCAATCTCTACCAAGTGAACACGGATAGGAGTTGATTGCTGTGTTGCCTGCAAGAAATTTGCAAGCTTGTGACCCTCTCAATTAAGACAAGATATGGCAATCATCGTAGAATTGTTTCTTCTCCCAACACAAAGTCAACAAGCACTACAAGGCCTTCTAAACAAGAAGGGTCGTCGATATTAGTTGATCTACTGTTCTTCGAGTGCTTTAAATGTCTCAGTCTTTATTGCATCTCGTGGAAAAAATGCAAATATGAAAAAGCTGTTGAAGAAGATGTTGCAATTGATAATGACCCATCTTTGAATGAAGAAGATAGCATAGTGATCAGCTAAAGAAGCCTAAATGCAAATCACATGGAGGAAGACCATTAGCTCCGAAACAATATTTTCCATACAGAATTCACGTCTCTTGAAAAGGAGTTAATAAATGTGGTAGTTGTTAGAATGGTGGATAATTCAATTTAATAATTATAAAGATAAAATGTGTGTTTAATATTAAGATGTATACGTGGTTTTTTATTTAAAAATACATCTAAAAAATCTATTTTTGAGATTTTTTTTTCTGAAATCATCACATTAAAATAATTAGAAATCATTCAAGAATCACAGGAACTATTTTTTCAAGTCAAATGTACTTTTCAAAACACATATAAACGCAAAAAATAAATAATGTTTTACTTATTACTTGGTAGACCCTCACGTGATAATGGTAGAATAGTTGTGCATGATGAATTCCAGGACTCATAATATTTTTAAGAAAGGTGTGAAAATAATCCTGGATCACAACAAAATAGAGATCATTCTAAAGCCTTATAAAGGAGAAGCAAATAATCTGCTATCTAGTGACAGATTAGAAATGTGATTAAAGTTTGAAAATGATTTTTCATTTAAAAATACATCAAATAATATTTATTTATTTATTAAAAATCATTTTGTTACATCAACACATAAAAATAATCTAAGAAACATCAAAAAAAATTAATTTCAAATAAAAAATAAGTCATTTTTTTTTAAAATACTTTTGAAATACAATGACATATATATAGCCCTATGTTGGCTTAGTTGAGTGAGCACGGAAAGGAATTGATAGCCACTGCCCCACCTGCGTGAAAGTTGCTAGCTTGTGACCCTCTCGATGCAAGTCACTATACATGACAACCAACATTATAGAGCAAGCAAAAACCACCTAGTTAACTCAACTGTCTCCATCGATGGCATCATGTTTCTATGACAATGGCCATCGACTTTCAATAACACAAATATAATGGCCTTGCAACTCAATGTGTTGTATATTACGAAAGAGAACCTCAACAGCATTGCGATAACATAAATGTCGAAGTAATAGGGGCCCTAGTTGAGGTAGTTTTTCACTAGAGTTCATTATCAAAGGAGGCAGCTCAGGCTGCAAGGATTGATAGCTCCCATCTGTCAAAATAAGCACAGGAAAAAAGAATTCAATTCAGAAACTAGAAACTACTAACACACACGATCAGCATGCTCAGATTCTTAATAATACTTGGGCAAGGAAACCAATGAAGCGATGATCAAATGGGAAACATCCAACATTAAATCCCTATGCTCCATCTTTCTTTGGGATTCTTCAATTTTAGAGTCATTTCCGAATCACAACAAATGCCTACCTATTTCAAAGATCAATTACACGTGACAGCTTCTGGATCCGGTTTAATAAGAAGTCCCCTTGCTTGATAGTTGCTTGGTAGAGTGCGTTCTTTGCATCAGGGCGGTTGGTTTCAAGAACACCTGCAACCTTATCAATCTTGCAGTGAAGCTTCCCTGCTGCAATAAAACGGGATAGTTCCCTGCAGGCACAGAAAAGTTTGATTACATGCCAGCTTTCATGTAGTATAACTCAAAAGTTCTGGTGAGAAAGGAGCATGGAATTCAGCCACTCACAGATCAATGAACTCCAACGTCACCCCAAAAGCCTTGGCCATTGCTTCAATGGTAACACTCTTATAGGATTCCAAGAACTGGGAATAGACAACGGTTCTGACCTCCCTCATGTAATATCGGAAGTGTGGATGCAAATAGCGGTCCAGTTTAATTTGCTCAGTCAGGCCAGCTGAAAATAAAATCAAACAAAAATGAATATGGTTCCAGCAACAATAAATGTATATAATAGATTTATAAAGGATGTCATGTGTATCATATCTCTACTTACCAAATGCTGAGAAAAATGATTTATATTGACAATCATACAGAGAGTTCAAAAACTCTGAAAGGTGTGGGATTTTCCCGATCACTGTCAAGATCTCAGGAGCATCCACCACCTGCCAAATTCAATTAAAATAAGAAACAATGAAGCATAGTCAACTGGAGAATTACATGACAGAAGACCAAATCATAACCCTCAATACCTTTTGCTTGAGGGAAACTCTATCCAGTGATATGATGCTTGTAAGGACAGTATAAAATATGAAGGTGTCATATGGGAAAAGTTCATATGTAGTGAAGGTTGAAATAGAATCTAAAAATAAGTCGGCTGCCTTCTTGAAATTTCTAGTGGACATGCAATACAGGCCTTCATAAACCTTTAAACGGTTCTTCCTTTCCCAGTCACCTCCCTCTTCAAACAAGCTGCCATAAAGACATAAACACTTGTAATGAAAAAAATACAACTTCTATGATTTTGACAAGGCAGAATCAAAGAGAAAATGCAATTAAAGAATTTATGTCTTTACTTGTTTGCTTTGTCAATGCTCTTGGAAATGAGATCAAAATCCATGTAGAAAAAGCCAAGCTGTAGAGTATAGAACACCAAATCCATCCTTTGCCCAACTGCAACTGTTTTGCCTTCTGTCACCTTGAGTTGTTCCAATGCTTTATCCTGGTTCAAAAGGGATGGGAGTTTGAGTAAGATATTCACTAAAAAGAAAATAGATGAAACAGACAACTGTTACAAAAAAAGTAGGAGGTCATTGTTAATCACCTTGTCACCAATCCGAATGTAGAACAAGGACTTAGCTAAATGAGCTTCTCGAACTTCACTTTCACCTAAGTTTTCTTCAGCATCAGCAATCCTATAAAACAACCAGAACTGAACCATATCAGAAGAGTAACCACACACTATAAAGTTTTTGAATCTGAATAGCATGCATGAAGCAGAATACAGTGCTAGTAGTTCAATATGACCAACTGAACCATGAGAGTGTCCCATCTTTGAGACTCTAATGCTCAGATTCTACAGAAAAGATCCCAAACCTTCTATGATAAGACCCATCAACAACACTTAAGCTGTTATTCATCTATTTACAATAATATCCACAATCCATGAAAGAATAAAGGTGGAGAATCATGGCCAAGACAGAGAGTAAGACACTCAAACAACACTTCTTTGTTGTATAGTTACATACACATCCTCAATACAATTCAATTATTATTTCAAACAATCTATGATAGACACTAATTAAATTTCTTGTCCTGCATCTTAACCACACTATATTTACTTCTTGCAAATGCAAGCATGTGCCATCACCATAGAGGTAGACACATTTAGGTGATAAAACTTACTCCCATTTGAGCAACCAAAAGAGCAAGTGTTGCTATCTCCATTTGGAATTCCTAAGCCAAGAGTTGAATAGCATAAAAGAAAACAGTGTCAAATTGGCAGGCATCCAATTTGGTATCATTGGCCTAAGAAAATATTTCAGAAATTTTCTGTATTTAGTGAACAGACAGCAAATAGATAATGATTCCTTCAATAGCATCTTCTAAATCTCAAACAAACACTTCAGTAGGATCTAGGAGAAATAGAAAGGCGTTATGGCATTAAAATTCCCAGGGTTTAGCCAGGGCATAACACAGGACTGACTGCTTGTAGTGATTAAACAATGAATCCATGAGCTCCAAAGGCGTGGGAGGAGCAAGGGGAAGCCACCCCCTACAGTCATTTCTGCCTACATCTCCAGACTATGTTCAAATAATCACGCCCCGTTATTTTTCCAATACATGTAGTGCATTAGAAATATATTTTCCCATCATTTCCTATAATCACAAACAGAAATATCCATGCACAATCAAGCTAGTGAACCTCATAAAGCATCCCTCAATGGCTGCAGGATCTCTCAAATTAACCATTCCTTGAAAGCATCTTCAAAATCTAAAAATCAAGTTTATTTTCACCCTTCTTTGGTTTTGTAGACACATCTTACTTCAGCATACAGACAAGCAAATTATTCACAACTAAATCTAGTGATTGCTTCCTAAAAAGGTTCAAATCCAATTGAATTACACAAATATATATATTCAAATACACAAACAGCCAACTAATTCCATTATATCATCTGGTTGCAATCATTTCTTCAGTTTCACCAAATGGATTTTCATCCCTCAGCAGAATTGCATACTGCAGACTTCAAATCCTTTTAAGCTTCTATATCCGCTCTCCTCACTTTCATAGACCCATCCAAGGTAGTCAAAATCGAGATTTTGACACGGATCGGAAAGGGCTCCGAAAAATCGGATCGTAAGATCGGATCGTAAAATTATAGAAAGATCGTACCCGAAATGTCCGTACAAAAATCGTAAAATCACAGCTAAAATCGTGTAGGTAGAAAAATCGTAAAATCGTAAGTAAAATATTTCTGAATATAATATAACATAATTATGGCCAAAAAACTTCATTAGTTAAGGTTCATGTATGATTCAAAATAATTGAAAAATACATTACAAAACAATTATGTCCATAGAATTTCATTAGGTAAAAATTAACAAACTAAAAATAAATATTTTGTTGATGTGAAATATAAATTAATTAATGTTATTTATTATCTTAAATTAATAGGATTTTTGTAAAAATATTTTTTATGCTAATTATTATTATTATAAATTTATAACCCCCCGTAATATACCTAATTACCTTTTTTTTTTATTATTATTATTATAATTTATAACTAAGTATAAAAGGTCCCCACTCCCCACCCTAAATCCCTAATTCCCTTTCCCACGCCGCCGCCCTCATCTCTTCATTCTCTTATCTCTTCTTCATTTTTTCTTCCTCCTCCAGTCCTCCTCATCCTCTTCTCCTTCACAGTTCATTCTCAAAATCCTCGCTGACGATTTTTCTTCCTCCTCCAGCCTGGGAGCGTCGAGACAGTGAAGGAAGGAAGGGTGTTTCTGAAATGAAAAATAGAATTGAAGAAAGAAGAAAACCTACGCTGCGCACAGTGAAATATGCCGAACGCGTAAAATCGGTCCGCTTTTTACGATTTCACGATTTTGAACGATTTTGAACCGAGTTTGACCGAGTTTGACCGGTTTCGATTTTTCTACCGGTCCAACCCGGTTTTCGGAGCCAACTCGCAAAATCGTACGATGTACGATTTTGCGAGTTGGCTCGCGATTTTGACTACCTTGGACCCATCCATCATCAGTCACTAACCCATTTCAAACCATGCTTTTAAAAAAAAACTAATTACATCCCAGATGAACCCACTAAATTTAGACTCGATAACTCTTCTTAAGCTCACCAAGTTATAAGTAGCATTTATGTTCTCCTCAATTGTGAACACATGCTTAGTTAAGAACAAACTGTAGCAGGTGATAGATGTTGTATGAAAGACAAATTATACATACATAATATAAAGACGGTTAATTATGAGAAATGCATTACAATTTTTATATTATAAGTTCTCCCATATACATTTTTGCTCATATTCATCCTCTTCAGACAAGAACATGCTTCATTTGAAGCTCCCACACCCATTAACAGTCAAATGAGGGACTAAAATCTAAATCAGCTGGCACAAAAAGGAAAGATAAACAGTAATGACAAAAAAACAACTTTAAGTCTTCATTCAATTGCTACCATGTACTTCTAATTAATAAAAAAAATCCACCAATATCAAGCCCAGTCTATTGAGGTCAGAATTACAGTTGAATTTGTCAACCCTAGGCTAGCATCTTAACCATAACACGTTCATTCCTTGCATATGCTAATTTGTTCCTCACATATACTAACATGTATTCTGCTGCCAAACCAGTTAGATAAAAAGAGAGCATTTGTGTTTGAAAACTTGCTTCCAGTTTGAGCACTTATGGAAGCAAAACATTAGTACATTTATTTAGACACCCCAGGTCAAGGGTAGAATAGAAGATAAACTCTTGCAAAATCAGCATATATCTGATATGGCATTGTTTGACTTATTCATCAAAATGTAGTAATGCCTCCCTCAAAATGAAATTTTAGATCCCAAATCAAGACCGTTAATTTTTATTTATTATTGTGCTTGATCATTTCATTCTTTATTTAATTATTTTTGCACAGCCAGGTACTCGCTATACATGTCTAAATCCAAGTCAAACTCTTAAAATAAAAGGCACACCTTAATGGCTGAAGGATCTCTCATAATCATGATATGGATCCCTTTAAATCATCTTCTAAATCTCAAAATCAAGTTCATTTCACTTTGTTCAGTATAAATCATCTAATCCCAAAATGAGATGTACAGTGTAAATACTAGAATAAAACTATAAGAAGACTTTGAGCCAACAAGTTCCAGATATCTACAAGAGGTTGTTTAACCTCTAAATTTTTTATCCCACACCCACCGGAACTCCTACTGAATGCCCCAAGTCTTTTATGCCACCATTTTCACACACCTCTATCACAAACTCATTCTTGACTAGCCAGCCAATCCACTCTAACCAACCTCTTAAAAAAACATTATTTCATCGCAAACACACCAAAAAACCTAAAGCCAATTATTTTTCTTAGGCTAACAGCTTCCAGCAACATCACATACTCCTCAATTATGCATGTATCCTAAACCTACAATGCTAGCGAGTGATATCAGTATTTGGATAAGCCCCAAAAATTATATAGCAAAAAAAAAAAAGGAAATTAAAACAAAGGAGCAGAATTATAGAACACCCATTTTAAGTTCCTTGTTTTCCTACACTCGTTTTTATTCATTTTCAACAGCACCACACAAAAATATACCTCACCTCAATCTTCACATCAGGAAACAACCCAGTTAAAGAATACTTTATAAATAATTGACACTAATTGATAAATAAACAATAGTTCAGCGCTACCCTGTTACTTCTATCTAATATTGAGCTCCACTGATTTTACCCTAATCAAGATAATTAAAAAAGAGCAGAGTAAATAACTAAATATAAAGTTCAAAATTATAATTTAGTAAAATATTTAACAAACATGTCCAACTTGAAAACAAAAAATTAAATAAAAAACTCAAAACTCACTTCTCATCGAGCTTTTTAAGCTCGTCTTCATTCTTAGCTCGCATCGAATCCAAAAGACTCTGATCTTTCTCTAGCAATGACTCCGCCATTAGGGTTTCATACAAAGGAACCATATCTACACAAGAAAAAAAGAGATTAAACGACTTAAGTAATTGATCACTGAGTTGCAACCCGGCAAGTAATTACCGTCAGTTTTGATAGCCGTCAAAACCTCCTCTTTCAAGTGGACCTTCTCGATATCTTGGACGTCATGGTGAGTCAACAGGAACAGCTTGTTAGCGAGGACGAGATGAGGTTGCTGAGTACCCTCTTGGTTTTCCATTGTGGATTGTATCGGTGGTGATTCGGCGAGTTGGGTTTCTGGAGTTTCTTTTCGAAAGGAGAGGGGGGTTTGCTTGAGCAAGGAGTAAGCGAGAGATAGTGGGAAAGCGATGAAATTGAGAATTTTGGTGTTATAAAGGGGAGGGATGTGATTCGGTGAGAAACGTTAACCCGTGCTATGTTATGAGTAGTGTTGTATTTCAATTTAATTTATAACACAAGAAAAGGAGATTTTGGCTTTATAGATAATTTATAACACAAAAAATTATATTTATTTACCAAGTTTAAAAAATTATATTTATTTACCAAGTTTAAAAAATTATAGTCTATATTCTTAATTAAGTTTTTTTTTAAAAAAAACATAGATTATTCTCATATGTATAATATATAGATTCTCAGACAAAACCAGTCAAAAAAAATCTTCTCCAAATATAATTTATCTCTCTTTAAATATCATTTTCTTATTCTTTTCATAACTACCTAATCTCAAATCAAAATCTAGTGTTTTTAATTGATTTTTTAATCTTTTTCAATTTGTTGGCAAAAGAAAAATGATTCCAAACAAATCTCATAATTATTCATTTTCCAATAAGATTCATATCGATCCCATATCTTGAATTTTATGTTAATCGAGTTAACTCAAATTGACTTAATATTTAGTTATTTATTTCTTTTTTTTTAATTTCACTTTTTATCATTTAGTTTTCTTGAGAGTTGATTTCCATTTATTCAAAAAACAGTTTATTTGAACTTGCAATTGTAGATTCAATTTTATGTGCTATGCAATTATCGATTACTCGGTACAACCTAATTATATAGGAAACTTTATCGAAACTTTGATAGATTCATGAATAATGACCTTGCATGATCCTTATAATAAATGAGTTGCTATACACACACACAAAAAAGTATTGTTTTGCAACAATCACAAAGGAAATCAAGTGAAATTTGTATCCAAATATTGGGGTTATTATAAGTTTTAAATTTCAGGGTCAATCTAATATGTTGTTGTTTTAGTATTACTAAGAACATATGTCATCTTGAAATTTCTTAAATTCAAATCATGGTTTTACTAGTTTGTGTTTCTTTTAGACTCATTAAGGGTGTGTTTGGTATTGCGGTTGATGTCGTGGTTGAGGTTGAAAAAAAATAGTTTAAAAAAAACGATTTTACTACGGTTCAAAATAAGCAGTGAAGTGTTTGGTTAAAACTGTGGTTGAGTTTGAGGTTGAAAAAAAGCAATTTTGTGTGTTTGGTTACAAAACTTTTCATTTTGCTTTTAACTTGTGAAATTACAGAACACGTGCGCGCGTGCACACACACACACACATATATTGTTTTTTAAATATTTAATAATTATAATAAAAAATATAATTAATAATTCAAGTAAATTAGACACTTGTTTTTATTCTCCCATCAAATTACTTGTAATTTCATCCAAACTAAATTCATACATAAAGGCCTCTGCGATCCCAGAACAATCGTAAAATATCATTTAAAACAGAATTAGAATTGCGAGACAGAAATTATATTGTGATATTCGTGTAATATATTTATTTATTGTAATTAATTTTTAAATTATTTTAATATTAAAAATATATTTTTTATAAAAAAAAAATATGTATGTATATCCCCCGCCCTAGCCCTATATATATATATATTAGCCCCCCCGAATTGTAACGCACGGAAAGCAGCCGTTTCAATCTTAAAAATAGATAGGTTCCATAACCACACCAGCTTTTTTTACACTTACCAAACTCACGCTTGCAGGTGCAAGCTGTGTTTTCAACAAAACACAGTTTTGATCTCTTAAACAAGCGGGCATTAAGTCAACTAAATAATGTAAAGGCAACTTGCTTCTGAGTTAATTTTAAACCCGAGTTAGACAAAATGCTGAGGTTGATCTGCTTGGTTGGGTTACATAACAATGCAAACAATTACTTTTTATACAAAAAAAAAAAAAAAAAAAAACCCATCTTTTAAGTTCAATTCTTTTTATAAATCAAAACCGAACCAAAACCGGGTATAATTAAAAAAAAAATTGTTTGTTTTTTTTTAATTTGACTGTTTTTAATTGATAAAAACAAAACCAAAGCTAAAATATTCACCCCTGCATCAGGGCACCACGAGAGATTCTGCGCATTAATTGTTGAACGAAATGAATTGCCTCACAATTTTAGCCTCCGAACAATTAAAAGACTCTTTAATTTCCTTTAGCTTGGATCCCTTTTCCTTGTCATTCTCTCTTGCTGAGAACTCTAATCAGCCGGGAAACCGTTGGAGAATTCATATTCTCATTTAATGCTCAACTAATCTCGACTCCATTTAATGGTAAACTATTTTAATTATCATCCTCTAATTCGCACCGTTTAGATTGTAGTGATGGGTAAATGTGTTTTGATACTAAATATTGGTTTACTAAATGTTTGAAGAAGAAAGAAGGTTGAAAAATGATTAAAATTACATGGAAAATTTAGGGTTCTTGCAAATAGTGATATTGATAGTTCATCATTCACAATTAAATTTATTACGAATTGAATTTCATTGTTTTTTCATGCATAATATTTTCATACTAATGACCTGAGCTATGAGGTTGAAGAAAATATATGACTATTTTTCTTGATTTTATCATTCTACATTGCTCTTTTTTTTAATAAAAAAATCTTTGTGATTTTTTTTTAAAAAAATTTCTATCAAGTTAATCCAATCTTATAATCTACTTTACAAGTTTTACAGATTTATACGAGTTAACTTGCATCTTTATTACTCAGCTCACATATATATCACGCTATCTCAAATTAACTCGAATCTTGATCCATTTTTCTCTTTTTTAATTCAATTACGTACTTCCAAGGATTTTTTTTCCCTATGCTATCATGATTTATTATTATTATTATTGTTATTATTATTATTTTAGTTTTGAACTTGTACTATTATTGTCAATTCTCTTTTTAACATCTACTTAAAATAAAACTAACCTATTAAGTATAGTTAGAGATATAATTCGAGTGTTTTATTTATTTATTTATGTAAAATTCACATGTAATACTTGGACATATTTTTTTTTTCATAGAAAAAAAAACTATGCTTGAGCAAATATCTATCTCGAGCGCTGAAGGCAGTCTAATTTTTTAAAAAAGAAAAAAAAAAGGCTCAGTGCATTTGCAAAACGTTGACATGACTGCCAATCACAAAAAAGATTACAAATATATAAGCTGCACGTCTCATATCCCAGGTAAAAGCTGCGAGGTGCTAAGCCTGTGAGCCTCAAGAAAATGGTTTCTCCTTCCACGTATTTCTCTTCCCAAATCACACTAATCGCTATTTTCTTTTTCTGCTCTGAGAATTTTGCTTTTACCACTACAGCTCATACCTCTGGTGGTTCCTTCACGAAGATATACGCCTTCGGTGATTCCTTTACAGACACCGGCAACACCAGGTCGGCGTCAGGTCCGAATGGTTTTCGCCATGTCTCAAACCCTCCGTACGGCAGCACCTTCTTTCATCACCCCACCAACAGATACTCTGATGGGCGACTTGTGATTGACTTTGTAGCTGAAACGTTGTCGTTGCCATACCTGCCACCTTACCTAGGCCACAGGGGCAAAGCACCTCACGGGATCAACTTCGCTGTTGCTGGCTCCACAGCAATAAATCATGCTTTCTTTGTCAGGAACAACCTCTTGTTTGACATGACTCCTCAATCTATACAAACCCAAATGATTTGGTTCAACAAGTTCTTGGAGAGTCAGGGATGCAGGGGGGCGGTTTCATCGAGCCCTGAGTGCAAGGCAGTGCTCGATGGTGCGTTGATCTGGGTTGGTGAAATCGGAGTCAATGACTATGCTTACACTGTTGGATCTTTCGTGTCAAGTGACATAGTTAGGAAGCTTGCAATCGCCAGCGTCACCGGATTCCTACAGGTAATAACCCGATTTTCTCGTTAAGAAATTATTTTCATTTAAAAATTTAAAATGTTAGGTGAAGTCTCAGAATATAATTTATATTATTCTTTAACGCACTCTCTCAAGTGAAAACTCTTTGGACTTGAAACATGCATATAGGTCTACATTAACCTGTGATTGATTTTTATCAAATAGAATGATAGTGGTGAGATTTGAACTCGTAACCACTGGATCAATAAAGCTCTGATAAAATGTTAAGAGATCAACTCACCTAAAAGCTTATTAAGGAACCATCTCAGCTAAAAGCTTAAACTATTAGGTGAGACTCCATAACATGATTTATATTATTTTCTAACATACCTTCTCAAATGAAAACTCTTTGGGCTTGAAACTTGCACAAACTCACACTAACTTGTGCTTGATTTTTATCAAATAGAATGAGGGTAGTGAGATTCAAACTCGTAATCGTTGGGTCAACAAGGTTCTGATATCATGTCAAGAAACCATCTCACCTAAAAACTTAAGCTATTAGATGAGACTCCAAAATATGATTTATATTATTTTATGACAGCTCTCATGCTTCTACATTGCGATAATTCCATTTTAATTAACAAGCAAGATCAATATTGCTGATGATATCGTTTATGGTACTTCACTTTATGAAATTACAGACATTGCTGAAGAAAGGTGTGAAAAATATTGTTGTTCAAGGTCTGCCCCCAACAGGATGCTTGCCACTGGCCCTGGCCCTGGCCGCTGTAGACGACAGAGATGATCTAGGCTGCGTGAAGAGTGCAAACAATCAATCCTACACCCACACTATTGTTTACCAAAAGACAGTGGAAGATCTCAGAAAACAGTTCCCTGATGCTGTCATCACTTATCTTGACTACTGGAATGCTTACGCCATGGTAATGAAGAATCCGGAGAAGTACGGGTTCAAGGAGCCATTCATGGCATGCTGCGGATCAGGAGGTCCGCCCTACAATTTCGATGTGTTTTCAACATGTGGCTCGGCTGAGGCAAATGCCTGCCCAAACCCTTCTCAGTACATTAACTGGGATGGGGTTCATCTCACTGAAGCCATGTATAGAGTGCTCAGTCGCATGTTTCTGAGTGGAAAATTCAGTCATCCTCCATTCGTTTCCTTGAGGGGTAGGAAACAGCACGGGTGAATTGTTCCTGATCGAACAAGCTTCAATAATGGTGTTTATGGTCAATGAGATCTAGCTATATGGCTGAGACTAAGGGTTGTTAACGGTTTCAAAGCGTTTCGACGCGTTGTACTGTTTATGTATATATAAATATAATTAAATATATTAATTAAAAAAATTAGTTCAAATACAAAAATAAAATTATTTAGAATCATGCAATTTAATCTTAAAAAAAGACAATAAAATAATTTTTCTGAACAAAATTATAAACATGTATAATATTATGAGAATGTCATCATCAATCTCGCAACATCATTACATCCTTTAATTGCTAAGAAATTTTAACATAATATATATAAATATGTCAAGAGACTCCTCATAAAATTTCATCTCAATCTAACGGTCAGAGATATAATTGATATTATAAAATTATTTATTATTTAAAAAAACACTATTTGGTCGGAACAGAATGAACGGAATGAAACCGGAACGTTTTAGCTGAAAACCCGGAACAAACCAAAATTTAAATTTAGATAAAAACAACGTTGTTTTGTCTTTTTTTAACTGGTATGAAATATTTCTACATAAACAGAACGAAATAGAAAACTATGGCTGGGACTTGAGTTAGCGGTTCAAGACATATATGTACAAGTCACCAAATATATACTTTTTATGAGAGATTCTTTCTTATGTCTTTCACATTTCTTTCTATAATTTAAGACAGTTGAACTCGAGTTGCATGTATTATCGTGCAAGTTTTCTTAGATTTTCACTAGGTTACCACGAGTACTTCACTTGATGAAGATAAAGAAATAGAGGAGGATGCATGGGCTCATCACTTTGCTTCCAAAAATGACAGGCAGCTAGATCCTGAAGGAGATTTTATGCAGCTCACAAAGCATTCTCCTTCAAATAAAGACTCATAACTGCACTTGAGGTCTTGACTTATCGCTGGCAGGGATTTTTTTCTTTTTTCTGCACCTGATTCGAGTCTCTTTGTATATGTTTGTCACCCCTGCAGTAACTTACTTGTTTATTGAAATTAGCAGGATGTTCAGTAGATCTGAGGATTAGTTATGGTATATATAAACTGCCCGGATAAACCGGTTATAAAAAAAAACAAAAAAAAACTCATAACTACATGATTTGCCAGTAGTATGTGACCTAAAACTCCCAACTACTTCCTGGAATGGTTGACTCTTGGGTTTAAAGATCATGTAGGATGCGCCACGCATTCTAGCTCAACCACTATTTCTGTTTTTTCCTTTGAATACGACATAAACGGGTCCTCTCAGCAATGCAGTAAAATGTCAGCCAGAATTCTGACTTTTCTCTTTACCTTGGAATCCTTGTGCCCTCTTCTCTAATCCTTCTATCCTCCCCTTCTATAGTTTTCCTTATATGACAGGGAAATCAATGTGAATAACATGAGTGGTTGATTGCGCAGGAATAAACATTTCCTGCTTTCAGCTAGAGACTTGAATCTTCAGAAATATGCTGCCAAGGAGAAACATACTGGCTTCAACATTTTGAAAACGAAAATTTTATATATGGTGTTTACAGAGCGGGTTCTTAAATAATATATAAAAAAAGAAAAAGATAAAGAGATTTGTTTCTCTTATGATCTTAGGTTTAATCTTTATGATTGCTAATATGATAATCATTGAAAAGCTTATATGGTTATTAACTTCAAGATTCGTGTGATTAATTGAGGTACACACAAACTCAGATACCCACGTAAATAAAGGAAGAAGAAGAGAGATAAGGAGAGAAAAACAAAAGAGCGTGCCTTTCAGAATCTGAAACAGGCATCAGTGCAGCAGTTCTACTCATGTACTTGGCAGATCACAATTATGTTTCTTATGTTCCTGGTGAGTAGAGCAGGAAATCATACCATGTTGACTTTCTCCACATACTCTGACCTTTTCTTCCTATAGATTGTGTAGTGACATAAACTGAAATTTCAAGTATCCAGTTGATTTGTACCATCGCAATCAAACAAGGCTAGAATAGAATAGCAAATTTGTTCATCCATGTATTGTGAAGATGTGGAATATTGTAGCTCCAGACTACTAATTCATGATTTCAGCCACACATGCAACACGCAAGAAACCAAAATATTATATCGATCAACTTGTTCGTGTATCATTTGCATGGAGGATTTTGCAAATCCAAGCTTGAAATGGACAACACGAGAGAATACTACACATATTCATGAACTCAATAAGGGAGCACAGAAACAAGTTTGTAATGTTACACCCTTCAACTGAAATGTGATAATGGAATCCCTTCTCAAAGCAGGCAAAAGAAAAATGCGTGAACAGGCATGAAATCTACCCTTATACTGAAGGAAACTTGCTAGTTATGTTACAATTAAGAAGGTCACCATGTTAAGAACTAAAGCATCCAAATTGTTCGAAAGATAAAGATCTAAAAATTTCAATGGCACAGCAAAAATGCATGACTGGCTTTCATTCTTCAGCATATCATTTCCCGTAAATCAGTCCAACAATCAAAGTCAAATTATGATACTCTGACAGATTCCCAAAGCAACAAGCTTCTTAGAAAGCTGGAAGAGGCAGATGTCACAGTTTGAAGTATTTCCATGTTCCTTTCTCTTTCCTTGTACATTCCCAAAAAGAAAAATGAATAAATAAACTGTGCTGGAAAATTTCTGGATTTGATACAATGACCAGGGTTTCTTCCATTGATCATCTACATTATTTCTGAACAGTTAATAAATTATGAATGCAATTTCAATGTGGAAACCTCACCAGACTTTATGTCCATGTGATGGCCTGCTATTTTTTATCCAAATTTGAAATGCCATTCTTCCTAGTCTATCAGATTAGATTAGGTGCTCATAATACATCAGGAATATATCATCCGGGATATCTTTTGGCAAGTTGTTTATAAAAAGATAGAACCTCAAGATATCTTCCTTTAATACGGTTTTAGTGTCAACCACATCACCAATGCAAGTGAGAACCCAGAGATCTTCTGAATTTACTCTCTTTAGACTTCCTCGACAAAATGGGCAAGATTCTGACCTTGTGTTCCTGCAAAGAATGGGTGTCAAATGTTAAACCTACAGGCTTTTTCCACTATTACATGTAATGGCGGACGGTATCAGAAATGAAAGAGGTAACTGTGAAGCTTAACAAATTACATACCATTCATGGTAGCAGTTGATACACATTGCATGGCAGCAGCTTGGCGCAACCATTTTTGTGCAAGGTTCCAAGCAGATCCCACATTCGTCTTCCCTCAGCAGATCTACATCTGAAAGTTTCCTCCTATCTTCTAGTCTGTTCTTGACAATCATCTCCAAGCGGTGGCCTTCTTCCTGGGTTGCATCTGGCTCAACTGTATCACCATGAAGACGCTGAAGTGATGGTAATATAACAGCTGCAATTTTGAGTCGGTCAGACTTCAATGGATATATCTATGCGTAAGAACCAAAAAAACTGCCAATCTCAGGATGTCAAGATATTATATCCTATTGAGGATTTATCACCATGAAGTCTTGCAAACACAATTCTTAGCAACATCATGGTTTTCCAGAATGAATGCCCGTGTAAAGTTCTCAATGTAACTAATCACTTATGAAACATAGAAAACCAGAAAAATGCTGAATGTTCTGTAAAGCAATATATGCCACCATTCCCATCTTTCCATCCATCTACCACTTTCTGTATATGTTATCAACAGTCATTCTTTAGATATGAAAACTATGGAGGGAATACAGTTTTTTTACACACCATAGAATTGCCTAATAGTTGCTTTCCGTCCGCATGAAGAGATCTTTGGCTTCCTGTCTGAGCATACCTAAAAACAGAAGTACCTATTCAGATCACGATATTCAAAGAACTGTAGTTTGATTCTTGAAAAGGAAAAAACAAACTAACTAGTTTGAAAGAGTAAAGCATAATAAGCACGTAAACAGCTGACTGACCTTATATACAACAATGTGGAAAAGGTTAAAATAAGTTGAAAGTAGACATGTACATGAGCAATCCATCCACTGGAACAAAAACAGAAAAACGGGTGCCAAGTGATTAGAAACCAGTTTCATTTGAAGACAGGAACCACTTTTGGCTCTTGGAATAGAAGCTGCCCTGCAAATGTCAACCCTCGAGTAAATCCTCACAGGAATGAACCTCAAAGAAGTAGTGTTGTAGTCTTAGCAGGTCATAATTCAGTCATGCTTTACAATGCTCCAAAATCCAAACAAAACAAGGAAACTAAAATAGTAGCATAAATGAGGCTAACTCAGCAAATTATAGTGCGCACAACACAGCAGAAACACCATATTTTCTAGAACGAAGGCTTGCTCTTCAAAATGCCAAATTGCTATAAACAGAAGCAGTTGCATCATTTCTGGTGTGCCAAGTTTAGTTTTTTTATTATAATTATTAACATTATTACAGGCTATAAGTTCAATTCATCAACAAGAACTGAGCGTGGACTGTTAACAAACCATAATTGCCCAGATGAGTGTTTTGTCAGAGAAAGCCTTAAATTGCACATGTAATGATGAAAATTTAAACCATCAAAACCAAAGGTTAAACTGAACATAAAAGAAAGGAACTTCTATAAAAACCCACATTAATCATGGAATTTTTCTGGTTCTCCATAGCATAAAAACACTACAAGAAAAATAAAAATTACAGTTTACAAATGATATACAACACACAGGCCAAAAAACTTCCCGAATTTCAACAGTTGCAGAATATCAAGCAACTAAACGAATATAAACAGCAAAGAAAACAATAACCCCCCCCTCCCAAAATTAAATAAAATAGAAATAGAAACAGTCAGAGAGAACACTCACAGCAAATTAGCATGCTGAATATCGGCCTCAATAATCTTAAGGGAGTCTTTGTACGATGACATTGCAGCAAGCTCATGATAGTCCATCATCTCTCTTACTTGGCTATGGCATAAATTTTCAAGAACAGTAGAACAAATATACCAAGAAAGAAATGATCATAAAAGGAAAAGTGGAAGCTTTTCTTGATTGTTGAACACAAATCAAAGAAATAAAAGGAACAGTTCGTTCTTTGGAGACCAAAGCCTAAAAGGGGTGAGAAAGTGAGTGTAAGAGGCAGCCTGGTCATGAAACTCACAACCCATCACATCCTTAACATGTGATTTCTTTTTTAAAAAAATAAATAAATTTGTGGCTCTTTTGTTTATGAAGGGTCAGTTTCTTTTTGGTGTAGAAACATTTTTGAAAACAAATTCTTTTTTGATGGCTTTAATTTAAATAAATTTAAAAAATAAAAAAAAATATTACTTTAATAAATTTCAAAATAAAAAATACTTTTTGATAAAAACAGTTACCAAACTTGCTAAAAAAATTTAGATTATTTTAGTTTGGTAAACGGTTAGGATTCATGGTTTGACTTAGTTCTTGGTGTTGGACAGTCAGCCTTTTGGTGGTGCAGGTACGAGTAGGTGCTTACTCAAGAATTAATCTCTTTTTTAGCGAAATAAAAAAGGATTTCAGAAAAAATACTAATTTAATTCCTAATTAATTCATTCTGTTCTAGATTAAAACAAAAAAGTAATAATAATAAAGAATATTAATAATAATTAATTTTTTTGAATAAGAGTCAATCTTCAAAATGGACTACAATATATATATTGAAAATCTTGAGATGGTACATTACCCGGTGGCGTCGTAAGCTATCCTCTTTTTTTTCTAGCGAGAGAGAGAGAGAGAGAGATGGAGACTTTGACTAGTAAACGGATGAACAGCACTTATAACCACTTTAATTATAAGAGCATCTCCAGCAGCAGAGGCATCCGGGAAGCCAAAGCCAAAAATTCAAATATTTGGCTTTTTTGGGTTAAATTTCGTCTCCAGCAGAGGAGCCAAGTGAAGAGCCAAAATGGCTTCTTCATTTTCTGGAGGCATCCGGGAGCTATTCTAACAGATCAAAACCTGCAGAGGCAAATTAAAATAGAGCCGTTGAAATAGAGCCGTTGGCCATGCCACAATAAAAAACCCAGACCTTTGGGATAATTGAAACACACAACACACAACCGATTCAACAAAGCAACATCAACCCGGAATTCAACAATTAAAAACCCATCAACACAAACGAACCCACGGAATTAAAAAATTGAAAAAAACATTTGATTTTGCATCCAA
This sequence comes from Salix suchowensis, assembly GCA_029030765.1. Classification (NCBI taxonomy): domain Eukaryota; kingdom Viridiplantae; phylum Streptophyta; class Magnoliopsida; order Malpighiales; family Salicaceae; genus Salix; species Salix suchowensis. The sequence goes on from CM054991.1 coordinate 7,887,974, forward strand.
TCCGAAGAAGAAAAGTTGGCGAGAAAATACCTTCATCCAAGAGTAGAGTGAGTGGGAGAGGACATGAATTCCCCAGAACGTCTTCCCTGCAGAAAATAGTCCACGACTCTTACGGGAAGCAAGGGCTCCACGTTGTAGACCTTGCCCTCTGATTCTATGCGAGAAGTGAAGGCTAGATCAGCATTGCGTGTAGTGAGCATGAGAGAGGCGAAAGAGTCGAGAGGCGAGAGGTGAGCTGGGATTTGTGGGGAGCGGCGCAAATGAGAGGTGAAAGAGTCGAGAGGTGAGGTGAGCTGGGATTTGTGGGGGGCGGCGCAAATGAGAATATGATGAATGAGGTAGGGTTTCGGGGGGTGATATTTAGGAATAAATAATAATAATAATAATAATAATAATAATAATATTTAGGAGGAAAAAAAAGTGTAATTAATAAAAATATTTAGGAGGAAAAAAAAGTGTAATTAATAATAATATTTAGTTAAAAAATAATTATGTGAAATTGGAAATTTACGATGTTGTTGATCAATTAGCTTAATTTATACAATGTATTTTTTATGCAGATGGCAAAGAGAGGTTTAAATTTGTAATTGATTTGATTGAATTATTTGTAATGGAATGTATGTTTAATTAATTATTTGTAATTTTCTTTAAATATTTTGGGAGAATTTTTCAATATTTTAGAATTTCAAATTTAAATTATTGCGGGGTTTTTAATTTTAAATTAATTTTTTTTTAATTTCATATTAAATCTGAAAAATTAATAATTATATTGTTGGAGGGTTTTTTAAAACTAATTATTTAATTATATAACTTACTCCTATTAATTGTATAATTAATTGCATAATTAAATTATATATATAAAATAATTGCATTATATTAAAATAATAATATAAAAAAAATGGCTCTCCAAAATGGCTCCTACTGCTAAAGTGCACACCAAAGCCAAAGCTATTTTTACACTATTCAAACATCCATTTTAAAAATTTAGCTCTCCAATATACCTCCTCTGCTGGAGATGCTCTAAGGGAAGCATTTGCATTTATCAGGATGGTTGAGAGTCAGTTCTACGGGGTGTTTCTTTTATAAATGTTTTTTAAAAAATTAATTTTTTATTTTAAATAAAAAAAGTTTTTTTTTCTTATATTAGTATGACGTGCTATGCCAAAAATATTTTTTTAAAATAAAATAAATATCATTTTAATGTATTTATAAATAAAAAAATATTTTTAAAAATAATCTCAATCACACTCCCAAACAGATAATAATTGTTTGTTTAAAAGTGAGGTTAATGTTGTTTTTGAAAAAAAAATAGAAATATATTTAAATAATATTTAAAAGTGATATTTATGAAATAAATATCATTTTAATGTATTTATGAATAAAAAAATATTTTTAAAAGTAACATCAATCACACTCCCAAACAGACAATAATTGTCTGTTTAAAAGTGAGGTTAATGTTGTTTTTGAAAAAAAAATAGAAATATATTTAAATAATATTTAAAAGAAAATTAACATTAATAAATGAAAATGATTTAAAAACATCTAATTTTTTTTTAATTTAAAGTAAAAAATAAAATAAATTTTTAATTTTTTTTCAAAATTATTTTGAAACGCAATGTCAAAACTTTAAAAATGTATTTTGATTTTTTTTGTTAAGAAAATAATATTTTTTGTTTTTGCTGATATTAAAAATATATTTTAAAAAATATTTCGGAACAAATTAAATTTGATTAAAAGGGAAGCATCACTGTATTTAATGTGATAGAACTCGGGAATTCCAAGGTAGGGGAAAAAGAATAGTACCAGTAGTAAGCACGCAGGCAAGTTTCTCTTTCCTTTTGTATTAAAATCTAAGTTGATGCTCCAAGAAAAGAGTTCTATAATTTAGATTTATTTTGTACGTTAGATCATCTAACAGATGGGCTCGCTTGGTTTGCCTCTCTAGGCTAGGCCTGCATTCTGATACGGCCCATTATCTGACAAAAGCCTTTGATAGCTGAAGGCCCAGACATCGATCGACTGCTTTGTCTCCGTCTCCACTTCTGATCCTCTCCCTCCATGCAAAATTTTCCAGCCAGCCACCTTGATGACTGCAATTCAAGGAGAGGTGGGTGACGTGTCACCTCTTTATGCTTTTTTTTTTTTTTTTTAATATATATATAATAAAAAATCCCTTAAAAACAGAACAAAACAAAGTTATCCAGGCTCGCAGGCCTGAGATTAAGCACCCAAACCTTTTTTCTTGCCCATTGTTTTTTTCTTTCATTTTTATTCTTTAATATTGGATTTTTATTACCTTTTTAATTATTTCAACACATTTTCAATTTCTTTTATGGTGTGTTTTTATAATGCAATACAATTTAATTCTTACTTACTTCATGGATAAGATTTCAATTTTCATGATACTATGAGACTCTTTTTTTTAATGTAGACCTACTTATTTTTCTTATTTGATTGTACAAAATCACTTTTGTAAGCGTGTTTTTTTATCCAATAAAAATCTAGTTTCAAGAAACTAAGGGGGTGCTTGGGAGAGATTTTTGAAAGTGCTTTTGAAAAAAAATTAAATTTTATTTTTATTTTTTATTTTAAATTAATGTTTTTTCGGTGTTTTTAAATAATTTTGATGTGCTGATGTCAAAATAATTTTTTTTTAAAAACATCATTTTGATATATTTTTAAATGAGAAGTACTTTCAAAAGCAACCGTAACTAAACTTCCAAACAAACACTAAGTTATTAAACACCGAGTACTTGCAGTACTTGCTTGTGTTGCGATATCAATTTTTTTATCTATATTTATCTCTTGATTTTTTTAATATAATCTTTAGTTACCACAAACAATTTTTTTCATATATTAGCACGAGATGATTTTTAATTTATTTAATTAGATGCACACATTATTTTTTTAATTTACCATTAGGATTTTTCTATATCACAAAACACATTGAAAAAACATGTATATTTATTTTCTTATGTTCAAAACAATTATTTGACCCCCTACAAAGCTCAAGTCAAATAACTAGTAAAATCTAATTGAAACCGAGTAATTTTGGTGCTAGTCAGGTGAGGATCAATATGACAAGACCAGAAAGGTTAGAATACAAGTCTTTTTCAATGGAGTGAGGATCAATTTGGGGTTGGGCTAGAGCCTCTTTGATGGAAAATACAAGACTTTTTTTTCTTACCAAATTAACACCATTTTTAATTAAGATTTTTATAAATAAAATATTTCTTTTTGAAACAATAGTAAGATATTAGGTCAGTGAAATCAACCTGAATTAACCATAGTACATACTACTCAAGTTTTTAATTGGTTTAATCCTAGCTCAAATCAGATCTCATAATTAAGACATTTTTTCTTCTATTCGATTTGTTTGTTACTCAATAGACTAATATGAATATAATCCATTTTTTTACCCTTTACCCCATGTTTCCTTTACCTAAAACACTAATAAAAAGTATAATTAACTAGCTAAAAGTAGTTATAATGAAAAATTTTACCCTTCGGAGGTGCTTAACACGGCGTTTCAAAAACGTTTTTTTTAAAATTAAAATATTTTTATTTTTTACTTTAAATTAAAAAGATTAATGTTTTTGGATCATTTTTATATATTGATGTTAAAATATATATATTTTTTAAATATTATTTTGATATATTTATAAATAAAAATAACAACTTTAACCATATTTATAGTCCCGGGGCTTGGCCTAGCGGCAACAGTACCCTGCCACCTTTGGTTATTACCCGAGGTGGTCAGGTGTTCGAGCCTCGACAGCCAATCTTTCGAGATCCCCTGTAAGAGCCTGGGACAGCCGGGAGTTTACACATGTTTTGGGCCCACGAAGTGCACTTTCCGGATCATATGGTTCCCACGTTATTAAAAAAAAATTTTAACCATATTTATAAACAATTATATATATATAGACACACGAAAGTTTTGACCGCGGCCAACAGAAGTCAGAACCCATAAATTAAGTTTTTTTTTAAGTATCACAAAAAAAAATTACAATTAATGACTCAAGCCATCACTTCTCAGATTTCTTCTTTAAGAAATTGTTAATTGAATTGATTACCATAAATCAGACAATTCGGCTTTTCAAAACTTTGGTCGACAATGCTCCTGTCTCTAGAGAAATCCTGAATGAAACGGTGTCGTACAAGTGATAGTAATACTAGGTTAGGACTTGGGAGTAGGTCGAAGCAGAACACGTAAACGGAAGTAGCAGCAGTAAGTCTCCCATTTGACATTGTGATTTCACCGGTTTTTAACTGAAATTTGAATTTTTTTTTATCATTTTAAATAAATATATTTTTGATGTGTTTTAGATTATTTTGATGTGATGATTTTAAAAATAATTTTTTAAAAATAAAAAAATATTATTTTAATATATTTCAACACAATAAACACTTTAAAAAACTACTACAATCACACTCTCAAACCGTCATTAAGAGTTTAACACATTCTCATGAAAAGGAAAACTAGCTGTGCAAAAAATATATAACAGAGTTTGAAACGGGCTTTCATAGATTCTACTGACTCAGGATTCTGAAGGGTTTCCACCGTCTTTCTCATCACAGCCAGAGCAAGAGCCACCACTTTGTAAGTTGTCTCCTCCATTCTTTCCTTTTCCTTTTCCTTTCCTTTTCCTTTTCTGCCTTTTGGTCTCTGGATCACTTTAGAATCTTTCTCAATTTTGGGGTTTCGTGGTTTTTCAATGCTTTTAACCCTCTTCAATGGACTAGGGAGATGTTTTGTTTATAAAAAAACGGTAGTGCATGGTTGGAATTTGGGAACACGTCCACATTAATAGATTAGAGAGCTGGCTAGCTAGCATTTTTTTTTCTTTTTTGAACTCTCATGGGTTGTTTCTCATACAGTGAACTTGCCCCAAGAACATTTCTTTAATTTCTTGATTTAGGCAAAAGAAAAGGAAAAAGGATGTGTACTTTGAAGGAAAAACACATTTTCAAGGATTTTTTCCCGGATGTAGTCATGTTTTGGTCCCACCCTGTTTTCTTAAAGGAATCATGGGTCAGTTTTGCTAAATGCCAAGGTAGTAAGTTGAGCTTAGGTTATCTAAATCTCATGTTCTCTCCATTACTTTACTTTAATAATGGATGTATCATTATTTTTTTTTGTTATATAGATAGTTTGTTTTCTCCTTCAATATCATTATGGCGTCAGAACTTTGTTATGGACATTATTTTGCTCTAGAGTTTCCCAATTTGCTGCAATCTGAAACTATGATCTGTGATTATTGAACAAAGAAAACTCTGGGCTTTGTAATATCTGTTTTAAAATCCATCACATATTTGCCTCTTTCGAAGTTTACACCGCTAAAATTTAGTTTGTATTTCACAATGTGATTGAAATTATTTTTTTTTGAAGTGATTTTTTCTATATAATTTTGACGTCTCATATCAAAACTATTTAAAAACTCTTAAAAAATATTAATTTGGTGCTTTTCAGATAACAATTACTTGTAAAAGCATCCAAACCGCAATAGCAAACAATGCCTTGCTATAATAAGTTCCAGGGAGAAGAATAGATGCTAGATTTGCGTAAATGTTTAACTAAATTTATACGAATATGCGTGGAAAATCATGATCATGTTCCCATTTTTGTCAAACACATGGGCATCACATTTGTTCTTAGTTTGTTTTGGAAGCAATTAGTAGATGTTTTCTCTTGCAGAAATTAATTCCAATATGAGTTCTTGATTATGATTTGGGGCATTTTGAATATACTTGACATGTCTATGTGAATACAGATGCTCATTCTTACTTGGCAGGTCAAGTTAAGTAGTTTATGACTTTCGTTTTCCAATTACTTGATAGCAGTCAGGAATTTACAACCCTAGGAGGTGGTAACAAGATAGGAAAATGCAGTTGCACATTCCTAGACCTGTAAATTTAGTGGCTTGACTTCTAGCTCATTAGGGTGTTTCACTTGGTGTCCATTACCCTTTTGAGAATTTGTTTTCTTCTCCTTTATTATCTAAATAGCTCTCCTCTCATTGCTCTTTTTTTCCTTTCCTTTTGTTTTGTACCATGAAGCCCTTTTTCTTACAATCTTTCTAATGTGAAAGAGAGTTCAGCTGAAGGGAATAGAGATGTCTAGCAAGGTGGAAGCTTGTCCAATGTGCACACAGAGCTGCTTAATGACTCACGGGAACAAGACAAACTCAAGGACACTTGTTTCCTCTTTCTTCAAAGTCTTGATTGGTGATATGTTCTCTACAATTTTGGTATGATTTCAATCCCTCTCCTCCCCTTTAAGGTTGCTCCGGTTTTTGAATTTTTCTCTTCTCTATATGCCATCTGAGCACTGCTGGGATCTTCTTTATATGATCATCCCGTGGATGTTATGAAATACAAGTTGTCTTAAAAAGTTGTTGATAATACCAAATGTTTTCTTTCCTTTGTTTCAAGTATGATCACAGTGTGTGTTCTGCTTGAATTTCTTGATCAGTACCTCACAAAGTAACTGCGAGCTTATTTACTTCTGCATATGAGCAATATGTTGATCTCTTCTAATATCATGATACCGTTGCAGTACTTTCCACCCAAATTCGCTCCAACGGTGTCATCATTGAATGGCCAAGAAACATTCCTTGAGGATTCAAGTGGGCAACGATGGAAAGTAAAAGTATCCGTTCTGAACGATTGCTTTGTTTTACAAGAGGGCTGGAGTGAATTTGCCTCAGACCATGGGCTAGAACTTGGAGATTTCATAATTTTCAATTACATTATGGGATCGCACTTTGAAGTCCATATCTATGATAAGAGTGCGTGTGAAAGGCTAGATTTTTCCGAGAGAAGAAATCAGACTACCCCTAACCTCGCTGGTGAGGAGATTTGTCGTGGCCAGAGCAAGTTGAAGAATCATGTGTTAAAACGCCAAGATGGTCGCAAAAAATACTTCAACTAATAAAAAATAAGACTAGAGCTGAGAAGATTGTTTCTAAAGCAGAATTCGTTGAAGAATCAAATGAAATGATCAGAAGAGAATGAGGGAAGAAACAGGAAGTTTACCGAGGAACTTTAGTTGATTGTCCAACTGGGGATTGTCGAAAACCAACTTTGGCAATGAAGAAAGCAAAAAAAATCAGAGCTGGTACTAAGAAATTGTCTCATCATGCTGGTGCCTCCTTTAGATCCCCAAAAAGAAGCTGGCCTGGCTAGTAAAGAGTCACTAGATAAAGGGTTAGAAAGTACACGAGAGTTTAGGAATGATGATTTTGATACGAGGAGCCAGTTGGTAGATGTTTCTGATAAAAATTCTAGTGAGAAACATTGAACTTATATTCTGCTTGACAGCGAGCAATGATGGACCTTCTCTTGTATGTTTTTCTTTATCCTGAAGAGTTCTCCAAATCTGATTTTGCACTACAAAATATTACCATTGCGGTGTTATTATTGTTTAATATCTTGTCGATGCTTCTGTTATGCTGCCACTGCTGGTTTGTCGATGCTTTAAGGAGATAATTCTGAATTTTGTCCAGTTGGGGCTACATTATAAGATGAAAAGTAAATTTTAATGTAGTGGTAGCTAAAATGTGATTTCACTTCTTCATTGAAAAACTTTTGTAACGGCTCTCTCTTCTTCTTATTTTTTCTTTTACCTTGCATTCTCTGGAGCAGGCCTTGAACTCATCTTTTCCTCCTCTGCTTTCGCAGGATAACCACTAAACTTAGCATATGTGATATATTGATTAATTTTTATTTTATCAATAACTTAGCAAGTGGAATAAACATGGTAACACAAGTGTTGTTAATTTCATTTCGATTTGGCCAAAACGTTTGTGTCAGTTAAAAATGAGATAAAACAACGCAGTTATTATCTTGTTTAAAATTTCAGTCTGTTCTGGAAATTTCATCCAAATTTCGGTTGGAATGCTCTTGTTTCTTTCCGCCTGTTCCGTTTCGGCTAAATAGTATTTTTTTTAAAAAAATTAATAATTTTACAGTATCAATCATTTTTCTTAATCTGACTGTTAGATTGAGATGAAATTTTACGTGGAGTTTCTTGACATATCTATATATATTATGTTAAAATTTCAGAGCAATAAGAGAATATAATGACATGTTAAAATACTAATGGTATTCTTGTAATATTATATATATTCATAATTTTGTTCAGAAAAATCATTTTATTGTGTTTTATTTTAGATTGAAATGCATAATTTTAAATAATTTTATTTTTGGATTTGAATTATTTTTTTTGAATTAATATATGTTATATATATATATATATATAATCAGTACAACTCTGAAACAACATGTTAAAATACTTCAAAATCAAAATATTTCATTCTAATTAAAAAATAAAATACTAACCAAAATGAGATTGACAACCTTTTTAATATTAGAATAATCTAATTTAATATATTAGAGTATTAGAGTCTTGTTTTGGTGGTCGGATGACTTGTCGATTATTATTTTTTTAATACTTTTTTTTTTAAAAAAATTATCAGATGTGATAAAGTGGAATCAAAAAGACTTGATAAAACTATGTGAGGTTTAAAATATTTACACAATGATTTGGTGTTTTGAATGAATGATTTGTATTACATCTTGACTGTGTATATATATTACAATGGCAGCAGTATTAAAGGAAATAATATGAATACACATTAATGCATATAAATACAGAATCAGTGAGCTATCAAAGAGAGGCAATCGTGGCTGATTGCAATAGAGTAGATCATGGCTGATTTATGTCAGTTCCCTTATACGACCCCTCAAAATTGACGTGCCATCAGCAACGTTGATTTTGCCACGCAGTAAGGAGAAGCGAGATCGAGCAAGAGGCTTTGTGAGAAGGTCTGCAAGCTGATCGTCAGTGTGAACATGAGCAACCCGCAATTGACCCTTTCGAACAAAGTCACGGACAAAGTGAAGGTCTATGGCAATGTGTTTCATCCGAGAATGCATAACGGGGGTTGAGAGCGAGGCGTGTGGCACCCACATTATCACATAGCGAAGTGGTGGTTCACGTAATTTGACGCCAAGTTCATCAAGTAGGGGACTGAATCCAAGCAATATCGAAGGCTGCAGTTGCTAGTGCACGGTACTCGGCCTACGTAGAGGAGCGGGCCACTTTGCTTTTTGTTTGCGGGTGCGCCCGACTTATAGGATTGTTGCCTAGAAAAATGATATAGGCTGTAGTTGATTTTCGATCATCAATATCACCACCCCAGTCAGCATCAGAAAATCCCCTAAGCACTGGATTTGTTTGGTGTCGCAGTAGGAGACCAAAGTGAATGGTTTGCTTGACATATCTTAGCAGCCTTTTAACATGTTGCCAGTGAGTAATGGTGGGTTTGTGCATGAACTGAGCCAAACGATTGACTGCAAAACCAAGATCTGGACGAGTGAGGGAGAGGTATTGAAGAGAGCCAATGGTGCGTCGGTATTCCAAGGGATCACATGCAGCTGATCCATCTTCTAGCTGCAGTTTAGCAGAGACAGACATGGGTGTTTGAACTTCTTTGGCACCATCCATCTTCAACCTTGTAAGGAGATCATGCACATATCTGTTCTGCGAGAGAAACAATCCTTGCTGAACAGGGATGACTTCCACCCCGAGGAAGTAGTGTAGATCACTTAGCTCCTTTAGTGAGAATTGTTCACCTAATGAGTGGACAACATGCTGCATAAACTGAGAGTTGTTGCCAGTGAGAATTAAGTCGTCCACATATACTAGCACATAAAATAGAATCCCAGCTTTATTAAAGATAAATAGGGAGCTATCAGATTTGGAATTAAAAAATCCCAGTGCAAGGAGGCCAGAGCACAATGCATTGAACCAGGCTCTAGGCGCCTGTTTGAGGCCATAAATGGACTTCTGAAGAGAGCAGACATGGTGAGGCTGTGATGAGTCCAGGAAGCCGACTGGTTGCTGCATAAAAACTTGCTCAGTTAAGTTGCCATGAAGAAAGGCATTATTAACGTCAATTTGCTTGAGTGGCCAGTTATTGGACAAAGCCAGGGACAAAATGAGGTGAATGGTGGTCGGTTTTATAACTGGGCTGAAAGTCTCGGTGTAATCAACACCAGGACGTTGATTGAAGCCTTTAGCAACAAGGCGTGCCTTGAACCGATCCACTGTACCATCAGGGTGTCGCTTGATCCGAAAAACCCACTTGCACCCAATAATATTGGAGGCTGTGGATTTGGGAACCAGTTTCCATGTGCCATGTGAAGTTAGTGCTGTAAATTCATCAGCCATTGCCTTGCGCCAACGTGGATCTTTTAAAGCCTGTGAAGCACAAGTTGGGACCAAGGGAGCTGCAAGAGGATGTTTAGTAGTGGCAGAAATTTGCTTAGGACAAAAAATATTATTCTGAGCCCTTGTAACCATGGGATGAGTTCGATTAGGTGCTATAGGTGGAGCAATATCTGAATCAGAAGTACTAGTGGGAATAGGAGAGGATATACCTGGTGAAGGTGACGGAATGACAGGAGCTGTGACTTCAGGCAGAGCAGGTGTGGTGGTGTGTTCATCAATGGTTACTGGAGGAACTGGAGAAGGTGGAGATGGAACTGGACACGGTGCAGCAGCAAGCAGTGGAACAGATGGAGATGTTTTGGTAAATGGAAAAAGATTTTCATCAAATGTAACGTGACGAGAAAGATAGAGTTTACCCGTGTGTAGATCAAGACATTTGAAGGCATGTTGAGTAAGAGAATACCCGAGAAAGACACAAGGTGTTGATTTGGATTGAAGCTTATTTGTGCGATAAGGAACAAGCCAAGGGTAGCACTGGCAACCAAAGGTGCGCAACTTGTGATAGTCGGGAGTGCGTTGAAATAATGCTTCAAAAGGGCTTCGGTTGGAGAGTAAAAGGGAGGGTAGATGATTAAGGAGATAGACAGCTGTGGATAATGCATATGTCCAGTAATTTGAAGGCACAGATGCATGATGTAAAAGAGTCATACCCATGTCAACAATACTGCGATGTCGACGCTCCACAGTACCATTCTGCTGAGGAGTATGTGGCGCAGTGGTAAAATGGCTGATGCCATGATCAGTTAGAAAGGATCGAAGTGCAAGGAATTCCCCCCCGTTGTCAGAGTAAAAGTTTTTAATCTTGACAGAAAATTGATTTTCAACCATAGATGTGAATTGCACAAAAATGGTGGACACATTTGATTTATTTTTCATGGGATAGAACCAGCAATACTTGGTGAAATGATCAACAAGCAAAATATAATAACGGTAGCCATCAATTGAAGAAATCGGGGATGGTCCCCAAACATCTGCATATATATATTCCAGTGGAGCATGACTTTTGAGGGAAGTGACACTGAAGGGTAATTTTTGTGATTTATTGCACTTGCAGGAAATACATGACAATTGAGATTTTGGGGAGGACAAAGGTAAATTAAAAGAATTTAAAAGTGATGATAGAAGCTTTGGTGTGGGGTGACCCAATCGATGATGCCAACAATCAAAGGAAGCACGTGTTCCAGCCAACGTAACAGTGTGAATTTGAGGAAAAGAGGATAGCAGATCCATGGGATAAACACCACCTTCACACCTGCCTCGCATGAGCACGGTTCTCGTCCTCCGATCCTTCACAAGGTAAAAATATGGATGAAATTCAACAGTAACATTATTGTGAAGTGTGAACTTGTGAACAGATATCAAATTTGTGTGAATAGATGGCACATGCAATGTTTCTTTTAAATCAAGAGACCGAGAGGGGGAAGAGATTGAGGTAGAGCCAATGTTGGCAACTTCCAAACCTGTACCGTTTCCAAGAATAACCTCATCTTGTCCATCATATTCTGAGTGAATTGAGAGATTGGCCAAATCAGATGTAATGTTGTGTGAAGCAGCGGAATCAAGGAGCCATTTGCTATTGGATGAAGCCGAAGTGGTGCAGTTGGCGGCGAGTCGAGGCTGCATTTTAAAGCACTGCTTGGCAGTGTGTCCATGCTTGTCACAGAATTGACATACAACAGAGGACTTCTGAGTTTGAGGTCTGTTTGGGACGATTCTTGTTGTTTTTGAATCTTTGGTTGAAAGTCTTCCTTTGTGAGGAATTGGCAGTAACAACCAGTGAGGAAGAATGGCCATCCATGCGTTTGATGTAGTGTTCATGACCAATTAATAGATCATGTAATTCTGCAAAGGAGAGGGCAGTTTCTCTTGTGCGAATAGGTGCTACCATATCTCTAAATTCCATGCACGAGACCATTCAACACATATAATGTCAAGTCATCATCCGAGCTGGGTGCATCAATCAATGAGAGTTCATCTGCAATTGCTTTCACTGCATGCAGGAACTCAGACACTGTGCGGGTACCCCTTTGAATAAGGGTAAGATCTTCCTTTAACTGCATAATTCGTGCCCTTGATTTGCTAGCAAACAAGCGTGAGAGATGCTGCCAGGCATCACGACTTGTATTGATCATGGCTATAAGGGGGCATAAGCGCTTGAAACCCGAAGCAAATATAGCATTTAGTAGCAACTGATCCTGTCGGCACCAGTGCATATAGAGTGCTATAGCAGTTGTTGAAGAATCCACAGCAGGTGAAGGAGGACACGGGAAGGTGCCATCCAAGTATTTCATCAGATCATAGCCGATGAGAATGGTGAGAAAGGTTGCACGCCAGGAGGGATAGTTTGACGATGTGAGTTTGTAAGGTAATTGGCTGGAAGTGTTTATGGTGATTAGAGAAAGAGTGGTTGCAGAATTTGCTATCGATGAATTTTCGATAGATGACATGGCGTTGGATGCTTCTGTTCTCGTAGGAGAAGAACGCTCTGATACCATAAAAGATTTACACAATGATTTGGTGTTTTGAATGAATGATTTGTATTACATCTTGACTGTGTATATATATTACAATGGCAGCAGTATTAAAGGAAATAATATGAATACACATTAATGCATATAAATACAGAATCAGTGAGCTATCAAAGAGAGGCAATCGTGGCTGATTGCAATAGAGTAGATCATGGCTGATTTATGTCAGTTCCCTTATAAGGTTAACTCTCTTGAAAGTTGAAACCCCGAACTCCAAACCATCATCAATGTGTCAAAGAGTAGATGAACAAACGCAATCGAATATTAATTATAAGAGACGAATTGATAAAATCAAGCTTAAACAACTTCAATCCCAAGATCTGCGTCTGCTTCAGCAGACGCTTGATCTCGTTCGTTCACCACCATTCTGCTCATCTTCATCAACCACTCTACATAATCATACAAGCCAAGAGCAATGTACAGTCCAACGCCTCCTATAACCCCATTTGCTATAGAGTAAGTGAGTGGCATCAGAAGCATGGTGATAAAAGCCGGCGCCGCTTCCCTGATGTTCTCCCAGTTGATGTTCTTCACCACCGTCATCATCATAACTCCGACGATCACCAGCGGTGGTCCGATAGCCCAAGGAGGAACACTGGTTAACAGCGGAGTAAAAAACAATGACACCAGAAAACATAAACCGACAGTCACAGCAGTCAATCCTGTTCTGCCCCCTTCTCTGATCCCAGCAGACGACTCAGCATACGTTGCAGCTGTTGTCACTCCTAATGTAGACCCCACAATGGTAGACCCAGAATCTACGATGAACGCCATGAACTGCCCTTCAAAGCTTCCCTCTTCGTTCACAAACCCTCCAATTTCTGCCATCGTGTACAGTATGCCAGTGGCGCCAAGCATATCTACGTAGAATAGGGTTACTAAAGCCAACCAGACATCACTTGTGTTGAAATTAGCGAAGCTGATAGCCCCAGCAGTGGATTGGATTTTATGAAAACCCACCACTTTCTTGAAGTACTTGTAATTATTGTCGCCAACTGGGTTGTGTGGAAAATATGTCACACCAGTTCCTCGAATCCATGATATTACTGTGACAAATATAATACCATATATCATGCTGCCTTTGGTTTTCTTCATTAACCCGTAGCATGTGATCAGTAACCCGACTGAACCAAGCCAAAATGTCGGGCTCCGCATCTTGCCGGAAATGCACTCTCCGGTCACCAGGTTTGTGCTCGAGCAGGCGGTCACCGTCACCAGAGTGGACTGATCAGGGCCAACAAGGCCCACACCTTGATGAACTTGCAAGCCTACAAAAGCAATGAAGAGACCGATTCCGGCTGCGCAAGCAAGCCGGACCGGTTTCGGTATGATCCTAGCGAGCTTTTCTCTGAGCCCCAGAGCTGAAACTACAAAAAAGGCACAGCCTTCAACCAAGACTATTGCCATTGCAGTCTTGTATGAAATAGGTCCAGAACCATGAAACCCTACCAGGTTATAAGCCACAAAAGCATTAGGACCCATGCCTGGGGCCAAACCAAGAGGCAAATTCGCTAAAATTCCCATAGCAAATGACCCTATCATGGCTGATAAAAGAGTAGCTACAACAAGGTCACTCTTGGTTTTATCAAGGCAGCTCTGGTACCCTTCATTGGGTTTAAGCATGCAGTCTGGACCGGCCGTTTGGTTCGCGGGGGAAGAGCAGTCGGAAACGGAGCACGTACCGCCGGAGTAGGCAAGGATAGTAGCATTAACAGTGATGATATATGCCATGGTGAGGAAAGTGGCAGTGCCAGCACGTAATTCTTTAGTGAAAGAGCTCTTTCTTTCATCTAGCTTGAAGTATTTGCCAACTTTGCTCTCTAAAACTGCATCATTTACACCCTTCTCCATATTTTTCCACGAACTTGACAATCTTATGCACAAGCCAGTCCTGTCCATTCCTGTATATATATATCACTCTCTCTAGCTATATTAACTCTATATGAACAGAAGTACTGTCTGTGTGGGAACTGGGATGGTGTGGGTCGGTACTGTGTGTGTTGGGATTATATGAAGTAATAAAGCGAATCCCTGTAAGATATTAGAGGACAAAGTATGGGGAAGCGGCCATGAAAGGGATGATGATCTGCATGATTTAGGGGATATGCGTTACGAGAAAGAAATAGTGGTTTTAATTAGTTCTTTCCGTAACTAAAATGTGAGTGTGTCACGTTGAAGTCCTCCTTTACTTTGTCAAGCATTCCCTTATTATATATTGGGATGTTAGTACGTAGTAGGCTCCTTTGTGACTGATCACAAAAAAAATCATTAGAGAAGGTTGCACGCGTCATTAAAGCATTGCGGCCTACCTCACTCTCTAGTGTTTACGTTTCACTCTCTATTTTTTTTTATATGAGAAAATTTTATATGTTCAGATGAGCAAATAAAATATCGATTATCTTAAATTTTTATAAGGGATGTACTTTCTGATTCAAACTCAAGATATGTTGTGCATATCACAAGTCATAGGGACCCCCCCTACTTGTTAACTACATTTCCTATTTTTTGTGATCATGGTGAAATTTGGTCTTTGAAGCTTTAATTATTCTAAATCAACATAATCTAAAAATATATTTTTCAAGTTAAAAAAAAACTGATGAAAAAAGGGAAAAAATATTTGGCAGTTTTGCGTACATACCAAACAACATGAGGTAGCACCATAGCCAAAGAACATAACAACACACTAATATCATATAAACTCCAAGTTCAAAATTGAGTTTAAAAAATGAAATTACAATTAACAAGAAGAAATTAAATAACATTTTTTATTTTATTTTATTTTATCTAGAGTTTTCCGATCGTATTATTTCCACTCCACTTTTTCTAACTTCATTATTTATCATAGAGACCAAAATAATCGTACTTAGTGTATTTCTTTTGTTTTATGAAAATTTTAAAAATACTTAATTTTAAATTGTAATTTTTTTATATTTATTAAAAAATAATATTAGAAAAATATAGTAGATATTACGATCATTATTCATGACTTTATTTTAAAAGAAAGGTTTTATTAGTTTTTTTTCTCTTATACTTAGTAGTTGTTGTAAATTTTATAAATAAGCCATTCAATAACTAATGAACCTGAATTTTTTGAGTATCAAATATCATATATTATAATTCATAAATGATCACTACGTTTTAATATTGTTAATATCATGTAATGAATGAGGAACTAAAAAAACATAGTAATTATAGATATCAATCTCTTTATTTTATTTATATTTATCAAGATATATTATTCAAGAAATTATATATTGTTGTTGAGTATAAAAATACATATTCAAAATAAATATAGTTTTTTTTTGTTTTTTTTATTATGAAATAAACGTTAAAATAAAATTTAAGAGTTAAGAGATTATTAAAACACGTTTTGAATAAGGCTTTTTAAATTTTTACAATAAATAATGAGTAATACTAATAAATAAATTATATATAAAAAATCTATAATTCAGCTCAAAAAATGGGATGCACTTTATCCATTTCAGGATTTAGAAAGTAGCGAGCGACATGTCATTCAAAATCTAAGCCCAGCCTCCGACACTTTTTTATTTATTTATTTATTTATTTTTGCCAGCTTCGATTCAATTTGTGATTGTTTTTTTAAAACACCTAAATTGATGCAGTAGAAAAAAATCGAGATAGTAGTAGCAGTAACCTGAAAGCATCTGAGAAAGGAGAAGTGATTTAATCGAATTAAACAAAAAGAAGACAGGCGAAGAAGATGAAGACGACCAAAGGAGGCAAAGTTATGAACCCTACGGATGCTTATCGAAAGGAACTCCGCAAGAAGGAATTAAAACGGGTAATTAATTATTTCACTTCCAATTCTATTATATTTATTGCTTCTTTTTTATATATATAATTTTAGGTTTTAATTTAATTCCTTTCAGCACCGTTAATCGTAAACTTTGCAACAATTCCTTTGCTTTTCCACTGAAACTTGCTCTTTTTTTTGTCCTTGTTTAATACGGTGATTTTTTTTATTGGATTGGATTTGTTTATTATGATATGGTAAGTTAAAAAAGTATATATTACAGATTTCTGTCAGTTTAGGTTGGAATTTATAATTTTTTTTGCGATTGTGTTTGGCACTAACAGAACAAGAAGGAAAGAAAGAAGGTGAGAGAGGTGGGAATTTTGAAGAAGGATCCTGTGATGATAAAGGATCAGATAGAGAAGTTGGAATTGATGAGTAAGCTTTTTTAACTTCTAATTACTTGAATATTTATTTCTCATTTTATTACCTGCTGTAGTGTAATTTTTTAGTCATTTCGAATCATTTTCTGTGTTATTTGTTTTTCGAAAATGACTGTATATTTTGTTATTATGGGCTTTTATTACACGAAATAAAATAATACCAAAGAACATAGGCCGTGTATAAAAGTGGCTGCAAAATTTAATGAAACAACCTAGAGAGAAGATGATACCTTTATTTTAATCTTGAATGTAGAATGTTAAACACCATCTAAGCTGTGCTTTGATCTTATATCACGTTAAAATACAGCATTGCTTCTTGCGTAACCAATTGATTTTTTCTCCTTCATATTGTTCCCTCTAACACTCCAAAGACTCAAGTATTGTTTCTGGGCTGCTTGGCATGAGCTGCATGTCCAGTGCAATGGTAAGCACTGTGTGGTTTGTTAGAGTTTTGAAAGTTAATGACTGCACAGCTCATCATATGGCTGTCAATTCTGAGATGGTGACCCAAATAGTCTGGTTCTCTTAATTAACAAGGTACAGAGTACAAATTTAGAGGAGGGAGAGGCTACTGGTGCAAGAAGAGAAGAGAAGAGAGGGAGGGGGCACAATCATTTATGCCTCTGTGCTCATATGTGTATGGCCATAGACATCAAATGTAGAATATCTATCTGTTATGAATTCTCTTGTTCACGAGAGATAGTTTTCAGGTTATTATGAACCCCTGAATTTCTAGTATGTCATTTACTAAAAGTGAGTACAAAAGAGAAGGTTCTTACAGTATATAGTTCTGAGCCACTATGGTTGTTGCATAGCTTCTCTTTTCTATGCATCAGTTTTCAATGACTGTTCATCATTTTATTGCTTAGCTGGTGTGCTCTATACTATGCTTTTGCTAAATCTAATTTGCAAATGAATCTTGGTTTGGCAGCCTTTTCATTTGAACTCATTTGTATGCTACATTGGTGCAGAGGCTGATGGTGCTTTAGACAAAGCAAGAAAACATAAGAAAAGACAACTTGAGGATACTCTTAGCCTCGTTTTGAAGAAGAGAAGGGTAATGGTTATAATGCCATATTTTCTGCTGCTCCATTTTAATTTGATCTGTATGTGTATCAAAAAATTAAACAGTGGTCTGGTAATTCAAGTTTGAAATGTTCAAGAATCTGGAAAATAGCCTACATTTGATGCCTGAGCTGCATGAACAATCATTGCACCATTCAAATTTAAGTCCATGAATTGTTAGGAGTTTTAACATTTCTTTTTATATATATATATATATAAGTAGCATCAGTTATACTATTGTGATAACCATTTTCTGGACTCTCATGGACAGGAATATGAAGATAAAATGAAGGAGAAGGGTGAAACACCTGTGATGTTCAGGTGAAGTATCCTCACTTTTCTTATCCATTTCTGCTTTTGTCCATGAACCATTAGGTTTTACACACCTTTCTTCTATTGACAAACTGCATTTTTTATCTTCTGCTGCAGTCATTTGGGCCCTCTTCAAAGAAGGACATCTGCAGAAGAAGAAGAACGAGCCAAGCATCCAATGCCTGAAGTATGCCTGGCTGGCTTTAGTTTTACTTTTGTGAATTAGTGCTATTTGGCCCCATACTTATTTAGCAAACATTTGTTGTTGCAGGACTCTGTATACTATCACCCTACTCTGAATCCTACTGGGGCCCCACCACCTGGAAAGCCT